>OU342743.1:72821068-73150045 GCA_910589775.1 Avena eriantha | reverse complement strand
TATGTGGTTTGTCGAAAGAATACACATGGAATGACTCTTGTGCTTCTTTAGTATAAAAACACACATGCAATGACTCTCGTGGGTCCATATGTGATTTGTGAAAAGAACACACATGCAATGCCACTGGTTGATCCATATGTGGTTTGTGGAAAGAACACACATGCAATGACTCTAGTGCTAGTTTAGTACAAGAACACACAAGCAATGACTCTAGTGGGTCCATATGTGATTTGTGAAAAGAACACACATGCAATGCCACTAGTTGATCCATATGTGGTTTGTGGAAATAACACACATGCAATGCCATTGGTTAATCCATGTGTGGTTTGTGGAAAGAACACACATGCAATGACTCTAGTGGATCCATATGTGGTTTGTGGAAAAGAACACACATGCAAAGAACACTGGTTGATCCATAAGTGGTTTGTGGAAAGAACACACATGTAGTGAACACTGGTTGATCCATATGTGGTTTGTGAAAAGAACACACATGCAATGCCATTGGTTGATCCATATGTGGTTTATGGATAGAACACACATGCAATAACACTAGTTGATCCATGTGTGGTTTGTGGAAAGAACACACATGTAATGACTCTAGTGGGTCCATATGTGGTTCATGTCAGGAACACACATGCAATGACTCTAGTGGGTCCATATGTGGTTTGTGAAAAGAACACACATGCAATGACCACTGGTTGATCCATATGTGGTTTGTGGAAAAGAACACACATGCAATGAACAGATGGATCCATAAGTGGTTTGTGGAAAGAACACACATGCAGTGAACACTGGTTGATCCATGTGTGCTTTGTGGAAAGAACACACATGCAATGACACTGGTTGATCCATATGTGGTTTGTGGAAAAAACACATGCGCAATGACACTGGTTGATCCATGTGTGGTTTGTGGAAAGAACACACATGCAATGACTCTAATGGGTCCATATGTGGTTCATGTCAGGAACACACATGCAATGCCATTGGTGGATCCATGTGTGGTTTGTGGAAAGAACACACATGCAATGACTCTAGTGGGTCCATATGTGGTTTGTGAAAAGAACACACATGCAATGACCACTGGTTGATCCATATGTGGTTTGTGGAAAGAACACACATGCAATGACACTGGTTGATCCATGTGTGGTTTATGGAAAATACGCACATGCAATCACTCTAGTGCTAGTTTTAGTATAAGAACACACATGCAATGACTCTAGTAGGCCATATGTGGTTTGTGAAAAGAACACACATGCAATGACCACTGGTTGATCCATATGTGGTTTGTGGAAAAGAACACACATGTAATGAACACTGGTGGATCCATAAGTGGTTTGTGGAAAGAACACACATGCAGTGAACACTGCTGGATCCATATGTTGATTAAGAAAAGAACACACATGCAATGAACACTGGTTGATCCATATGTGGTTTGTGAAAAGAACACACATGCAATGCCATTGGTTGATCCATATGTGGTTTGTGGATAGAACACACATGCAATGACACTGGTTGGTCCATGTGTGGTTTGTGAAAAAAAAACACATGCAATGACTCTAGTGGGTCCATATGTGGTTCATGTCAGGTACTCAGATGCAATGACTCTAGTGGGTCCATATGTGGTTTGTGAAAAGAACACACATGCAATGACCACTGGTTGATCCATATGTGGTTTGTGGAAAAGAACACACATGCAATGAACACTGGTGGATCCATAAGTGGTTTGTGGAAAGAACACACATGCAGTGAACACTGGTTGATCCATGTGTGGTTTGTGGAAAGAACACACATGCAATGACACTGGTTGATCCATATGTGGTTTATGGAAAGAACACACATGCAATGACACTAGTTGATCCATGTGTGGTTTGTGGAAAGAACACACATGCAATGACTCTAGTGGGTACATATGTGGTTCATGTCAGGAACACACATGCAATGCCATTGGTGGATCCATGTGTGGTTTGTCGAAAGAACACACATGCAATTACTCTAGTGGGTCCATATGTTGTTTATGAAAAGAACACACATGCAATGACCATTGGTTGATCCATATGTGGTTTGTGGAAAGAACACACATGCAATGACACTGGTTGATCCATGTGTGGTTTGTGGAAAGAAAACACATGCAATGACTCGAGTGCTAGTTTTAGTATAAGAACACACATGCAATGACTCTAGTGGGTCCATATGTGGTTTGTGAAAAGAACACACATGCAATGACCACTAGTTGATCCATATGTGGTTTGTGGAAAAGAACGCACATGAAATGAACACTGGTGGATCCATAAGTGGTCTGTGGAAAGAACACACATGCAGTGAACACTAGTGGATCCATATGTTGATTGTGAAAAGAACACACATGTAGTGAACACTGGTTGATCCATATGTGGTTTGTGAAAATAACACACATGCAATGCCATTGGTTGATCCATATGTGGTTTGTGGATAGAACACACATGCAATGACACTGGTTGGTCCATGCGTGGTTTGTGGAAAAAACACACATGCAACGACTCTAGTGGGTCCATATGTGGTTCATGTCAAGAACACACATGCAATGGCTCTAGTGGGTCCATATGTGGTTTGTGAAAAGAACACACATGCAATGACCACTAGTTGATCCATATGTGGTTTGTGGAAAAGAATACACATGCAATGAACAATGGTGGATCCATAAGTGGTTTGTGGAAAGAACACACATGCAGTGAACACTGGTTGATCCATGTGTGGTTTGTGGAAAGAACACACATGCAGTGAAAACTAGTTGATCCATGTGTGGTTTGTGGAAAGAACACACATGCAATGACATTGGTTGATCCATATGTGGTTTGTGGAAAGAACACACATGCAATGACACTGGTTGATCCATGTGTGGTTTGTGGAAAGAACACACATGCAATGACTCTAGTGGGTCCATATGTGGTTCATGTCAGGAACACACATGCAATGCCATTGGTGGATCCATGTGTGGTTTGTGCAAAAAGAACACACATGCAATTACTCTAGTGGGTCCATATGTTGTTTGTGAAAAGAACACGCATGCAATGACCACTGGTTGATCCATATGTGGTTTGTGTACTGAACACACATGCAATGACACTGGTTGATTCATGTGTGGTTTGTGGAAAGAAAACACATGCAGTGAACACTGGTGGATCCAGATGTTGTTTGTGAAAAGAACACACATGCAATGAACACTGGTTGATCCATATGTGGTTTCTGAAAAGAACACACATGCAATGAACACTGGTAGATCCATAAGTGGTTTGTGGAAAGAACACACATGTAGTGAACACTGGTGGATCCATATGTGGTTTGTGGAAAGAACACACATGCAATGACTCTAGTGCTGGTTTTAGTATAAGAACACATAAGCAATGACTCTAGTGGGTCCATATGTGATTTGTGAAAAGAACACACATGCAATGCCACTGGTTGATCCATAAGTGGTTTGTGGAAAAGAACACACATGCAATGACCACTAGTTGATCCATAAGTGGTTTGTGGAAAGAACACACATGCAGTGAACACTGTTTGAGCCATGTGTGGTTTGTGAAAAGAACACACTTGCAATGCCATTGGTTGATCCGTATGTGGTTTGTGGAAAGAACACACATGCAATGACACGGGTTGATCCAAATGTGGTTCATGACAGGAACACACATGCAATGACTCTCGTGGATACATATGTGGTTTGTGGAAAGAACAAACATGCAATGAACTCTAGTGGATCTATCTTGGCATAATTTGATGTATTCCATGATGCATTTCATTGTAAAAGACACCCATTTTCCATTTTTATACTACTCAGCTTTGCCCTTGGTTTTTTGATACTACCCAGTTTTGCCCCTTCTCTCTCTTTCATAGAAGCCCAAACCTGTGCCCACTCTGTCTACTACACCCTGATTGGTTGTCACAGTTGTCACGCGGATCATGCGCACCAACCGTTGATCCTGTGTGATCCAACAAGGCTCGTTGCACACGTCGTGCCCTTCACAGGACAGCGCGAGACAACACGGACGTCTCCCTCAACGAGACTTCTACAAGAAGCAACATGATGCCGTCCATGGAAAAAGTCATCGAGTGGTCATGTCATGTTTAATCTAGTCTACAAAGGCTACAAGTCTACTGCACGGCAACTAGTCATCCACGGCCCACAGGCTATACCATTTTTACTACGCAGCGCGCCTGCACTCTCACTTCCGACAGACCCCCACCACACGAACCTTCCACGCGGCAGCCGCAGCCAGAAGAGCTGTCAACCGGGGACCTCGAGGAGGCCTAAATGTCCCCGCACTAAAAACCCAGCCTATCGGGTCCTCCATTCGCACTCATCCACTACTCTCTCTTCCCTATCCAGCAAAACCCCACAATCTTGAACGTACTTGCACGAACCTTCTCCACGAAACCAATGCGTGGGGGTGAGTGTCCGGGCATCGCCGCCGGGGTGGTACTTCACACGGTAGATCTGAAGGAGCATCACGCAGCACAAGGCGAGGATGATGTGCAGTTCACCCCCTTGGGGGACCATGTGCTCGCCGGTGCTGACGACTTCAGAGGCACCGATGAGGGCATGGAGTTCGACGAACATGCTCCGCTCGTGTACCCGGAGGTACATCTATTTCTACATGTTTCATATTTTCTGCTCGAGCTTAATCTATCCCGGCGTCATAAAAAAATCTAGTCCTAATGATTAGATGCAACATACGAACCGGTAAATGGAGAGATCTAGTCTGTTCTGAATGAATCCACATTATTTATTTATTAATAAGTTACCAAGAACACAAACCACATTAATTTAGGAGCGAGCTGGGGAGACGACCGTAATGAACTACTAAACCTATATAGACATGTTATTGCATCGAAAGTAACTTGGAATGGTGGAAGGAATATATATTTATTATTTTGCTCATTTCAGTTTGTATTCCATACATTACATGTGTATTCAAGTGAGATGGACTCTGACAAGGAGACCAGGGACAACAAGAGCCGCCATGTTATGAAGAAGCTCAAGAGCGGGATAATTCCTTTCTGCACTCGACTTGGGGAGCTCAAGTGCCCTTTCTGTAAGAAAGGAGTCAACCTGAGGATTCCGCATGCGGTTGGCATCGGTAAAAGCCCGACTAGTAAACACAAGTCGGCGACCAAGGCTAAGCACGCTGCTTATGGCAAATTCCTAAGGGAGTATGTCAAGACTGGCCTAGTGTCCCCTTACTTAGGAATCAGCAACTTCTAACCGACCAACCCCGTCACTGTGCTGGCTCGGCCACTAATAATATTTAGTTCTCTTACCGTATCTAGACCCTTAAACTATGGGAATTTCTATTTTTGTACCCTTCAAAATATATTCAAGTTCATCTGTTTATGGAGTTAAAGTTCCGGTGGCATACTCGTTATTTTGCATGGATAGAGGGGTGCCCCCGACAGATGTAAGGTTATCCTGTCCGCTAGATCACCGAGGATCAACAGTTGGTGGGCACGATCCATGTGACAACTGTCTCGACCAATCAGAGCGTAGCAGCGAAGATGAGCACATGTGCGAGAGATGGATACAAAGAGAGGGGAAAACCGAGTAGCAACCATGGGCAAAACTGAGTCGAACTTAAAAACCAAGGGCAAGACTGAGTAGAACTTAAAAACCAAGGGCAAGACTGAGTAGAACTTAAAAACCAAGGGCAAGCGTGACAAAGGGATTCAAATAGAAAATAGAAAATGATTTAAAAATGGAACCAAACCGCCAGTGTTACGCTCGAGGGCAAAAATGAGTACAACTGAATCGCCAAGGTTAGACACGAGGGAAAAAACGCGACTCACGGTACGCTTGTGCGGTGCACGGGGCGGTAGCGGACACGTGTGGCCGTGCACGGTGCATTAGCATACGCGCTGCACGGTAGTGCAACGAAACGTCGCTTCCCTTCTCCTTTAATAGAGGCCTTCCCACTCCCACTCATCACGCACTCGCTCACTCGACCGTCTCCACTGTCCCATCACCTTCTGTAAACGCCTAACAAAACTCCAACCACGCCGGCGATGGAGAAGAACGGCGCGGTGGCCATCGGCACTGTTAGCTTTGCGACAATCAAATAATGAAGAACGAAAATAAAATCGCAGCAAAGGGGACACAAATTTAACGTGGAAAACCCTCTCCGACAAAGAGAGGGAAAAACCACGGGCGCTAGCCAGCAAAACTTCACTATAACGGGGAGTGTTAACACAACGTCGGGGATTTCACAGATGCAACTACTCCCAGCCGGCGGCTTACAAGAGGTATATATAACGGTGGTAACCTAGGTCATCAATGATCCGTACCCCCGGACCCCCCCCAGGCATCCCAAGCCTCTGACGACGGGCCTCACTCCGTTCCGTCAGAAGTTGGCCTTTACTTTGTAGAATTTGGATCAACATATAACAGGCGCCTCCAAGGCCGCCGACGAGGAGCCCCCTGTCCTCGTCCTCGCATCCGCCGTAGCCGCCGGTGACGAGGGCCCCGCCGGTCTCGGACAGATCCCGCTCGGCTAGGACCCCTACGAGGAGGTTGTCTACATAAGGCCAGAGAACCCCTACGACACCAGCATCGCCGACCCATGGTCTGAGGTAACCAGGGTTTTCTCCCCTTCCCTTGTTCTTCCCCTGTTCCCATCGTTGGATGCTAGATCGTATGTTATTAGGGCTCGGCTGTTTGTATTTTTTACAGTAGCTAATCCTCTTGTGTTAGATATCGATTTTCAATGAAGCCCCCTGTTCGTAGTTGGGATCAGTATTCGATTTGGTTTGAGATTTAGGGAATAATCGGGAGATCTCATTCGGTTAATTTATGCAAAAAAATCAATCTCGATAATTAAAGTATCTCAATCATGTCCTTATTTCACTCTACTGTTTTTTCCAATAGGAGGATAGCAGCGACCTCCGCAGTGACGACGAGTCCAAGGACACCAAGACTCGTCATGAACTGAGGAGGCTAAAGTACGGTCAGTACAACAACTTCTTCGCCGGTGACGTGTACAGGTGCCCCCCCCTGCCCCACTAGGAGGCTCCGTTCCGTGGACTTCAACTCCCTCGTGAAGCATGCCGAGGACGTGAGGACCTGCGGCGAGTCCGTGAACGTCCACGACTTCATGGCCAAGCACCAGGCGCTTGGTCTTCACCTCCGCAACCTCCAGAAGGTGGCTATCGAGGAGGGTCGCATGCCCCCGATCAGACCCAAGGCGCCCAAGGTCAAGGGGCTAGGCAGCAAGAAGTGGAGGAGGCGCTAGAGGGAGGAGGCGGATGCCCTCCTGGCAGAGGCCATGAGGGGCCACTGATTAGCTGCTGCTACTGTAAAGCAGCTTCTTTTGTCTTATCTGTGTTGAACCTGTCAGCTGTTGCTGCTGCTGAGCAGCCTAGTTGTCGAACCTCGTTAAGTACCATACTATATAACCTATATTAGTTGCTTTATCTACATCTTCTCTGTTTACTAAATGTATTTATGGTGCTGGTTTGTTTTGCTGCTCTAGATTTGCTACCAGATTGGGGAAAAGCGATCGCAAAAGGAACAATGAATGAAGAGAGAAGCTGCTCTAGATTCCCTACCTTTTTAGGCAAAAAAAACACAACTGTTAGAGACAGAGGGGAAAAGGCGCTCTTAAAAAGGCCAAATAACAAAAAAAAACTTCCACTTTAGCCGTCATGGCGCACGTAACGGCCAAGCCTTTGAACAGACGGCACCCACCTCCGAGCGCATGTGAGAGCTTCGGAATATCGGGAGGGCAAAAGTGAGAACAAACGAGACACAATGTTGCTATAGCTAAATCTGACAAAAAGCTGAATTTGGCTTTACCATGCAATTTGGCTAGAGCTCCACAATGTAGCTATTCTAAATCCCTAAACTATGTGGTGCATTGAAACCTAATGCTTTTCCACCGACACGTGTGTTGCAAAGTTGCTTGATCGTGCATGCTTACACAAGTGGCCTACAGAGAAACTTATAGAAGCATGGGCAAACGAGCTTTATTTTGGCAACTTCTGGACAAGCTTTGCGCAATCAGCAGGCCTGATCGGCTGGGCGGCTGCCCCGGGGTGCAGGGATGCTAGGTCCATGTCTATGCTTACACTTCTTAAACTTGTTAGAAATTAATAATAAATGTAAACTTCCTTCTGTCTTGTCACGTTACGTTGTATCAGCACCGCGCACCCGCTGCGGATCGGCAACGGGACGGTGGTCTACGTGGCCGGTCGTTGCCACGCCAAAGCCACGTCGCACACCTATCCCATCGCCTACCGGGACGGATGCCGAATTTAATCGCTAGGATTGGAAACCAACGGTGCTCGCCCGGTCAAACTTGCTTCCGCATGGGTATGACCAGAATATTGGTAAACGGAATTTAAGCATCGCCTTCCGTGTCCTCAGCACATCACTGTGCAAAAATCCCCAACTCATTCCTTCCGCCGCCGCCACCGCAAGAACCATCGACGCTGCCGCAGGCACTGCCTCCGCCTGGCCATACCATCGCAAAAAATCACTCCACCACCACGCCCAGTCCCAGCCACCGCTACCAACCCTAGGCCACCGCCGCCGCATTAGCTGCCGCCATGGACGCAGAGTACGGCGTGTTCGGTGACGGGAGCGACTATACCGACGAGTACACCGTCACCGCCCATGGCACCACCAAGCTGACGGTCGTCCACACAAATGCGTCAGCGGAGGTCGCCAAGGTCATCGCAATGTACGAGCGGTGGATACAGGAGCCGATGGACATGTACAAGATCGTCGGCCTTGACCTCGAGTATACCAGAGATAGGAAGAGGACAGCGCTTTTGCAGCTGTCCATGCGCAACCACTGCCTCCTATATCACGTATGTAGGGACAAATCTGTATGCCCGGAGCTTCGCAAGTTCCTACACATGAGGGAGATCTACTTCGCCAGCGTCGACATCAAGAATGACACTCCGAAGCTAGAACGGGATCTCCTCGTTCATGTCGTCAATCACGTCGATCTCCAACGTTTGTGGAGGTACCCGGATGGCGGTATGAGGAAAGCTGGTATGGCTAGACTCGCTTCCGACATCATCGACCGCGAGTACGCTGGCATGAAAGTCGAGTTTCCGAAGCACCTGCACGAGCGATGGGAGTGGAGGCACCTGGATTACAATGCGATCAAGTACGCAGCCAGGGACGCGTATGTCTGCTACGAGATGCTCAACAGGATCTAGCGGGTGGGTAAGTGTGTTGTTTACCACTACTAGTTTCGCATTTTGTTCCTAGTTTTATCTCGCCTGTATTTTATCTCGCATGTATTTTCTAAGCATTCTGTGTGTAAGAACCAAGCTCGTATGATCCCTGTGCTATTAGCTACTTAACCTATATGAATTGCATTCCCCCTTTTGTATGCTCAACATTCATTCTTACAAATTATGTCTGTGCCATTTGCATGCGGCAGAATCCAGGACTGACATGCATAAGGTGTGATACAGTCATAAGTCATAACCAAACCTAGATTATAGCGAAGGATACAGTCATAACCAAACCCAGATTATAGTTTGACAAAGGTAATACACAACAGTTCGTAATTGCTCACATAGAGTACTTCTGAAATAACATGTTTTCATAAACACAACAATCATGCACTAATAGTCTACATCCCAGCCTGTTGGAGAAGGCAACCGATCCCAGGATGCCTTCGATCGCTTGGCCCGACTTGTAGATTCATCTACACTCCGGCATCTGGGGAAAACAACCTGCCTTGGTGGTGGTTCAATGATGCGATGCCTGGAACGATATTTTACAATCTGGCAGTACAACTCGTGGCTAACATACCCGTCAATTGCTGCGTACTTCATATTAGGTTCAGAAAGTGGCTTATCCTCCCAGTAATTTGCCCTTCATGTCAGCGTACCACAGGTCGATGAGTTCGGAGGCAAGAGCGGCCATCCCAGTCTTGCCGCCCTTCGTCCCTGGGATCCAGTAAATTTCCTGGATGTCCACTCTGCACTCCTTTGGGATTCTAATGTTGATAATCGGGCATTCAAGCAGTTTAGTGTCATTCATGATGTCAACACTAGCAAATGTTATCTGCTGGTTCACGAGAAAGTCATGAAACAGATCCCTAATGCTTTCACCCCACCTGCATGAAAATGAATTCAGACAAATAATATAGCAATAACTTTTGCAAACAGACGGTTTAGGAACAAAAAGACAACAAAGTCTACCAGATCCCGTCAGCCCCTTCTCACAAAAAGGCTGGTATACGAGGACGTGCCCCTTCATGGAGAGTTGCACCACGGCGATCCTATGGTGATCGCGACTGTACTCGAGGTCGAGACCTACGAACCTGATTTCTTCGAACTGCAGCCAACTCGTGTAATTATTCAGAGTGTTCCTCACCGTCCGAGGGTCGGTGGTGTAAACGACATCGATCTTCTTCTCGCCATGTACTTCGATGTCGAAGTGCGCAGTTTCTTGCCTGTCGTCGTTTCGGACGTCCGGAGCGTCCATTACTACAGGCAAGAGGGAAAGGATACGGAGGAAGAGGGTGATGCGGTGGTGGAGGAAATGGATGAGGCCATGGAGGAGAAAGACGATGAGGCCATGGAGGAGGAAATGAGACGGAGAAGTGAAAGATTGGAACCGCCCTTACCAATATCTGGAATGGTGCACGACCTTTCGTAGTAGGGTGAAGTTGGAGAAAAACGATGGTTTTACACGTCGATGCTAGCGCTTCCTAAAATTTGTTCTGCGCCACTTGCATATGGTGGAATCAAGTCAAACGTAGGCACGTTTGCGCGTGCCGACCTTCACTCGCTGATAGGCGGGCCGTACATTTCTCTCTTATGATTTATTTTTTCACTTCCTCTAGACGGTTCCGGTGCCCTCCCTCAATAATTACGCCCCCCTCCTTGTCTTCCACGCATACGAGAACCAGCGGCGGCAGCGGTTCCTTGCAGATTCACTCCCCACTCGAACAACTGCCCCCATCCCTGATTCCATCCCCTCTCAAATCCATCCGCCTCCTTATCACAACGCCTCCATTAATCTACCGGATTCCAGACTCCATTTGTCGCTATGGGTAGAGCTTGGGGTAGCAGCAGGCTGAAGCGAAAGGCATGCGATGACGACGCGGATGGCCAGGGCAACCGCTACCGCGAGGATTGGGGATGGCCGAACCACAGTGCCGCAAACGTGCACATGATCGCCTCGGGGTTGGACATCATCTCTGCCGGCCGCCTCGCTCGCTACATCCCTGGCTACCACTTCATGATGCGGAACATGGACGAACAACCGTTCGGCACGCCAGGCCTTCTTTACCTCGATAACAGCAAATGGCCAAACGACCGCGATGGACACGTAAGTTGCAGTATCTAGTTTATTCGTTTAGTCATATCGTTGATTCATATGTGCAGAACTCTCATCGGAATCCTATGTTCCTTTCATCGAACGTGTTGTGTGCGTGCACAGTTTGAACAAATCGAACCATTTAAGACTATTCTGTATAGCGGAAGCTCTGCTCGTACCTGATATTCTGGTATTTTCGTAGTGACAGTCTTACTTTAGGTGATAGACGAGTTGTCAATTTCGATTTTGCAATGGAATGCCTGTTAGGAGATATTCTGTTTCCTAAAATAAAAACAAACAGATTAGACGATTTAAGGCTGTTATGCCCCGAGCTGTTTATGATCATCGTTAGGAGTTTGTTCTGGGGGCCCTGCTACTACTCCATATATTGAGTATCTTCATAGTGACACAGGCACAATTTAGGCGATATCTAAGGAGACACTCGTATTTAGGCGATATTTTGTGTACTTTAATCTGAAGGTCTAGTTGTCAAATTGTATTTGCAATGGAATTCATGCTAGGTGATTGTACCAACTGACAACAAACTCTGCAGAATATTCATGCAAAACTGATGCTGCCGGATAAGTGGTCTGAATCAGTAGTGGTGAATATCAAGGAAGAAGAAGAGACGGAAATGGAAGATGACAAGAACTAGGTGGGTGGCAACGGTGAGTGGCTGGTCCTTTTATCAGAGGATGGCAGTACTTGGTCTCTAAAAAATGGCTACAGATCGGTGAGACTTGCATTGCCATGTTTGGAGGGTGTCGGCATTACTGCATTCAACAACGGGTGGCCGCCGCCTATTTCCGAATTCGCTTACAGGTTCAACATGGCAGAACTTGACCTCGTGAAGGTACAACTCCCACATAGACCGCGGGAGGGAGCGTGGAAGAACTGGGAGTACGACCTCTTAGCGGTTGATGTCTACGCACTTCTATTCTTGTAGACAGTTGTTGGGCCTCCAAGTGCAGAGGTTTGTAGAACAGCAGCAAGTTTTCCCTTAAGTGGATCACCCAAGGTTTATCGAACTCAGGGAGGAAGTGGTCAAAGGTATCCCTCTCAAGCAACCCTGCAATCAAGATACAAGAAGTCTCTTGTGTCCCCAACACACCCAATACACTTGTCAGGTGTATAGGTGCACTAGTTCGGCGAAGAGATAGTGAAATACAAGTGGTATGGATAATTATAAGTGGTAATGGTGCTAGAAAATAACTTGATGGCGTGGAAAAGACTAAAGGCAAACTGAAATAAAGATAGAAGCAAGCAAACATGTACCAGATCTAATTGCAAACGGTGTATCAATGCTTAGAAACAAGGCCTAGGGATCATACTTTCACTAGTGAACACTCTCATATAAATATATTATCTTCATGATACTACTCTTAACTACTCTCCGGTTGGACACTCTAATCCATGGTAGGGCTATAACAGCACACCTCAAAGTTCATCTTTCCCATCTAGATAACCCCGCACTGTCACCTTGAGTACTAGATGGGTCCAACAAACACCACAATTTCATAAAGACATCCAAATCCAAATATAACTCATAACAAGTATTTGTAATCTCTAGCCTAAGTGCCACCATGGTGTCACACTGTCAACTTCACACACATGGGGAGAGCAGAGATCTATTAAAGCACTTGAGTAGCAAGGTAGATCTACTTGATTACAAAGCTCATGATCACAATATGATCATGCATATAGAGAGAGATGAACACATAGCTACCGGTAGAACCCTTAGCCTCGAGAGAGAACTACTCTCTCCTCATCATGGGAATCAACAATGGTGATGGAGATGGTGGTGGAGATCGATGGAGATGGCTCCAGGGGCACTTCCCCGTCCCGGCAGGGTGCCGGAAGAGATACTTTCTGTCCCCTGAATCTCCCCTTCGGTGGCGGCGGCGCTGCGGAACTTTTCATGGCTGGAGGCTTGACTATTTAGGATTTATGCATCGGGAGGCTTCTTATAGGAAAATAGGCAAGGTTGGTGGAGTGCCAGGGGGCCCACACCACCTGGTGGCGCAGCTAGGGCTAGCCCGCGCCACCATATGGTGTGGCTAGGCCCTGGCCCTCCTCCGTCTCTGCTTCGGGCTCCGTGAGTCTTCCGGTAAAATAGGAACTTTGGTTTTTGTCCCGTCCAATTCCGAGAATATTGATTTTCTGACTTTCCTGGAACCAAAAACCAGCAGAAAACAGGCAAGTGGCACTGTGGCTCTTGTTAATAGGTTAGTCCAAGGAATCATATGAAAAATACTCCAAAGTGTGGACAAAACATAAGAAAGTAGATAAAACCAAGCATGGAACATCAAAAATTATAGATACATTTGCAATGTATCAATGGTGTTCGACAAGGCAATCACATTCATTAGATGCCCAGAAGACAAGGAATGGACAGTCTTGCGCGATGACTTCCTGCGACCGGAGAAGTATGTCGACGCCGTCTTCACCTATGGCTACTCTTCGTACAGACCACAACACATTTATGCGGTCACTGAACCTAGCGGCGACTTGTGTGTTTGGGAGCCGTCCATCTGGGGTGAGTCATGGTGTCATATAGCATGTAAAATCCCATTCAAAATTCTGCTTACTGACTGTAAGTAATCCGTAGGTACCCACGCAGCCCCGCGCATCATTCCAGCTCCGGTCATCGAAGATGCAGTAGCAGATGCTGAACTTGGGACACGACGCTGCTTCCTGGCACCTCTCAGAGGCGACACGAAACAGGATGATGAACTCATGTCAATTGATATCAGGGGAGCACTAAACAGCATTGGTGATACAAAAGAACATATGAGGACACAACTTTCTTCATACCCATCGCTGCGGTGTCACATTTTCTCGAGGTCCGCATGCCCATCCAAAGACCCAGTAGAGCAAGTTTGGAACAGAGTTGACAATTTGAAGGGGAAATCTGTGTTTCTTGGGTTCAACTACCCTTTCTTTGTCGGAGCCCCTGGAGCTGTTGAACCTGTAATTGCTCAGGCAGCCCTGGCTCCTGATGCTGCTGCTGCTACTGGTGTTGGTGGTGGTGGAGCTGATGAAGAACTAGCTGCTGCTGCTCCTGGTGAAGCTAACGAAATATTTGGTGTTGTTGCTGCTGCTGCTGGTGAAGCTAACGAAATACTTGCTAATTTGCTGCTGGTGAAGCTGACGAAATACCTGCTGAGGCTGCTGCTGGTGAAGCTGACGAAATACATGTTGAGGCTGCTGCCGGGGTCCAGGTAGAACATGTTGGTCTTGTTGCTGAGGTGCCAGCACTTCCAGTGTTGATAACAGACTGTGTGTTTGCTGCACACTCACGCGCCTATCATGTTGACACTTCAGATCCGACCTGGAGCCGAATCCACGTCGGAGGGAGGGGGCCTACAATTGCTCATCAGTGGCGTCGTACGATTTGAAGGAGAATGCCAGACGACCAAACGTAGCATTCTGGTTCGTTCCGACGATACCACCAGCTCCAGGGACCTAGTGCTCATACTGGCGGATCCGATGAACCATTTGTCTTTATCTTTATCATTAGTTACGCTTATGTGTGTAAAGACTAAGCTGTGCTTATTTGTGTAAGACTAAGTTAGGCCTAACTGCGTAACATTCAGTGAAGCCCAGATTTTCTTTCCATGCCCATAACAACAAAATTGCAGCATAGAACATACAAAGGTAATGTGCATACTAGGCATTTTTCCTCAGGATGACAACCACTTCAAGCAAATGATACATGGTGTACACATTTGAACGCATCACTAGAATGTGCCACCTATTGATGATTGATGACATGGATCTAGCTTTTCTACGCGTATTTCCATTGAATCGCTCGTTCATTTGTTCACATATTTTTTGGCAATGGCTGATGAACTCCACTCTCTTGGTAAATTTCTTCGTCAGCGAGCACTTGTTGATGCAATGCAAAGTACAGAACATGGTCATCATCGTCATTCCATTTAGGTTCTCTATGTTTCGTCATCATGGAGCTACTAATTTCAAATGAAAATCTCGTAAACAACATATGTGTACATTGTTAGAGTATGCTACAGACACGGTACATACATGTTTTTCTACAATCACAAGAAGAAACCTTGATGCATTTTCACCTTGTTGGCGTTGTGCCGAACTGGGTGGATGTGGCTTTGGGGTTCGGAGAGGAAGGTGTCGTGGCTGGTGCGTGTGCGACCACGGCAACAGCGAGCTCGGATTTTGGAGGAGGCTAACAGGACCGAGCATGGTCGGGATGGTGACAGATCTCACCCAGGAATGAATTCCCGTCCCCGCGCTCGTGCCATGGGTGCGGCCATGGTGAGGGCGAGCTCCGATTCAGGATGGGGAGGAGAGTCGGGCCAAGCAGGTTCGTCCAAGTCCTAGCTCCACGCCATGGCCGTGACCACAGATTGTAGCCCCGAAGGAAGAAGAAGACGCGTAAAGGATGCATGCGCCAACGCTGCAAGCCTACATGGCAACGACGACACCAACGACATAATGGCGAAAGCTGACAGGGGGGCCCAACTTGACGGCCGTTCGCCTGATTTTTTGTATTGAAACGTAAAGTTGAATTCATGCCGAAAAGACCCTCTGAGTATTTGGCACACCAACTGTAGTCATCCCGGCTGATATCAGGGAACTTGGGTACCGCAAGCCTGGCCACCCCAACTTTCAGGCGGCAAAATGATATTCTCCTTTTGAGGTCAGCGGCTGCATTCTTCGTCTGCCCTAAAGCAAGTGGTTTCGTCCCCACCTCCAAGCTTGACGGCAGCGAGTCTGACTTCCTGAAAGGGTAATTTCCCCTATATGTGGTTTTGGTGATTGATGACAATCCCTATGGACTAATGTTTTCATTGAGTTTTATATGAAGGAATATTCCATAGGTCATGCTTGTAGTCCATATGTTGGATTCAAGTATGGATGCCATGAAGATAAAGATATACCTTGAGTTTTGGCATCAAGATCATCAAATTGAAGAGAAGAATATGATATGTTCAAGATCTTGAGAGTGTGATCTCAATAGAAGAATTGAAGATATGGCTCTAAGCTGGTGTCATGATAGCATCATTAGTTGAGCTATGGTTGACTAAGATTTAGAGCATGTAATCAAATGAAGAGTTCTTTATGTACCTCAAGATATTGAGATGGAGCATGCGAAGATATTTGGTTGACCAATACAAGGAGCGATTTCAAGTTGGTCAACACATGAAGCATAAAGAATGTACCACATGGATCTTGTGGTATGGGTTGAGAAGGGCAAGTTCAAGGTAAGCATATCGAGAAGATCATTTGCTTCAAGCTTGCCGTCCATATTGGTGATAATGGACATGTGAAGATGTGTCCTAATGAAGCTATCCCATAGTGGTGTATGGGGGAGCAAATTATGAGTCTTCACGAAGCAACAATGATCAAGTGTTGCATTCCGGCTTGGATAGAGCTTGAAGTATTGTAATCAAGATCAAGCAGGGTGTGATACGTCCATTTTGCATCACTATTCTATGTCTTAATTCACTGTTATTTATTGATATATTTCGTATTGAGAGGTGATACTTATGTTATTTCATCTGTTTTTGCATGGTTGATGACTTTTGGATCATGGACCGCTGCAGTCAGGATTCTGATGGAAAAGGTGCTGTTTGGAGGCAAAATTCGCGAAGATCAGAAAATCCGGGAAAATATACGGAAAATCCTATTTTTCCAGAAGACTAAGGATGCCAGAAGATGGAGTGGAGGTGGACCACAGGGGCCCCACACCACCCCATGGCGCGGGTAGGCCTAGGCCATGCCTGGAGGTGGTATGGCCACCCTGGCCCACTCCAGCTTCTCCCATCTGGCGTATATCATCCCCACGAAACCCTAAGACTCGGGGAGCGACCACAGAAAGATTCTGCCGCCTCTGCAGGGCGGAAAACACCGAGAGAGTAAGATCTCTCCGGCAGACAGATTTCTGCCAGGAGAATTCCTTCCCGGAGAGGGAAGATCGTCGCCATCAACACCACCATCAAGCTGGACTTCATCGGGATCATCATCATCATCATCACCACCATCACCATCAGCACCCTCATCACCATCTCCATATTACTGTAACAATTGGTTGAATCTTGCTATAGTTCATAGGGGAAACTTTCCCGGTGTTGATTACTCTTTGTAGTTGATGCTATTGAGTGAACCATTGAATTATTGTTTATGTTCAGATTGTTATACATCATTATTCCATCTCTAATCATGATCCATATGATGTCTTATGAGTAGTTCGTTTTGTTCTTGAGGACATGGGAGAAGTCTTGTTGTTAGTAGTGGAGTTGTGTTGAGAAAGATTCAATAGATTGTTATTTAAGTTGTGGTGTACTTCTTCTAGTGGTGTCATGTGAACGTCGACTACATGACACTTCACCTATATGGGCCTAGGGGAATGCATTGTGTATTTGGCTACTAATCATAGGGGTTGCCGGAGTGACAGAAACCTAAACCCCCATTAGGAAACCATTGCAAAAGGGACGTAAGGGTCTTAGAGTTTAAAGTTATGGTTAGGTTTTACCTTAATTACTTTCTTGTATTTACGGATGTTTGCAAGGGGTATAATCACAAGTATGTATTAGTCTTGGATGGGGCGGTACATTAGCACAGGTTCACCCACACAACACTTAGCAAGCTAAAGAAGATTAATCGACTATATGAAGCGAAAGCACTTGACAGTCTTCCCATGTGTCCTCGAGAACGTTTGGTCATCTATAGAAATACAACCGGCTTGTCCTTTGCTGCATAAAGGATTGGGCCACTTGCTGCATTTATTCCTACTGTCTTTTATTTACTCATACTTTGTTTACTTGCTTTATTGAAAACCCCTAAAAATTTGTTTGCTAAGTATTTGCAGAGAATTCCTGATCCATACCACTAGCCAGCACCTTCTGCTCCTCGTTGGGTTCAACACTCTTACTTATGCGGGTTGTTCAAGTGTGCAGGTATTACTACAGATCAAGTTAAGAAGAAGTTATTCTCATTATCACTGAAAGGAAGAGCTGACGAATGGTATAAGCTGCTGAAGAATGGTCAAGCTCTGGAATGGGAGGAAATAGTGCCTCTCTTTTATTCAAAGTTTTATCCTCCTAGTGAGATTCATAAAGATCGGAATCAAATATACAACTTTTGGCCTCTTGATGGAGAAAGTACAGCTCAAGCTTGGGGGAGATTGAAGTTACTAATGCTCAAATGTCCCATTCATGAGCTCCCCAACAATATTATTATCAACAACTTTTATGCAAGGCCCCTCTACATGACAAGGATTTATTGGATGCTTCTTGTGCTGGATCATTCACTCGTATGGAAGAAGAAGCTAAATGAGACCTTCTAGACCGTATTCAAGATAATGCTGAAGCTTGGGAGAATGACAAAGGTAGAAAGTCAGGTATAAATTATGATTATGAATGCATTGAATCTTTTATGGGAACTGATGACTTTCAAAATATTAGTAATATTTATGGTCTCGATTTGCAAGTTATTACGAATTGCTTTAGAGCTTTTGCTTCCTATATCGAAATTCCAAAAAGGGGATGGAACAAATACCATGCACCTTACAAAGATATTGTTGACTATGCTCCTATTGGAAGTGTTGAGTATTGCATTATTGATCCCATCTTACCCGAGCCTTATATCGAGAAGATTCCCTTTCCCGAAAAGGTAAAGGACCATCCTATGATAACTAATGTAATCACCAAAAGTGAAAAAAGAACTATAAAACCTGATGAACAAATAAACATTGAACCTGTGGTAGCAATTGTGAAAGACCTTGTCACTAAAAGCGTAGAAGATGGGCACATAGTCTTTTGTGAGGATGCTTCTAATATTGTTTCACATCCCAATAGAACTAAAAAGGCTAGTGTTCCTGTGCTTTCTGTTAGAATTGGTGATCATTGTTATTATGGTTTATGTGCTATTGGTGCAAGTTCTAGTGTTATTCCTTATGAGCTTTATAGAGAAATTATGCATGAAATCAGTCCTTGCGAGTTGGAAGAGATAGATGTGGTTATTCACCTTGCTAATAGAGAGACCATCTCTCCAATTGGTATTGTACGAGACGTGGAAGTTCTTTGTGGTAAGATTAAGTACCCTGCTGATTTTCTTGTACTTGGTTCGGCTGCTAGTAAAACCTACCCTATCATTTTTGGTAGACCTTTCTTAAGTACTTGTGGAGCTATTATTGATTGTAAGAGGGAGAAAATCTTGGCTAAGTTCGATGGGGAATCTTATGAGTTTAACTTTTTGAAATTTGCTAAAGAACCTTGCGAAGAGGAAACCCATAATGAGGATTTTAGGGTTGAACAACTTGCTTCTATTTCTCTTGCTCCTAACAATGCTTTTCAGCAATTTATGGAAGATCATGAAAGTGAAATCTTCATGGAAGAAAGGAATGAGATTGACAGGATTCTCCGTGATCAACCTATGATGCTTAAGCACGACTTGCCTGTAGAAGACTTGGGTACCACGATGCCACCTAAAAAGGATCCTGTTTCGATCTAAAACCTCTCCCTGATGATCTGAAATATGCTTATATTGATGATAAAAAGATATATCCTGTTATTGTTAGCGCTAAACTTTCAGGGAAGGAAGAAGAAAGGTTATTGGAAGTTTTGAGGAAACATCGAGGAGCTATGGGCTATACTCTGGATGATTTAAAAGGGATTTCACCTACTATATGTCAGCACTCTATCAACATAGAACCAGATGCGAAGCCGGTAGTGGAGCACCAACGACGTTTGAATCCAAGGATGAAGGAACTGGTAAGGAATGAGGTATTGAAACTCCTTGATACTGGTATTATTTACCCTATTGCTGATAGTGAATGGGTTAGTCCTGTTCATTGTGTTCCTAAAAAGGGAGGGATTACCATTGTCCCTAATGATAATGATGAGCTTATTCCTCAAAGAACAGTGGTAGGCTATAGGATGTGCATTGATTTTAGGAAAGTCAATAAAGTTACTAAGAAAGATCACTACCCGCTTCCTTTTATTGATCAAATGTTGGAAAGGTTGTCTAAAAAGACCGATTTTTGTTTTCTTGATGGATATTCTGGTTTCTCTCAAATTGCTGTTAAACAACAAGATCAAGAAAAAACTACTTTTACTTGCCCTTATGGAACTTATGCTTATAGACGTATGCCTTTTGGTTTATGTAATACTCCTGCTACTTTCCAAAGGTGCATGTATGCTATCTTTCATGGTTTTTGTGAGGAGATTGTAGAAGTGTTCATGGATGACTTTTCTGTCTACGGAACTTATTTTGATAATTGTCTCCACAACCTTGATAAAGTTTTGCAGAGATGTGAAGAAACTAATCTTGTTCTTAATTGGGAGAAATGCCACTTCATGGTTAATGAAGGGATTGTTCTTGGGCATAAAGTTTCTGAAAGAGGCATAGAAGTTGATAGAGCTAAGGTTGAGGCAATTGAGAAGATGCCATGTCCAGGAGACATCAAAGGTATTCGTAGTATCCTTGGTCATGCTGGTTTCTATAGGAGGTTTATTAAAGACTTCTCTAGGATATCAAAACCTCTCACTAATCTTCTTCAAAAAGATGTACCTTTTGTTTTTGATGATGATTGTAGGGAAGCTTTTGAAACTCTTAAGAAGGCTTTAACTACAGCCCCTATTGTTCAACCACCTGATTGGAGTTTACCCTTTGAAATAATGTGTGATGCTAGTGATTTTGCTGTAGGGGCTGTCCTTGGGCAACGTATTGATAAAAAGTTAAACGTTATTCATTATGCTAGTAAGACTCTAGACGCTGCTCAAAGGAATAATGCCACTACTAAAAATGAATTTCTAGCTGTTGTTTTTGCCTGTGATAAGTTTAGGCCCTATATTGTGGACTCAAAAGTAACCATTCATACTGATCATGCTGCTATTAAATATCTTATGACGAAGAAGGACGCTAAGCCTAGACTTATTAGATGGGTACTGCTTTTACAAGAGTTTGATCTACACATAGTAGACAAGAAGGGTGTTGAAAACCCTGTAGCTGATAATTTATCTCGTTTGGAAAACATCTCTTTTGATCCTATGCCTGTTAATGATAGTTTCCCAAATGAACAGTTAGCCGCAGTAGGGGTGAGCTCGCGAGGAAGCCCTTGGTATGCTGATTATGCTAATTTTAATGTCTCCAAGTATTTGCCTCCAACTTTTATAGCTCAGCAAAGAAGAAAGTTCTTTTATGATTTGAGGCATTATTTTTGGGATGACCCACACTTATACAAAGAAGGAGTTGATGCTATTATGCGAAGATGTGTTCCAGAATATGAACAAAAAGAGATATTGCGTAAATGTCATGGTAGCGCCTATGGAGGACATCATGCAGGAGATAGAACTGCAAAAAAGGTACTACAATCAGGTTTCTACTGGCCTACCCTTTTTAAAGATGCAAGAAAATTTGTTTTATCTTGTGATGAATGTCAGCGTGTTGGTAATATTTCTAGACGCAATGAAATGCCTATGAACTACTCTCTAGTTATTGAACCTTTTAATTGTTGGGGATTTGACTTAATGGGTCCTTTCCCTCATTCGAAGGGTTACACTCATATTCTTGTTGCCATTGATTATGTTACTAAGTGGGTAGAATCCATTCCTACGAAAAGTGCTGACGGGGAAACCTCTCTGAA
This sequence comes from Avena eriantha, assembly GCA_910589775.1. Classification (NCBI taxonomy): domain Eukaryota; kingdom Viridiplantae; phylum Streptophyta; class Magnoliopsida; order Poales; family Poaceae; genus Avena; species Avena eriantha. The sequence goes on along the minus strand of OU342743.1, from coordinate 73,128,110 downwards.
AATGCTTAAGGACGTTATCTTTCCTAGGTTTGGAGTGCCTAGGTATCTCATGACTGATGGGGGTTCTCATTTCATTCATGGCGGTTTTAGGAAGACCCTCGCTAAGTATGATGTTAATCATAGAATTGCTTCAGCTTATCACCCCCAAACTAGCGGGCAAGTAGAGTTATCAAATAGAGAAATTAAATCTATCTTGCAAAAGACTGTTAATAGGTCTAGAAAAAAACTGGGCTAAGAAGTTGAATGATGTTTTATGGGCTTATAGAACTGCTTACAAAAATCCTATGGGAATGTCTCCTTATAAAATGGTTTGTGGGAAAGCTTGCCACCTACCCTTAGAATTAGAAAACAAAGCTTACTGGGCAGTGAAAGAACTAAATAGAGATTATAAGCTCGCTGGTGAGAAAAGATTATTTGACTTAAGTTCTTTAGATGAATGGAGGAGTGAAGCCTATGAGAATGCTAGGCTCTTTAAGGAAAAAGTTAAAAGATGGCATGACAAGCGAATACTTAAGAGAGAATTTCATGTTGGTGAGAAAGTTCTATTGTATAGGTCTCGTCTCAGATTTTTTGCAGGTAAGCTACTATCAAAATGGGAAGGACCTTTCATCATTGAAGAAGTATACCGTTCAGGAGCAATAAAAATTTCTTCTCTAAAATATAATACTACACAAGTAGTGAATGGACAGCGACTCAAACACTATATTGCTGGAGATTCTTACAATGAAGATGTTGATGCCTTTCAAGTTATAACTCCAGAGAAATTCATTGAGGACCAAATTCAGAGACCTGTAGAGTCTGTTTTCATGTAGGTAACAGTTCTGGTAAGAAAAGTTCCACGAAAATACAATACAACTATATTTTTGCAGTTTTCAGTAGATAAGGAAAGTTTCGAAGTGAAAAAGGGACGAAACCGGAGCCGGGGTGGCCCACACCACCCCATGGCGCGGGCCCTCCCCTGGCCGCGCCACCAGGTGGTGAGGCCACCCAGGACTCCGCCTCCGACCCGATTTCCTCCAAGTACCTTCCTTTTGATATGAAACTTCGAAATATATAACCCCCCGGATCCCCCGAGGTTCGTATATCGTGTTTTCGTCTTTTTTTGTTCCAATCTGTTTCTGCCAGGTAGAATCCCAGATTTGGAGCCACAATGTCTTCCTCTGGATCATCCAAAGGAGATTCTTTAGAAGATATCATCAACCCATACATGAGAGAATTGAAGATTCATCTCAAGGAGTTGTTGCTCGAAGGTGGGGAGGTCCGGATTAAGGAGGTTCAAGGCCCTAAAGGTGAAGGAAGTCTAGAGGACAGGATGGAAGCACTAGAGCAAGAAGTCTTTAGGTACAGGAAGATGGCGGAGCGCGAAGTGGATATCATCCATAAGATTTGTTCTGAACTCATCACCGAGCACCAAAAGGAGACTGCTGAACTCAAAGACGAAGTCTTCTCACTCCGCCAAACAACCAACGAACTGCAAGCACAGTTCTATGACGTTCAAAATCAAAAATGTGAGTATGAGGCTATATTTAAACGCATAAGTGCTGCTGCAAGTTTCAGGATGTTGGAAACCACGATGTCCTTTGTTGATGTGAAGCCTTTACCCTGGAAGACGGACGAAGATGAGAAGATACCACTACCACCTAAGGAATAATTCGTCATCAGGTTTGGCACCCCCTTGGTTTGTTCCAAGCTTGGGGGAGTGCCGCGGTATCACATCACTATCTTCTATCTTTTTACCTTATTAGTAGAGTCATATCATGAATAGAGGAGTTATTATATAGTATGGTTTGCATTATGGAAGTGTCCCCTCTCTCGTTAGATATGTATCCCTTGGTGTGAGTTTCCGTTATGGAATATTAATGAGAAGTTCTATCATTCACTCTTTTGCATAGCTTATTTTAGTTTTCAATTCGTGGTTATATGATTGATCTTGTTGTTAGTATTGGTATCACTCTGGGATCATTGAGTTAATTTAGTTGGTTTTGGCAAACCTGGCTCGGTCAGTAGCAACACCTTTTTGAGAGTTGAAAAGAAAAAGATAGAAGTACTCTAGAGAAAAATAATTTCATCATCTTTCTTTCTTGATTTACTCATAAGTCTAGTATTATCTAGTTAAGATCTTTTGTGCTTCCAAGAAAGATTGCATGTTTGTCTTTATCACTTGTATGTTTGTTTGTTTCCTTCAACTCTTATACTTGCTACCCAGCCTTGCTAGCCAAAAACCTGTACTGAGAGGGTATTCTTCTCGTGCATCCACCTCCTTTAAAACCAAAACCTTTGCCATTTGTGTCCACCATACCTACTGTGGCGCCCCGCAAAACCACTACTAGAAAATCGCGTTGTTTTTGTGCATTGCATCGTCATGATCGCATGCTCCTGTCATCATGCCACCTTGCATTTGGGCATCGTCATGTCATCTTGCATTTGTTTGCATAAAACTATTTTTGAAAAGACTGTTTTTGTTTTCTAAACGCCCCGTCTTTAGTTTAAATCAAAACCCGGGTCTCCGGATTATTTTGTTTTGTCTGCCAACGGTTTGCAAAAGCCCGTTTTAATTAAATAAATATTTTTCCTATTGTTTTTGGGAGGCAGCCCGCTAGGCCCGAAGGCCCAGCCAGCCACCTCCAAAGAGCTAACCCTAAAATCTACCATACCCAACCTAACCCCCTTTTTCCTCCCTCCCTCTCCCCTTTTTCTCAGCCGCCGCCCGCGCTTGCCTTTTCCCGCCCACCCCTGCCAGCTCGTCGCCCTGGACCCAATCTCCACCAACCGCACCGCGCGCAGGCCCCACCTGCCGACCGACAACCTCCCAGGCGTTTTCCCCTGCCCACATCCCCACGTCGCCCGCGCCCCTCCTATCCTCGCATGCAACGCCAACCCCGGTCCCACCACCTGCCGCCCATGCGCCCCAGGCCCCTGGCCCCACGCCTGTCCCCATCCCTTCGACCCGCCAGAGCCGCGCCCCGCTGCCTCCCTCTCAGACGCGCCGTCGCCGCGAGTGCCTCCGGTCGCCCTCGCCCCTCCCCTCCGCCTAGCCCGCGCGCACCGCCGCCGCTAGTGGCGTACCGCTCTCAGCCGCCGCCTCTCCTCTTCCCTTGGCCGCGGCTTGTCTCCGCCTCGACGGTGCCCCTCCGTCGCCGGCTCGCCGGGAGCTCCACCACCGCCGCCCTCTCCGCCGTCCTCCGCGCCGCCGCGGGCCTCGCTCCTCCCAGATCCCGCCGCGACCCCGCCTCTCTCCTTCCTTGTCGACGACCCCCGCCTCCACCACGCACGTCGTCGTCACCCTGCCGCCGGTCTTCCGTCTCCTCCTCTGCCCGGCTCCGCCCCCGCCGCAGCACTCTCCGGCCCGGCACCCTCGCTTCTCTCCTTCCCTCGCCGGCCCCTTCACGCCATCTCCGCCGTCCGCGAGGTCCCTGACCCCGCTCGCCAAGATCTCCGCCGCCTGTAAGCTCCGCCTCGCCGCACACACACCTGCGGTTTCGCGAGTACCGCTGCTTCCCCTGTATATCGCTCAAAGTGGAGACAAAAGACCGATGAGCCTCGTTGGTGCTCGTTGAGTGCTTCAACTCATATGTGTATGCCCTTGTGTGTTGATGTTGTGAGCTACCGTTGTGTTTGGCGTTCCGAGGGATTATTTTCTGTGTGTCCAAGTTGGCCCAACAAGATCTCCTTCGCGGTTTCGAAGCCTCGAGCTCTCCCTCACGAACGCCATGATCTCCTGATGGACCAGAACGTCCAAGGTGGCTAGCTGTACCAGGACCACGCCAAGATCGATAGTGATGAACCGTCGGCACCGATCCAAGTTCTTCACCATCCACAAGTTCTTCACGGAACCCGAAGACCGACCGCGCCGAACCCCTCGGCACGCCAAGTTCTCCCTCTCCGATCCGAAGCCCGATCCCGGAGGCCGAGACTGAACCCGAACCACATCGAACCCCAAGATCTTCGACCCCTAAAGTGTGATCCCCTTTTTCAAGACCTCTATTTTATACTATATAACATATATCTTGTTGCATATTAAATGGCTCATGCTTGCATACATACTGTGGCTATTGGGGTATTTAGTCAAATCACCTAAATTAAATATGGAGACCATATGCGGGCTAGTTTTGTCTCATATGGCCCCCATTTAAATTTGCATAGCGAACCGATGCCATATTTTGCCTTATTAAACCAACATTTAAATTGCAGGGTTTTCTAAACAACTTGAACCGTTTAATTAAATTGTCGGGACCCCGGGTCCGCTTAATATTGCCCAGTTGCACCGCATCTGTGCCATGCCATGCATCATATCATAAGCATGCCGGATCTTCTGCCATAGTATTAAATATTGCATCCGGTGTTTCTGCCAGTGTTTGCTTCTTCGCGGTTTAGACCGATGAGTGGATGCGAGTATCGGCAAGTTCTCCGGATATGATCCGTCGGTAGTGTTTTCCCAGGCAAGCATCTCTCCCCTTCTACCTATTTTGCATTTATAGTCTTTATTTCCTCCTGTTGATCTATTGCTATCCGTGTCGTGATGCTTTAGTTTCCGTACCCCAGTTATACCGTGCAACCTCTATATTGCCTTGGACACCTCCTATTACCTGTGGTTGGTAGATAGCTGGCCTTGCGAGTCGTAGTTGCTTGCTCAGGTGCGATCTCGTGTTGTCAAGTACCACAGTTGTTGGAATGTTGGCAGATGTTTATTGGTGGAGATGATCATGACTCTAATTACAACTATTAAAATGCTAGATATAATTAATGCAGAGGCATCGGTGGGCAATAGATGTTATTTGGTTCTTCCACGCTCACTTGTGTCCCGTAGGACCCCGAGTACTTGATACCTGTTCCTTGATTTTTCGCACTATCCACATCCGGGAGGCCTTATGGACCCCCTGAGCCAGAGCTTGATTCATTTCTATTTCTTGGGGCCACAAAGTAGTTTGGGGCTTTATTACTATCCTGTACTTATGCCATGTTACTGCTTTATTAAGATTGTGCGAGGAGCACCTGTACTGTTTTGGATCGTGACACGTTTTCGCTGTATCGACAAGCCCAGTCACACTTTCGGGTTCCCAGTCGTTTACAGCCGTCCACACAAACCCTGGGTCCGTTCCGGAGCCGGCCAACTTCGTTGCGGGTAGCTTAGTGGGGTGGCCCCTGAAATATATCTGAATCATGTGATCGCTTTCTCGTGAAAGCCTCGTTGGGTTTTGAGTTGGTTTTTTTCCGAGGTTGATCGAGTGTGTGTTGCTATTTGTGCACCCTGCAGGGTAAAACTTTCTGAAAGCCGTGTCCGCGGTTATGGACGACTTGGAGCCCAGTATCTCGATCATACACAAGCATAACTAAAGTAGTGCTATAAACTTGACTTAATATATGACTAGTAATCAGAATCAACTATAACGAAATGGATATTAAAATGCCAACAGCTGGTGAATCTGGGTTGTTTCGTGACATGCTATATGCCTAGTAAGTATTGCAACTTCAATGGAATGTGATAAATGTGCCAACAACTACTGGGTTTTGGGATTCCTCAGGACAATTATCTCTGACTAGTAAATGTCCCAACTACAATGGTTTGGTGATAAAACTGCCCACTACTTATGCTTCAGGATGACTCATGCTATCTATAGCTGATTAGTAATTGCTGCAACTATAACGGAATGAGTAAAATTGCCAACTGTGTGAGTTCCTTGGTCCGACTTCCTTGTTTGGTCTCGAGGGGGAAATACCAGGATGGGTTTGTTTGGTGTTAGCTTTAGGTTGGATCCGAATAGGTCTTCCTTATCCCTCTCTGATAACCGCCAGTTGTATTGGGTCTCTATAGGTTGTTTAGTGCCGCTGCGCTGCCGCTTCAACCCACCATACCTATGTAGGCGAGCGCCGCCGAATTCTAGCCTCGCCGTGTACTGGCCTCAGTACTGACGCTCCTCTTTTTCCTTTGCCCTTTGTCGGGACCCCTTTTGTTTTAAGCAGGTTTGAGATCGCCGTCGTTAGCAGGGTTACCCTTCTGGCTTGGCCTGGGCAGGGTTATGGACGCCATTGGTTATTCTTCAGGGCTCTTAGCCCCATTTGCATCTTGTCCGTAGTCGGACGCTCTATCGTTTCAAGGTGATTTGGATCTTTGTACTGTATATCTGTATTCTTGACTCGTTGAGTCGCTGTTGTATATATATCTGTTCTATGGGTCCCTTCGAGGACTTTGTGTAATGGTATTACTTCGTTTTCCACCCGCACGAAAGTGCTTGGTGGGCGTCCTTGAATCGTTTCTATGCGGGTTTGGCGGAAAGGGCTAAAACTTGCATAGGGCCGATTTGAGGGTCTTACACCTACCTAGTAGCATTATTTCTATTCCAAGTAAATTCTTGTTTTATCTACCTCCCAGATTAAACTTGTTATGTGAAAATTAGTGATTAAAGCTCTCACGAACTTGATGGCACACTTTACTTTCTTGCATTTAATAAACTTGAAGCATTGGGTCCTTCTTTGTTGCGTATATGCTTGCGCTTTATGAGTTGAAGTTAGCCGAACCATGTATCATGGGGACCGCTTTCAACACATCATTGGTACTTGTACCTAGTTGATATCATGTTCTATTGCTTATGGATCCCGGCGGTGTGAAATAAAAGTGGAACTTGTAAGATCATGGAGTTTATATGTGTGTTAGAGAAACGCCTGGGCCGCTAGCCTAAGCCATGCCTAATCATGGTGGAAACTTGCAGCATAACTATAGTGAGCATTCTATGAAGCATCTTCAATAAAAACCTATGCAAATAGCAAATAAAAAGATTGCTGAGATGCTCACTGTCTGCTTGCCTTGTCATTTTGATTATGGGATAGCTCCTGTGTCATGTGCAAGGGGTACCCCGTTGGCGGTTCTCAATGATACGCATGTATTTACAATGAGAAGAGCTTGCTCGTGACTGAAGTTGAGTAGCATGAGGATCGGTACTCATAAGTAAGGGGCATGAGATTTCAACTTATAACTTGTCAAGCATATCCTCTTAGTTGTGTCACTTTAACCTTAATCACCTAAAGATGCCTATGATAGGAGCAATGAGAGCTAGAAGCTAGTAAGTATCATAATTTTTGGGAGCTCTTTATGAGACTTGCAATCCCTGCTTCCCTCTGCGAAGGGCCTTTCTTTTACTTTGTAGTTTAGTAAACCTATTCCCTTCTATCTCAACAAGTATTTTGAGTTGATGTGTTTCATTCATTCATATGATGATTTATTCAATCATGTCTCTTATGTTCCTTGTTTTGCACATTGCTCTTATCTTGATGTTTACAACTTTGAAAGCTATCATTGAAAAACCAGCTATTTGTGAACTCCAGCAAATTATCAACTATTCTCCGACCAAGAGCTAAGTTTGCCATTACCAATTATGATTTACTCTATGTATCTTTATTGTGTTTCCTTTACTCATTGCAAGTTGAGTTATATAATAGTGAGTTGTCCTCTATTATGATCTATGTATTTGATGAATGTGATGCTTCTTGTCCGTATTCTTTTATCGACTCTTCACTCCATAAACCCGAGGTTATGTTTATTGAGCTCAGTTTCGCTTAGGGACAAGCGAAGTCTAAGCTTGGGGGGAGTTGATACGTCCATTTTGCATCACTATTCTATGTCTTAATTCACTATTATTCATTGATATATTTCGTATTGAGAGGTGATACTTATGTTATTTCATCTGTTTTTGCATGGTTGATGACTTTTGGAGCATGGACCGCTGCAGTCAGGATTCTGATGGAAAAGGTGATGTTTGGAGGCAAAATTCGCGAAGATCAGAAAATCTGGAAAAATATACGGAAAATCCTATTTTTCTAGAAGACTAAGGATGCTAGAAGATGGAGTGGAGGTGGGCCACAAGGGGCCCACACCACCCCATGGCGCGGACAGGCCTAGGCCGCGCCTGGAGGTGGTGTGGCCACCCTGGCCCACTCCAGCTTCTCCCCTCTGGCGTATATCATCCCCACGAAACCCTAAGACTCGGGGAGCGACCACAGAAAGATTCCGCCGCCTCTGCAGGGCAGAAAACACCAAGAGAGAAAGATCTCTCTAGCAGACAGATTTCTGCCGGGAGAATTCCTTCCCGGAGAGGGAAGATCATCGCCATCAACACCACCATCAAGCTGGACTTCATCGGGATCATCATCATCATCACCACCATCATCACCATAAGCACCCTCGTCACCATCTCCATATTGCTGTAACAATTGGTTGAATCTTGCTATAGTTCATAGGGGAAACTTTCTCGGTGTTGATTACTCTTTGTAGTTGATTCTATTGAGTGAACCATTGAATTATTGTTTATGTTCAGATTGTTATACATCATTATTCCATCTCTGATCATGATCCATATGATGTCTTGTGAGTAGTTCGTTTGTTCTTGAGGACATGGGAGAAGTCTTGTTGTTAGTAGTGGAGTTGTGTTGAGAAAGATTCAATAGATTGTTATTTAAGTTGTGGTGTACTTCTTCTAGTGGTATCATGTGAACGTCGACTACATGACACTTCACCTATATGGGCCTAGGGGAATGCATTGTGTATTTGGCTACTAATCGTAGGGGTTGCCGGAGTGACAGAAACCTGAACCCCCGTTAGGAAACCATTGCACAATGGATGTAAGGGTCTTAGAGTTTAAAGTTGTGGTTAGGTTTTACCTTAATTACTTTCTTGTACTTAATGATGTTTGCAAGGGGTATAATCACAAGTATGTATTAGTCTTGGATGGGGCGGTACATTAGCACAGGTTCACCCACACAACACTTAGCAAGCTAAAGACGATTAATCGAGTATATGAAGCGAAAGCACTTGACAGTCTTCCCATGTGTCCTCGAGAACGTTTGGTCATCTATAGAAATACAACCGGCTTGTCCTTTGCTGCATAAAGGATTGGGCCACTTGCTGTATTTATTCCTACTTTCTTTTATTTACTCGTACTTTGTTTACTTGCTTTATCGAAAACCCCTAAAAATCCGTTTGCTAAGTATTTGCAGACAATTCCTGATCCATACCACTAGCCAGCACCTTCTGCTCCTCGTTGGGTTCGACACTCTTACTTATTGAAAATACTGCGATACACCCCCTATACTTGTGGGTCATCAGGATGCACAAGGCAAAGGTATGTCCTTGCTAGGTTTTCCTTTTACCGGTCTCAAGGTGGTTGTTGGAAGACCGGGTTATAGGATAGATAGCCGCACTATCAAGAGGGGCTTTCGGTTGGGTAACTTGATCACATCATCATCGAGAGCTCAATCCTTTGTATACTTTGCATCTTCCTACTTTATTGCTTCTTGGTGTTTCTCCATGTGAGGTTCTTGAGCTTGTTGCTAGCTCTTCAACATGCCCAAGTTCATCGAAAACAGAATTCGTATGCATCTTCTATGGCGTTTCCGAGTTTGAAGGTTTTATCGGTTCTTCTCATAGGGAGGCTTCATACCTTTCCTCATTTGGTTTTACCCGCCTTTGTTGTACTATGATGTTTTCAATCATCATATTGTAGAGCTTGTTCTCCTTGTCAAAACAAGCCCAAGATCATCGAAATCAGAGTCCGGATGCAAAAGTTATTGCGTTTTTCATGAAGTCTGTTTCATACCGGTTGTGGATCCGGTTGAACCGAGCCCCACACCGGATGGTCCGGTGCCAGCGCCGGTAGACCAGATCTCAGACCGGATTTTCCAGTTTTCGCGACCGAGTCTATACCGAGTTGGCAAACAGAGGTTTTTCGGTCTGTAGGCCGGTCCACCGGCCCGGGGACCGAGTTTCCCGGTTCTGGGGTCGGTCCAACTGACTTTTAAACCGAGTTTTCACAGATTTCCTCCCAACAGCCATATTTACTTTCCTCTATAAAAGGGGGTTCTTCCCCCAACATTTTTGGGTGTTCTTGACCACGAAATTGACCTCCATTGTTGAACCTCTTGAGCTTGCCTCCTCCCATTCCCTCCTATGATTCTTGCATCTTTTCGAGGGCTTTGGAAGTGGAAATCTAGATCTACAATCCCCACCAATCAATTCCTCCTCTAAGTGAGGGGAACCCATTAGATCTAGATCCTGAAGTCATTGGTTGACTTCCACCATTGTTCTTCCTCTCTAATTCTTCCCTAGCACTTGTTGCTTTGGTGGGATTTGAGAGTGAGGGATTTGACACCCTTGGTGTTCTTGCTTTGCATTCTTGCATAAGTTTTGAGCTCTCCATTACGATTTGTTCGAGTGAGAGACCGTGAGCTTGTTGCTCTTGGAGGGTGACCTCCTAGTTGGCTTAGTGGTTGGTGCCGCGGTGTCCTCTTCGTGGAAGATTGTGAAGAGACCCGGGCTTCTCCTTCGTGGAGCTTGTGAAGTGGTTGTGGAGCTTGCCATCTCCGGAGTGGAGGAAAAGCTAGCCATAAGGAAAGGGCCTATTCCTTCGTGGGATAGACTCGGAGAAGAAGGCGGGCCTTCGTGGCGTTGGGAAATCCTTCGTGGAATCTCACACCTCTCCAACGTGACGTACCGTACTTGTAAGGGAACACGGGAATACATCTTCGTCTCCACGTGCCTCAGTTATCTCTGTACCCGAGCTTACTTTCCTTGTGATAGACATCGAGCTTGAAGTACTTATATCTTTTTTATCACTTGTGGTATATTTATCTTGTGATATCTTGCTTAGCTTAACTTGTTGTTGGTGCACTTAGTTGAGCCTAGTGTATTTAGGTTTTGTGCTTGTAAAATAAACCTTAGTTTAATTCTGCATTCTATCAAGCCAAAACCATAATTGTTTTGAAATTCCCTATTCAGTCCCCTCTAGGCGACATCTCTATCCTTTCAATTGGTATCAGAGCAAGGTCTCTCCTTGTTTAGGATTCACCGCCTAGTGTAAAGATGTCGGCTAGTAGTATAGTGCACAATGACACAATTATCTTCGATGGCACAAATTATATTTTGTGGAGAAATTGCTTGCTTTGTAATCTTCGGACCTTGTGTCCAAATATTGAGAGATTTCTAGATGTAGGTTTTTCTCCTCCGATGGATCCTCAAAATCTATCTTTAGAGGATGAGAAAAATTTACATCTCAAAGCTGAAGTATCTAATGAGCTTATTTTCTCTTTGAGCCCCATAGTTAATTTGTTCTTGACAAATGTAAAGCGCAAGTCATCTCATGAGATGTGGACCAAGCTTAAAGAAATATTTGGTGGGTCCATTTCTCATAGGGTCGGTGGTATCTCTGAGGATCTCTCTTCTCCTTCACATCATGAAGAGCTCCAAGTGTCTTCCACCTCCGGCCGTGATGAGATTTCAATTCCCTCCACTTCACCTATATGTGACAAGTCACAAGGTAACGACATGGTGAGTGGATAAACATATGTAATGATGGTAGTGGTTCTCTTTACACCAATGATTCATGTTCTATAAATGCTAATTGTGTAGAGAGTTTGGACTTAACCACTTATTGCAACGATAATTATATATCCCCTTGTGTTTCTAGTCCTTGCATATTCTCTAGAAATTATTTAAGTACTAGTGTAGATGATATGCTTGATTTGTCTTGTTCCAATAAACAAAATGCTTCTATTTCCTCTAGTTGTGTATGTAACAATGTAGAGGAAATCAAACACCCTATGGAGCAAGACACAATCATGAATGAAGATTCAAGAATATCCTCATCTTCATCCTCCTGTGCTCACATGTGCCTTATGGCAAGAGTATCAAAGGTATCTCCTACTTTGGATCCCAAGATATCTTCTCTAGATAATAGCAATGATAATGATGATAGTGATGATGACCTTGATGAGGATACTAGAGCTCTTGTGCTTGAGCTGACCTTTTTGTGTACCTCTCTTCGTGGTAATAATAAGGCCATTGCTTGTATCAAACACATTATGTACACCATAACTAAACAAACGGAAACCATAGAGGAGTTGGATTTCCAACTTGATGATGGGAGTCGGAGGTTCAATCTCCTTAAGCAAGAGATTGCCGAGGAGAAGCACACTAATTTTCTCCTCATACAAAAAATTGAATCTTATGAGCTTGAAAAGGAAAAATCTATTAATGATGCTAGTGCTACTAACTATACTTCTTGTGAAGCATCTACCCTAAAGGAGAATGTTGAGCTAAGGGCTCAACTTGAGTTGCTAACTAGCAATTATGGGAAATTGGAAGAAAGTCATGAAAGTCTCTTGGCCTCTCATAATGATCTTCTAATCTCCTATAATGGGCTAAAGTTAGCTTGTGAGGCAAGTATCACTAAGGTAACATATTGTGAGCCTCATTTGGACGTTAGCACAACTTCTACTCAAAATGCTATTTTGCCATGTGCTAGTCCTAGTGATCCTTCTTGTCATACTATTGATAAAACTTGTGTTGGATTACTTGATTTGACTTGTTGCTCTAACAATGAAGCTTACACTTACTCTAGTACCCCTATTTATACTAACATTGTATAGGAAATCAAAGAGCTCAAGGCCCAAGTCACTTCTTTGAAGAAAGACTTGGAAAAGAGTCATGAAGGAAAATCCACACTCAATAATATTTTGAGTGTGCAAAAATGCCCCAATGATAAAAGTGGACTTGGATTCAACTCCAATAACAATAACAAGTCCAAGAGAAACAAGAAGAAGAGCCAAGACCAAGTCAAGAATTCGGCCAAGATTATTTGCTTCAAGTGCAAGGTTGTAGGACATCATGTAAGATCTTGTCCATTGAAGAAAAAGCACTTGAATGAGAAGCAACAAGGGAAGTAGCCACAAGGTGAAGGTCAAGCCCAATCTCAACCTCAAGTTGAAGCTAGGCCACTTCCCAAGAAAAATCAAGATAAGGCTCCCCAAGACAAGAAATCAATAAAGAAGAGAAAGGGGAGCACTTGTTGCTACATATGTCATGAGAAGGGGCACTTGGCCTCTTCATGTTCAAATGGTACCTTATCTAACCCTATCATTATTGATTATTATTATTCTCTTGTAAAGGATAAGGATGGCAATGTGTTTGTCAAGTTTGTTGGAACTCAAAGTGGTGTCAAGAAACGAACCATTTGGGTTGCCAAGCCTATTGTGACTAACCTCTTAGGAGCCAACTTGGTTGGGGACCAACAAGCTAAAACTTGATCAATAGGTGTTATTGGAGGGCATTGGAGACTTTGCTAACTCATGAATAATTAAGGGATCTTCATATATTATATTTTATAAAGCCAAGTTATAAGGATTATCATCTCCCTACCATATACCCAATGTGCCTCTTTGCGGTAACTCGAACTCAACTCTTTTATATTGTAAGTTACTCGCCCCTTTACATGTTTTGGTTTTGTACCAAGTATGTGTTTGGCACATCATTTACTTGTGTGTTTTGCTTTCAGCCTCTAATGCATCTTGATGATATCTTTTTTGGCTCTTTTCGAGTGATTAATGGAACATACCATTTTGGGAGAGTGATATGCCTTGCGCATCCCTCAAACATTAAAATGTGTTTACATGAGTACTACCACTTAGTATTGATATTGCAAGCTTATCTAGTCACTATGTGGTGTGTCATACTCATGAGAAATTCAAATTCTAAATGTCCATTAATTATCTCTAGTTGAGTTGTTTTTCCTCTTATTAAGAAAAAATAGAATACCACATTATGGGGGAGTAATATGCTTCTTTTGCATATCACAATCCTAGGAAATGTGAACATATGAGGTGGTGCCACTTAGAGTTGATATTGTTGATTATCTTGTATCTAGGTGGCATGTTAGCTCAAATAAGGTCCTAATTTTTGTTAGAAGCTTTTATTGCTCGTCTTTTCGGTCTTTGCTTGAGTAAGAAATTCTTGGTGTGGCCTTCCTCAAATGCACATATCTATATCTTATTTGGGATACCATTTGCTTCAAGTTATTATAATCATTGCTTTTCATGATTGTGTGACTAGTTGAAGCTATCAAGAATATCTATCTTTGCATAGTGCTTAATCTTTTTATTCCAATCCTATGCTTTTTAGTGTGAAGATTTATATTTAATATCCGTGCAATATACCACCGGAAATAAATTCGAATACACTCATTGTCTTCGACAATTGATATACTTGGGTGTAGCATTTGTGGATCATCTTTACCTTGGATTTCACCTCCTATTGACTTTTTTTCTCTTTCCAAAAATTGTTGTGGCTCCCATTGTCTTCCTTGGATTTTGAACATCTCTTTGATGGTCTTTTTGATCAAATGTGCTTTTAGTGGAAGACAAACCTTTTTTTTCTCGGAACCTTGTGCCATTGTGAAAAGTGTTAAGGGTTTGGTTTATTTTTTGAAACCTTGCTCTTTGGGGAGTTTGTTATCTCATTCTTTATTCTCTATGTTATTTGCTTGAATGAAATAAATCTTTGAGCATTTGTGTTTTCATCCCATCTTTTATGCTCAATAGTTTTTGCTTGGTTCATTTATTGAACTTTGTTGAACAAATCTTGTGTTGATTTGATTCTTTGATATAGTTTGGACAACAAATGTGTTTTGTCACACCTTGTATGCCTTCTTGAATATTTTGGTGTTTTGTCCAAATTATATATTCATTGGTTCTTGAAAGTCTCGTGCATGCATGTTTACTAAATGTATATCTTATATCATGTTTTGCTTTCTTTGATCCAATATATAGGGTATACTCCATCAAATCCTTAAACGGCTATGATGTGCATGAAATTCAAATTTCATCTCTAAATATGCACACATTTTTATGGAGTATGTCCTATGTGTTGTGGTTAGTCTAACCACTTTGAACCCAATAAGTTTGGGGACCAAGATGTAATTGAATGTTGTTTTAGGTACATTGGAGATGCAATGGATGCTTATCTTATCTATAAGGAAGGTGTTGTCACCACATTATAATTGGATCCAAGCTAGGATGATCGAAGAATTCTTATCTACTACATCATACCATTGCTATCTCGGTAACAAGTATCTTATTCATGCGTACTATTCTTCCATCCAATCTCTCGTAGGTTGCATCTTGGCATGAATTTATTTGTTTGTAAATGTTGCGGTTCTTGCAAGGATCTTTGAAAGACTTTTCTATCCTTATTGCTTATGTGAGTAATTTGAGATGATGCATATAATGGGGAGTATATAAAATCATGTTCATGATTCACCAGTCCCAAATATGACTTCTAGCAATTTATTGCATATCAATTCCTCAAGGTACTCTCATGTGCAATATTGTTGAAATTGCATTGAATCCTTCCTTTTGATACTTGTTGCCTTTCTCAAAATATCCCAACTAGCATTAGTTCCCTTAGTGTTAGTTGTGATGTTTTTGAGGTTTTTCTTTTCCTTTGGTGAAGTTCATTGATATACCATAAGAGAAAATAGAGCCATGGGCTATATATATGCACTTAAGAAAAATATCATTTTTTGGTATATCTTATGACTTCCTCTTGGATATCATGTTTTCTTATCTTTATTAACCTCTTATGTGTGGATGTTAGTTTGTGGATTATTCTCATGTTTTCCCAATTAGAAACATATATACACAAGAGTGTTAATCTCTCGCCTTGATATCCTCGCCTTTTGCCAACCATCTCACTTATCCGCTTAGTTTTTAATGGTTTTGGTAAGGTCTTGATTTATGAGTGCTCAGTTTACTTTTATTGCATCTTCGCGCACTCATATCTCATATTTGGTTTCTTTTGGACTTAAGCTTGTCTTGACAAGTGTATTGATTTATATCTCTACTCCTTGTATCTTGGTTGTGTTCTAAATGATATAGAGGAAGTGAGGATTCCATGCTTGTGCATATTGTATTCAAATGAAACAACTCATTTATGCACAAACCTTGGGGAGCTTCCTTATTTCATTTAGATCACTATTTGTCCATTTGATTATTTGGATATTTTGATTGCTTGCCTCATCCGTTGAAGTTTCTTCACCTTGTTATCCTTTTAGCAATATTTGATCCTCAATATATTTGATTTCCTCCAAGTATTCGTCATTGGATATGTGCATATGATTTCACTCATATTATGAGAAATTCACACCTTGGGAGGAACTTGAACTGTATTGGCCTTCTAACTTTGTCATCCATTTTGGCACTTGTTTTCAATGGGGGAGAAGTTTAGAGGGTTTTAAGGGAAATGGTTTTCTACTTAAGATTGGTTTGTTCTTAAGTGTTTGCCTTTCATGCATTTCATCTTTATTTTGTATTGCATGGTTGAATATATAGTGGAAACTCTCCCAAAGGTTATGTTTGACAATGTATGTAATGAAATTCAAGTTCATCACACGTGCATATATTGTGGGGGAGTTTGCTCTATATATGTTGGTTCTACTCACATCTCTTGCATTAGTTGTAGTTTGTGTGAGTAGAATTGGTTTTGATATGGCATAGTATCTTTGTGTTACTTGACCATATCAAATACAACCTCTTGTATACAACTTATTCTCGGATAAGTTGTGTACTTGTTTCTAATATTCATTATATAAACCCTCTTGTTGTGATTGTCATGAATTACCAAAATGGGGGAGATTGAAAGGGTAATTTCCCCTATATGTGGTTTTGGTGATTAATGACAATCCCTATGGACTAATGTTTTCATTGAGTTTTATATGAAGGAATATTCCATAGGTCATGCTTGTAGTCCATATGTTGGATTCAAGTATGGATGCCATGAAGATAAAGATATACCTTGAGTTTTGGCATCAAGATCATCAAATTGATGAGAATAATATGATATGTTCAAGATCTTGAGAGTATGATCTCAATAGAAGAATTGAAGATATGGCTCTAAGCTGGTGTCATGATAGCCTCATTAGTTGAGCTATGGTTGACTAAGATTTAGAGCATGTAATCAAATCAAGAGTTCGTTATGTACCTCAAGATATTGAGATGGAGTATGAGAAGATACTTGGTTGACCAATACAAAGAGTGAAGAGTGATTTCAAGTTGGTCAACACATGAAGCATAAAGAATGTACCACATGGATCTTGTGGTATGGGTTGAGAAGGGCAAGTTCAAGGTAAGCATCTCGAGAAGATCATTTTCTTGAAGCTTGTCGTCCATATTGGTGATAATGTACATGTGAAGATGTGTCCTAATGAAGCTATCCCATAGTGGTGTATGGGGGAGCAAATTATGAGTCTTCACGAAGCAACAATGATCAAGTGTTGCATTCTGGCTTGGATGGATCTTGAAGCATTGTCATCAAGATCAAGCGGGATGCGCAAGGCAAATGTATGTCCTTTCTAGGTTTTCCTTTTACCGGTCTCAAGGTGGTTGTTCGGAGACTGGGTTATAGGATAGATAGCCGCACTATCAAGAGGGGCTTTCGGTTGGGTAACTTGATCACATCATCATAGGGAGCTCAATCCTTTGCATACTTTGCATCTTCCTATTTTGTTGCTTCTTGGTGTTTCTCCATGTGAGATTCTTGAGCTTGTTGCTAGCTCTTCAACAAGCCCAAGTTCATCGAAAACGGAATTCGTATGCATCTTCTATGGCATTTTCGAGTTTGAAGGTTTTACCGGTTCTTCTCATAGGGAGGCTTCATACCTTTCCTCATTTGGTTCTACCCTCCTTTGTTGGTCTATGATGTTTTCATGCATCATATTGTAGATCTTGTTCTCCTTGTCAAAACAATCCCAAGATCATCGAAATCGGAGTCCGGATGCAAAAGTTATTGCGTTTTTCGTGAAGTCTGTTTCATCCCGGTTGTGGATCCGGTTCAACCGAGCCCCACACGGGACGGTCCGGTGCCAGCGCCGGTAGACCGGATTTTCCGGTTTTCGCGACCGAGTCTATTCCGAGTTGGCAACAAAGGTTTTTCGATCTATAGGCCGGTCCACCGGCCTGGGGACCGAGTTTCCCGGTTCTGGGGCTGGTCCAACCGATTTTTAAACCGAGTTTTCATAGATTTCCTCCCAACGGCCATATTTTCTTTCCCCTATAAAAGGGGGTTCTTCCCCCAACGTTTTTGGGTGTTCTTGACCACGAAATTGACCTCCATTGTTGAACCTCTTGAGCTTACCTCCTCCCCCTTCCCTCCTATGATTCTTGCATCTTTTTGAGGGCTTTGGAAGAGGAGATCTAGATCTACAATCCCCACCAATCAATTCCTCCTCTAAGTGAGGGGAACCCATTGGATCTAGATCTTGAAGTCATTGGTTGACTTCCACCATTGTTCTTCCTCTCTAATTCTTCCCTAGCACTTGTTGCTTTGATGGGATTTGAGAGTGAGGGATTTGACACCCTTGGTGTTCTTGCTTTGCATTCTTACATAAGTTTTGAGCTCTCCATTACGATTTGTTCGAGTGAGAGACCGTGAGCTTGTTGCTCTTGAAGGGTGACCTCCTAGTTGGCTTGGTGGTTGGTGCCGCGGTGTCCTCTTCGCGGAAGATTGTGAAGAGACCCGGGCTTCTCCTTCGTGGAGCTTGTGAAGTGGTTGTGGAGCTTGCCATCTCCGGAGTGGAGGAAAAGCTAGCCATAAGAAAATGGCCTATTCCTTCGTGGGATAGACTCGGAGAAAAAGGTGAGCCTTCGTGGCGTTAGGAAATCCTTCGTGGAATCCCACACCTCTCCAACATGACGTACCTTACTTGTAAGGAAACACGGGAATACATCTTCATCTCCGCGTGCCTTGGTTATCTCTATACCCGAGCTTACTTTCCTTGTGATAGACATCGAGCTTGAAGTACTTATATCTTTCTTATCACTTGTGGTATATTTATCTTGTGCTATCTTGCTTAGCTTAACTTGTTGTTGGTGCACTTAGTTGAGCCTAGTGTACTTAGGTTTTGTGCTTGTTAAATAAACGTTAGTTTAGTTCCGCATTCTATCAAGCCAAAACCGTAATAGTTTTGAAATTGCCTATTCACCCCCCTCTAGGCGACATCTCTATCCTTTCACTTCCGGCTCGGCGGTGAAGAAAGAGAAGGATCGGTTTGTTGTTTTCCATCTTCCATTGTGGTCTTTTCTGCGTATATCAAGGACCTATATATTTCTTCTTATCTTATGGGTTTCTTTGTAACAATTTATATATCCACAGCTTGAAATTAATGTAATGCTTCCGGGGGACTCTCCTTGTGCAAAAAAACTAGGGCATTTACTCTCTTCGTCAATAAATAATTATACTTGTAGGTGTTGTCACAAGTCAAAAGAATTGACCTATTTTATTCGAAAACATAGAAATATTTATGACACTAAATTAGTATAACAAAAATATATTTTGAAATAGAATTTCATAATATATCAATTTGATGCCATATATATTACTACTCTTTTCAGTAAAGTTGGCCAAAATTAAAAATATTTGACTAAGGACAAACCTCGAAGTACAAGTATTTATGGATGAAAGGAGTACAATGCGTGATACTTAGTGAGGTGATTAGAGAAGTAAACTAGATTTTTTATTAAGCAAGGTGCTTATTTTTACGTTAGGCAGATGCCTAAATGTTAGAGTATTGCGTGATAGTTAGTGAGGTGATTAGAGAAGTAAATTAGTTTTTTATTAAGCAAGGTGCTTATTTTTATGTTAGGCAGTATTCGTTTATTATGGAGTATAGAATAGAGATAGGATATGTTTCCACGTAGTTCTAATTTGACTTGTCCTCTAAGATGATCCCAAGTACGTTTATATATACTCGTCCATTCAACATATTTCGTCAAACCCTCTCTATGCCCTACATAGTATCAAACTAAACCGTTCCTAAACCTAGCCGCCGCCACACACTTCTGCCGCACCGCCCCGGGGATCAATCTCCGTCGGGGGCCGCGCGATCCGCAACAGGGCTCGTCCGTTGAGCCGTGATCGACTGCACTAGTGAGTTTTCTTTTCTGATCTCTAGATCAATTTTTCTTTCCGCCGGTCGCTTGGCTGATCTTCTTTTTTGATTTACCGATCATAGATCGAATGAGTTGTCCACCGATGTCGTCTTCGCCCCGCTTCTACTCCGACAACGACATTGATCTACACATGTCATTTTCATCAAACCGCGCGAAAGGGCCGCAGGCTCCGCACACGGGGTGCCCCTGCGTGCTTCGCAACAGGTTGTTCTCGTCCGCGCAGTCTCCATCGCCGGCCTATCTTCATCGTCATCGCCCAGAACTTCACCGACTACGTCGCCATCGACTACGATCTGTGTGTCCTCATTCACGCCATGGCGTGCACGGCGCAATGTCGGTTTGATCAACCGATCTTGCGCCTGTCTACGCCAATACGCCGTCGCCTTGGTCCTCGTTTACTGGCTGCCAATGCGCCTCACAAGCATATACGCGCCGGTGGCCTCCAGCCGCTACATCGACTCGCGCCATACAACTATGTCACCCCATTGGGTCGTAGCGTCGCTGCACGCAGACTACATTGCCATCCCCGCACACCGACGCCCGAGGCTATCTCCGCGCCACCTCCCACATTGTGGGTCACCTACGTCCGCATGGTCTTCGCCACGTCGGATTTTTCTTCGCCTATATCGAGTACCGCCGCGCGCCTCTCTAGGCGTCCAGCATGACCACTCCGAGTCGCCGCTGGTTTCGCTGCCTTCTACATCTTCGTCCACAACGACCTCATCGCCATCGTCATCTCGTCCCCTATGACACTGGCGTATAGGTTCATGATGGTCCCTGCCCTCGCACATCCGGTACTGGCAACATCGGTATGTGCCTTCGTTCCCAAGTGCAAACTCGAACTGACGCCTCGTCTACATCGTCATCAACAACGTCTTCTTCGACATCTACCTCTACTACTGTCTCGACCGCGTCATTGACGAGTTCTTTTTTTGCGTACTTGGTTTTAGCAAAACCGTTGTATGCATTCATCACCGACGTGCGTCTAGTTCTGGCAAAACTATGGTCGCACCTCGTCCTTGACGGCTCAAACTGCATCGGCTTTGGCATCACCACCTTCGACGACTATCTCGATGCGTCTCCGTCATCATCCTCGCGCATTGTGCGCACGCGACTTCATGTGCGGCTACCTCGACACCGGCAATCTCGACCACGATATCAACCACGGCGACCCCTCGCATGGCTACATCGACCATGGCACCGTCCCACGCTCTCGGCTCCCTCGATATTGGCACAAAGTGCTACCACCTCGTTTGAGCTTCTCATTAGCTTCCTCTACGATCCAAGCTACCACGCCACGACACCGTCCACGATGTTCCCGCTCGGTCTGCGGGGTATCATTCTACTGGATGCTGTTTTGGTTTATCTCCAGTCTGAAGATCCGTGATGTTTCAGTTGTTCACGACGCTACCGCTACGACTGCGGGGAATGTTAGAGTACTGTGTATACGTTTATTATGACAATATAGGATAGAGTTGAATCTAGGATACATTTCCATGTAGTTCTAACTTGACTTGTACTCCAAAATGATCTCATGTATGCCTATATATACTCGTCTACTCGTCCATGAGATTCAATAATACAGCAAACGTATTTCGCCAAACCCTCTATGTTTCTACACTAACTATGTATCTCTCATGTACAAATAGTCGCCGGTGCTTGTGGTGAAAAAATAGGCACATATGCTTAACAAAAAACTTTGTTTTTTTCCCAAGCATTTCTCTAAGTACCTTGCATTGTACTACATGGTCTGTACGATTTTTGTCACTTAGAATTTTTTATATCAATATTTTCAACGGATTTACTAGTTCTCAGGCGCCTCTTTCACCATTCGATTTACCTCGTGATTCGTGCAAAGTGTAAGTTACACATGAGTTGCAACTAGGATGTAACTGAGAATTTAATGAGTTGCAACTACGAGAATTAGTACAAATCTTATGCGTTGCAACTAGGTTACAACTGAGAATTAGCACAAATATTAGGATGACATCAACGACTTAGACATAAGAAGTTCTCAGGCGTCTGAGACCTAGGCAATACTGTAGTGCTCGTATATGCCATCAGCTGATAAATTCCTCCTGATCTTCGGTATCACCGATCTTCATTTGACCTCACTCCAAAAGTGAAGAGGCACGTGTTTGGCGTGGCCACAAAGTTTGGCGCCGGTTGCGGGTAAGCCCGATCGAGCCGGAACGAAGAGTAACGTAGACGTGCAGGCAAGACAATACTTGTGGCAGAACAGTATTCGCTGCTGTGGCCACGAAATTCATCGATCTCGCACTTTTTTTTGGCGGATTGTTGACCTCGCACTCATCTCTCTCTACATTATTTCTTCACGGTAGGAGACGGACGTACAGAAAAGGCGAGAGGGACATGCCAAAATCGCCAAAAATGTCCCCGAAGCAGCGGCGTGTGCTAACTAAAATGCAGATCTGTAATGGGCACCACAGTAGGGTACATGACCATCCATGATCCATAAACACGTACGGCCTTTTCAAAGCAGACATGTGTTCAAGTGAAATTTATTAAAAGTACGGTGGGTCTCAATTCTCAAATAACATAGTTAAACCATCTGTTGCAACATACTGTAGCATGGCATCCACATAGTCTTATAGTAGACTGCAGACCTAACTGCCAAGAGCTATATATAGCATACAGCTCCAGCAGCAAACAATGGTAAGTAGATGCGAACAGAGGGCCGCCCTGTGCTCAAACATGTAGGAGTACTGTCTGTCTATGCTGATGGAAAATAATTAGAATTAAGCACCGGCTATATAGTACTAATTGCTACTAACTTGTTATACCACTAGAAATGAATAACCAACAGTCAATTATTGTTGTTCTGAAGCTTGGGGTAACATCCATGCATGAATCGCCCTCTGAATTTGGAGACACGAGCTGAGTGCTCATGATTTGATCACATCTCCTGCTTTACTGCCACTTCTTGGCCTAGCCCGAGCCAGGAGTTGTCACGGTTAGCTTGCTTGGACGGTGCAGCGGATGGGCTGCTAGCCTGGTATGGCGCCTTCGCAGTTATCCTGAAGCAAACCAGCACGGGAATGTTACTAGTCCTAAACATGACTCCACGTACAGCTACCCGAATTCATTCTTCACGAAAAGGATGTAATCTGAAAACAGCTCGATTCAGGTACCTGCCCTTTCTTTTCTCGAGAAACCTATGGAGCGAGTTCCTCCGCGCTATAGGCAGATCTGTAACCAGAACACAGGAAAAAAAATTAAAAACATTTCCCAGCGATCGACAGTGTTTGTGAGGGATTCATGCGGGAATTTACATCTGCATTTGTTTGTAAGGCATGTCGCGGCTAGTCTCCGTACTAGGAAAGACAGAGAGGTGGTACGTACCAGCTGGAAGATTTTCGTGTGCAGGTCGGGGCAGGCCCTGGCCGCCGGTGCCGGCCTTGTCTACGGCGCCATCATCGCCGGCGGCGTTCGCCATCTGCAGCAGAGCCTTGACCTGGGTCGACGGGAAGTTGTCAACGACGACCACTTTTCCACCGTAGAAGATGGTCAGCTGTTCTCCAGCTGCTGCCAGTTCCCTGGAAGAGTCGAAAGGACGTCGTCGTCGGTAACAGCTGATCAGCAGTAGTATATGCTAATGCGCTGAACTTTGGCAGAGAGACGGCGTAGTTTTACCTCGCGTTCTCGGCATCTTGGCTGCCAGTTGCTGGCGCCTTGAGAAGCTGGTGGCCTTTGTCGACGGTGTTTGGCTTTGGCGCCTCGAGCCCCGACAGCAGGTTCATGGTGGTCGGCGGCTGGAAAGCTCCTGCAGAGATGAACATCCGTGTACTACATGTCATGAGTAACTCGTAACATGAAAAGGCTAGTAGGAAATTAACCAAGAAACCAGTTGACAAGGCACGGATAGCTAGCTTACCCCCTCCTTCTCCGACGGCGGTGGCCGGCGACGACATGTCGAGGCCAGCGAGGCCCTGCAGCGCGCCGCCCTTGTTCTCCCTGAGGTAGCGGCTGAGGAGGCCGCAGGTGACGGCGAAGCTGGACTTCTCCTTCGCCGCCGCCATCGTCGTCGTCTTCCCGCTCCCCTCGCCTTCCACGCAGCCCACCATGGTCGCAAAAACAGAACGAGCCGTACGTCTCTCCCGCTGCTGCTGGTAGGCAGCTAGGTACGTAGTTTCCTCCCTCCTTCGTCAGATAACTCGAGTGCACTTTCCTCCCAGCTGCCGGCGCGCCTGTGCCCTTTAAAAACGGGGCAGCCCTTCGTGATGAACGGCGAGGTGGGAGTGGGACAAGACAGGGACCCGTCCGTCCGGCATGAAAAACGTGAGGGGACGAAGGGAGCGGCAGCTCATCTCACTACTCGTTGCCACGACCGGACGTGTGGAGCGGCGAGGTCTCCGTCCGCGACGGTCCAATCGAGGGAAAAGGTCGTGCAGTAATGGCGATTTTTATCCTCGGATCAGCCACGTGGTTTTTTGAGCTCGTATCCGGCCACGGAATTGACCGGGCCGGGGCCGGACAGCGACCGCGCGCTCTCGGTCGTTTTGTTTCGGTCGACCGAGGGGAGTACCTACGGGGCAAAGAGACGCGACGTACGACCTTGAAGAAAGGATGTGCCGTGCTGGGGAGTAAGTTTCACCGCTGTTTCTGCCCTCTGGCCCTCCTCATTTTTGCATGTTTTCCTTTGCAACTTTTGCCTCCGGCTGAAATGACAAAAATTCTTACGAGTAATAGTACGTTGTGTCTAATTACTCTCTCGAAATAGGCCCCGCTTTATAAATAAAGCACACAGGTGAGAGCGCTGCTGGACCAGACAGCACAACGTCAAAAGGACCAACACGATACAGGGACCGAACAGGCAAGTGGAAAACAAAAACAAGAGGAAAGAAAAGAAAACAAAGCCGACATCGGCGGAGCGACGAACACGGAGAAGATTCGCAACCGTTGCGCCCACCGGAGAAGTACCACCACACTGCTAGCAATCCAAAGCGCCGCGTACCAAAGCAGCACCTCCAAGAAGGGGAGTGACGATGACGACACTGCTGCCCGGACTAGTCCTAGGGTTTCCCCCGGCATGCCACGGGAGGCGCGGAGGAGATGCCCCCAACGCCCTTCAAGAAGGACGACGATACCTGAAGGCGTCACCGCGCCGGTGTCAAAGCGACAAAGATTTCTCCCGATCCCTCCAATGACCCTCCCGTCCGCTTTGTATTGCTCCACCAAGCTTGCCGCCCACGTGCACGCGCCCACACGGTCTTGAAGTCTTCACCGCCGTCACACCGTGGATCATGGAATGAGGCCGGTAGGAGCGGGAGAGCGGGGCCATCGGCGAGGATAGGCATGGCATCAACACGCGGGAGAGAACAACCTCCACCGCCCGAAGGGGATAGCCGACCGGATGCAGCAGTAGGCCATACCAGGCCTTCTTGGCCCGGTCGAGCCCGTCAAGGCTCATAAAGTCCCGCCGCCGCACTGCAGCAAGGGTGCCTCCGCACACGCCACCCCTAGCACCAGGCTCAACTCCTCCATCCACCAGTGGATCCGCCACCATGACAAATCCCCGCCGCCAAGTAGCAGCACCGTCGCCACCGAGTCCACCCAGGCCAGCTGGACCACTGTCAGTCTAAGGAACAACGTCCGAACCTCGCCACCCAATGGCCGAAGGGACGGTCGCGTAAACCACCTTCCAGGGCCGCCGCCCCGGCTTCCACGCACTCGAGCCAAGGCTCCGGCCACCGTCACAACGCACAACCGCCGAGAGTTCCGATGAAGGTCAGGACTCGGATTCACAGTCATTGAGCTCACAGGAACCTAGGGGAGAGATCTTCCCTCCATTACCTTGTGGTGAGTGTCGTCCGGACAGGGAGCAACATCCATAGGGCCGAGATCAGGCTGAGATCAGGCACAGGTAGGCCCAGCTAGCCCGGCCAGGCCCGGATCAGGCCCAGATCTGGCCCGTTGGATCTGCCCCCCGCTGCTGCAACCAGGTCACCCCGACGCCAGCGAGCTGCTCCCCGAGGCGCCCCCACCGGCACCGCCGCAGTGGTCGCGCAACCATGCCCCGCCGTGTCTAATTCTCGGTCGACTATGAATTAACTTAATTCTTCGTAAGGCGAGGTTATGCAATCTCAGTCGCAAACTTAGTTTCAACTAGAAATATCCCAGTTACAATCTTATCTGTAACTAAAAACTCAATTGTAACTCCATTTTTCATACTAAAATTCCAAATTCAGACGAGGCAGGAACCGCGATACAAATCTAGTGGCTTAGGACATAACTGAGTTTTACCTTAGAATTAGCTAAACCGATAATAATACTAGTTTACTTGGAAGTAATTGTTTCTCCAGTGACCAGGAAAGACATGGACGTGTTGTGAAATCGCGAGAGATCGTTCAACGGAGAAGCTATTGAGCATCCCAATTGTGGCCCTATTGACGGTATTTGAGACACCGATATTACCAAGAGCATATTCATCCCCAAACATCATCCGGCAAACACGCCGGATCAGCCCAATGGTAGCCACCAACTCATGTTGCCGAATTTGGAGGTCGCGTCTCCTCAGCTGTGTTCCCCAAACAACTGACTAGTATTTTGAAGCGATTTTTTTAATTTTTTTTTTTGGAAATCTCGAAATACAAATAGCCCCGCCCATAAGTTCAAAATACCCGCCACAAAAACACCTCGAAGTCCGGCCACAATATTACATCACCACATAGCAAGGTAATCAAGTGGAAGCTGACGGTGGCTCGCTCATCGCCTCTTGCCCGGCCGTCGCCTTATGCTCCTCAGGTGTCTCCTGCTCACATGTCACGGAAGTTGTCGACGTACTACCCTGCGAAAGCCCATTTCTTGCAAGATGACTCAGTACATATGCGCCACATTCACCTCCTCATCCATGTTCAATGTGTCGGTTCTCAAGATCACAAAGTACTCTTTCGTTTTCTTCACCGCAACTCTCGCTATCTCGAGCTCGATCTTCCTGTCTTGCCCTTGATGATCTCTAGAAGAATTGTTGGCAGGCAGCTTTTTTTGTTGAAGACTCTTGCATCCCTCTTCTTCCAAATTGTCCAACTAGTGAGCATGACGAGGGATGCATCTCCTTTCGGTGCTTCGTGTTCTTGTACATCATCAAGGACCACCACTTATTGATGGAGAGGCTCGACATCCATTCCTCAATCCGAATGGAAGGGATCCCAAGCCATTGTAGCACCCTGTCCAACAACAGGCCCCAGGGGTGTCACTCCTAGCAGCTTACTAGGATCTCTAGACTGGCCCCACATACCAAAACTTATTTTTTCTGCGCACTTTGTCCTCACTCGTGCGCACCTGGGAACAACTTCCTGATTGGTCACCCATCTTCAAATTGCTCTAGGCCAAACACGCTTAACCTAGATGTTCTTTTTGAATGAGCTTCCAGAAAAGAAGTTGCAACTTCTTGGTATGGGTATCCTATCAATCCTATTAAGCCATGCGCATGGATCTCACATACACCCACCCTTAGAAGATTGGTGCCCTCATCGATCAATCACAAGCCAGGAACATCCCCTCTTGGCACATGTGTGTGTCTCCAGTGTCGGCACATTGAAAGGATAGAGATGTCGCCTAGAGGGGGGTGAATAGGCAATTTCAAAACTATTACGGTTTTGGCTTGATAGAATGCGGAATTAAACTAACGTTTATTTTACAAGCACAAAACCTAAATACACTAGGCTCAACTAAGTGCACCAACAACAAGATAAGCTAAGCAAGATAGCACAAGATAAATATACCAGAAGTTATAGGCAAGATATAAGTACTTCAAGCTCGATGGCTATCACAAGAAAAGTAAGCTCGGGTATAGAGATAACCGAGGCACGCGGAGATGAAGATGTATTCCCCTGTTCCCTTACAAGTAAGGTACGTCACGTTGGAGAGGTGTGGAATTCCACGAAGGATTTCCCAACCCCACGAAGGCTCACCTTCTTCTCCGAGTCTATCCCACGAAGGAATGTGCCCTTTCCTTATGGCTAGCTTTTCCCCCACTCCGGAGATGGCAAGCTCCACAACCACTTCACAAGCTCCACGAAGGAGAAGCCCGGGTCCCTTCACAATCTTCCATGAAGAGGACACCGCGGCACCAACCACCAAACCAACTAGGAGGTCACCCTCCAAGAGCAACAAGCTCACGGTCTCTCACTCGAACAAATCGTAGTGGAGAGCTCAACACTTATGCAAGAATGCAAAGCAAGAAAACCAAGGGCATTCAAATCCCTCACTCTCAAATCCCACCAAAGCAACAAGTGCTAGGGAGAAATTAGAGAGGAAGAACAATGGTGGAAGTCAACCAATGACTCCAAGATCTAGATCCAAAGGGTTACCCTCACTTAGAGGAGGAATTGATTGGTGGGGATTGTAGATCTAGATCTCCTCTTCCAAAGCCCTCAAAAAGATGCAAGAATCATAGGAGGGAAGGGAGAGGAGGCAAGCTTAAGAGGGTCAACAATGGAGGTCAATTTCGTGCTCAAGAACACCCAAACACGTTGGGGAAGAACCCCTTTTATAGGGAAAAGCAAATATGGCCGTTGGAGAGAAAACAACAAAAACTTGGTTCCAAAGTCGGTTGGACCGGCCCCAGAATCGGGAAACTCGGTCCCCAGGCCGGAGGACCGACCTACAAACCGAAATACCTCTGTTCGCCAACCCGGAATAGACTCGGTCGCGAAAACCGGAAAATCCGGTCTGAGATCCGGTCTACCGGAGCCAGAACCGGACCGTCCGATGTGGGGCTCGGTTAAACCGGATCCACAACCCGGATGAAACTCCCTTCACGAAAAACGCAATAACTTTTGCATCCGGACTCTGATTTCGATGATGTTGGGCTTGTTTTGACGAGGAAAACAAGCTCTACAATATGGTGCATGAAAACATCATAGTCCAACAAAGAAAGATAGAACCAAATGAGGAAAGGTATGGAGCCTCCCTATAAGAAGAACCGGTAAAACCTTCAAACTCGAAAACGCCATATAAGATTCATACGAATTCTGTTTTCGTTGAACTTGGGCTTGTTGAAGAGCTAGCAACAAGCTCAAGAATCTCACATAGAGAAAATACCAAGAAGCAACAAAATAGGAAGATGCAAAGTATGCAAAGGATTGAGCTCCCTAAAACAATGTGATCAAGTTACCCAACAGAAAGCCCCTCTTGATAGTGCGGCTATCTATCCTATAACCCGGTCTCCCAACAACCACCTTGAGACCGGTAAAAGGAAAACCTAGCAAGGCCATACATTTTCCTTGCGCATCCCACTTGATCTTGATGACAACACTTCAAGCTCCATCCAAGCCAGAATGCATCACTTGATCATTGTTGCTTCGTGAAGACTCGTAATATGCTCCCCCATACACCACTATGGGATAGTTTCATTAAGACACATCTTCACATGCCCATTATCACCAATATGGATGGCAAGCTTCAAGCAAATGATCTTCTCGAGTTGCTTTTCTTGAACTTGCCCTTCTCAAACTTTGATGACGATCACCACTTGATGTCATCCTCTCATGGGCTATATGAGATCTTCACTTTTGAAGCATTCCCATGGAAAGATACCTATCCCATATAGAAAACGCAAAGGCACATATATAATGGGTTAGTTCATGATGCATAAATGACAAGGCTTACCATACCACAAGATCCATGTGGTACATTCTTTATGCTTCATGTGTTGACCAACTTGAAATCACTCTTCACTCTTTGTATTGGTCAACCAAGTATCTTCTCATGCACCATCTCAATATCTTGAGGTACATAAAGAATTCTTCATTTGATTACATGCTCTAAATCTTAGTCAACCATAGCTCAACTAATGAGGCTATCATGACACCGGATTAGAGCCATATCTTGAATTCTTCTATTGAGATCACACTCTCAAGATCTTGAGCATATCATATTCTTCTCTTCAATTTGATGATGTTGATGCCAAAACTCAAGGTATATCTTTATCTTCATGGCATCCATACTCGAATCCAACATATGGACTACAAGCATGACCTATGGAATATTCCTTCATATAAAACTCAATGAAAACATTAGTCCACAAGGATTATCATTAATCACCAAAACCACACATAGGGGCAATTACACTTTCAATCTCCCCCATTTTGGTAATTGATGACAATCACAACAAGAGGGTTTATATAATGAATATTAGAAACAAGTACGCAACTCATCCGAGAATAAGTTGTATACAAGAGGTTGTATTTGATATGGTTAAGTAACACAAAGATACTAGCCCATATCTAAACCAATTCTACTCACACAAACTACAACTAATGCAAGAGATGTGAGTAGAACCAACATATATAGAGCAAACTCCCCCCACAATATATGCACGTGTGATGAACTTGAATTTCATTGCATACATTGTCAAGCATAACCTTTGGGAGAGTTTCCACTATATATTCAACCATGCAATACATAATAAAGATGAAATGCATGAAAGGCAAACACTTAAGAACAAACCAATCTTAAGTAGAAAAACCATTTCCCTTAAAACCCTCTAAACTTCTCCCCCATTGACAACAAGTGCCAAAATGGATGAGAAAGTTAGAAGGCCAATATAGTTCAAGTTCCTCCCAAGGTGTGCATTTCTCATAATATGAGTGAAATCATATGCACATATCCAATGACAGATACTTGGAGGAAATCAACTATATTGAGGATCAAATATTGCTAAAAGGATAACAAGGTGAAGAAACTTCAACGGATGAAGCAAGCAATCAAAAGATCCAAATAATCAAATGGACAAATAGTGATCTAAATGAAATAAGGAAGCTCCCCAATGTTTGTGCATAAATGAGTTGTTTCATTTGAATACAATCACAAACATGGAATCCTCACTCCCTTTATATCATTTAGAACACAACCAAGATACAAGGAGTATAGATATAAATCAATACACTTGTCAAGACAAGCTTAAGTCCAAAAGAAACCAAATATGAGATATGAGTGCACGAAGATGCAATAAAAGTAAACCAAGCACTCATAAATCAAGACCTTTCCAAAACCATGAAAAACTAAGCGGATAAGTGAGATGGTTGGCAAAAGGCGAGGATATCAAGGCGAGATATTAACACTCTTGTGTATATAAGTTTCTAAGTGGGAAAACATGAGAATAATCCACAAAGAAACATCCACACATAAGAGGTTGATAAAAAACAAGAGAACGTGATATCCAAGAGGAAGTCATAAGATATACCAAAAAAATGATATTTTGCTTAAGTGCATATTTAGCCCATGGCTCTATTTTCTCTCATGGTGACGAGGGTTTAACTCATCAATGCCCATTGTTATGGACTTGGGTTTTGGAGAAGGAGGGAGTGCTGGAGACATCTATCGGCTAGCAAACAAGCACACAGGGGACAAAGGATTTACCCAGGTTCAGGCCTCATAGAGGTCCCTACTCCTGCTTGTCTGCTCGTGGAATTATCGAGAGAGTCGAAAGTTACAATGGTGCGCAGATGCAATCTAGCGAGGGTTGTGGAAAACTAGGGTTGCGTGTGTCCTCCTCGCCGCCCCCTCCTAGCCTTTATATAGATAGGCTAGGTCTCAGGTAGCAGGTCGAGTCGGTTACAAGTTAGGGTTTTCCCCTTCAAACTTTCTATCTTTAGCTTCTTCTTGTCTCTCAAGCAATCGAGAGTCCGCAGATCACTCGAATCCTTTCATATGGGCCTTGGCGACACCGTGGGCCTATACGTATTTATACCGTATATACCAAGCTCGAGTACCTGCAGGGTATACCCATGTCAGTAGCCCCCGAGTATCCAGTGGAATCGCAGATTCGATTGGGTACTTTTTGAAGTCTTCGAGTGCCTGAATGAGTACATTTTTCGACTTCTTTTACTTATGTCATAGGGATTGTTGATATACGTGCCTGATATAACCGAAGTATCGGTACCAGTTAACCACCTTAGGGTGAAACAACGCAATCTACTCGAATTCGAGTCCCCGGACTCGAATCCGGAAAAGTGCTGGCGTAATTCGACTCAGGCCGCGGAGGTCTTACAGGAGTCGAATTCCAGTTATACGGGTGTGAGCACTTGACGCGTCCGTCAAGGCATGTTCATCGTGCCTGTAGGCACGGATATGTTTCTGGTAGTGCGTAGTTAAATGCGTTGCCAGGCCTTTATTCAGGTCTTACCTTCACGCTGTAAGCGCGGCATCCGAATTTTATCATCGCGGAGATGATTCGGGCAACCCAGGAGACGTAATCTCTTTGTAGGGAAAATTATGAAGCGGTGTCGCCATGATCTGCGAGTGCTGATGTAATCAACGCACAGCTTTCGTGCAAATAATCATAGGGTGCGCGACCAGCGCTCCCTATGGGAGTAGCCCCCGAGTGCCTGGTTGAGTCGAAGACTCAGGCAGGGACTAAAGAAATTTTGCGACTTCTATCATTATTGTTTGTTTGAATCGAAAACTTGGATTGCGACTGCTGTCGTCTTTTGCTTGCTTGTTTCAGTCGAATTTGTTTCTAGCGCTCCCTATGGGAGTAACCCACGTCCATAGTCAAATCATTTTTCGAGTGGTTGGGTTTGATTGTGATTGCCCTGTATCCCTGCAATAAGAAAAGAAAATCATAGGGTGCGCGACCAGCGCTCCCTATGGGAGTAGCCCCCGAGTGCTTGGTGGAGTCGCAGACTCTAGCAAGGACTAAAGTAGTCATAGTTTTCCACTGCGTAGCTGTTTGATGACGTCAGTGCTGACGCTTTCATGACCTCAGTTGCCTGCGTGACCGGCTTTGATGGGACGTGACGAGCGGTGGGTCCCACTTTCTGACTTTGATTTGACTGGGCGTGCGTAATCTTTTTATTAACTGTGCCTCCTCGATTTCCGCGCCGTGGAGGGACGGTTCGCGCTTCCTCTTCCCCACGTGTCGAGCACGATATGTGCCACGCGTCCAATAGGGTTTTTGTGAGCCGTTGGATTGCATATCTTAGGGGTTAAGTAGCGATGCTACGACGGTAAATTTCCATCTGCGCCCTTTTCTTCCTCGCTGCCATTGCCATTGCCGCTGCTCCTCTGCTTTTCTCCTGCGCTCATCTTTTCCGCAGTTCTGGACCATCTCTGCTCGTTCCCAAGTTACTTTCTACGTTCTCATCGCCGCCGCGCAATGGGAAAGAAGAAAGGAGGCGCTGCCGCTGAATCCGCCGCCACCGCTGCTGCGGCAAAGAAGGGTGGCGCCACTGCTATGGGCACCAGTGCCGCCACCGGCGGGAAGAAGAAAGTCGCGGGCACCCGCGTGACCAATGGTGCCTGGCGCCCCTCAATCATCAAGGCGTCCGATCTTCGTCTTCTTCGCCAAGACGGAGTTATTTCCGCCGCAGTCGCCGACGCGCGCGTCCCCAGTGGTGAGACCATTCCTGTGCCTCCCGTTGGTTTTCGAGTGATGTTTCTAGCTTTCATCATTCGCGGCCTTTCTTTGCCTATCCACCCCTTTATTAGGGGTCTCCTCTGTTTTTACGGGCTCCAGCTCCATCAGTTGTCCCCGAATTTGATTCTTCACATCTCTTGCTTTATCACTCTCTACGAGTGCTGGCTCGGAATCGAGCCGCACTTTGGCCTTTTCAAGCATTTGTTTAAGCTAAAGCATCAGTCTGCATCTGGCTCTTTAGTTTATGACGTAGGTGGTTGTGGAATCCATGTCGACCCATCCGCCACCTACTTCGACATCAAGCTCGCCAAGTCCGTCCAGGGATGGAGGGACAGATGGTTTTATGTTCGCGACCTGAAGGCCAAGGACGAGCACTTTGGACTCGCTCCTTTTGATCCCGCGACTCCCTACAAGAAGATCATTCTTGGAAGAACGTGATCATGCCATCCGAACTCGCGGAGACGGACGTGCTTTATCAACGCGTCTGCGACCTCGAGAGTCGCATGGGCACAGAAGAGGGAGGTTGCGCCCTTATCAGGACTTGGTTGCGTCGTCGCGTCCAGCCTCTCCAAGCTAGAGTCCATCCCATGTTTCAATGGGGTGGTGCTGATGATGCCACTCGCGTGTCTGCCGATGGCATGTCCGTGAGTGAGGTAGATAAGAGGGTGCGACTGGTCACGAAGTACACCTTCAAGGATGTGCTTCCGAATGAGCCAGTCGTTACTCCCTTCGATGCTTCGAATTCTCCTCCCGAGGTACAGTCGTACTACGTAGTAGCTTATATTCACGATTGCTTTTCTGTTGCTTACCTGCCCCT
This sequence comes from Avena eriantha, assembly GCA_910589775.1. Lineage (NCBI taxonomy): Eukaryota > Viridiplantae > Streptophyta > Magnoliopsida > Poales > Poaceae > Avena > Avena eriantha. The sequence goes on along the minus strand of OU342743.1, from coordinate 73,094,145 downwards.
TTTTGCTTTTTGTATGCAGGATTGGGTGGTCTCGCCTTGCATGCCTCCTCTCCCTGAGGGCATTATTCCTCACGAAGCTTTTGAAGAGGACGAGTCTGAGTCGACTGTCCCTTCTGACGTGGAAGAGGAAGCCCCCGAGTCGGAGAGCCCAGATACTCGCAAGCGTCCGCGCAGCGAGGACTCTGATGCGTCGACTCCTTCAACTCCAGAAGGCACTGTTGCTGGCGCGGAGTCACCAATTCCCGCCGTTCCTGTGAGGGCTGTAGCACCAGCTTCTCGCAAGAAGATGCGATTGCCCAAGGAGTCTTCGTCGGAGTCGGCGGAGGCCACCTTTGATCTTGACAAGTTTGACTGGTATGTTTATGAGTTCGTTCTTTCTTCTCTATTTTCTTTTTGTTGGCTTTGCCCTAGAGTTTTGCCCTTTCTCAATGTGAATTTGGTCTTGCAGTCAAGAGGCGTCGTCATCTTCCGGCGACGTTGAATTTTTGAAGGAATCAGGAGTCGCGACCTCAAGGGCCAAGGTAGAGGTCGAGCGCGCTCCTTCGCCTCCGGCGGCGGCCCACTCCGGGCACAATTCTTCGAGTTCTCCTCACGGAGGGGAGCATCGAATAGTTGCTCGGATGACAGCTCAACAGACTTCTTCGGAGTCGCTAGAGGACCATGTGAGTATATCTTTCCTTCTTTTGTATTTTGGCAGTCAACGCCTTTTGTTTCCCTTGTCTGATTCCTTGATTGGTGCAACAGCTCCTTGTAAAAGAGGCCGCGCGAGTGGCGGAGCAGGTGATGGCGATGGGTCGTCAGCATGCGATGCTAGAGACGCGTCACCGCGTGGTCGAAAGTGAGTGCTTCCATGCTTGTTTATTTCGTCTTTTTTCTGTTCTGGTGTGTTTGAATGATAGCCAATTATTTTTGGCTGCCATGTAGCTGAGCATAACGCCCTACTGTGCAATGTCGCATCCTTGGAGAAGACACTGGCCGCAGCTGTCAAGGGGCGCGATGAGGCAATCGCGGCTCATGATGAAGCCCGAAAGCGTGAAGAGGATATGCGTGCCTCTTTTACGGCCAGAGAGAAGTTGTTCGAGGAGCAGCTATTCTCAGACGCCAAGGCCCTCTCAGGTACCTTTACTGGTGGATTTTTTATTGATGCTTTTCTCTGCTTCTAGAGTTTTGCCGTTGGCACCAGAAATCTGATCCGTGTTTTTTGGTGTAGATGCTGGCGACTTGAGCGTTAACCCGCAGGCCCTTCGTCGTGATGACGCTCTGGCTGGCACGGTATCCACGGTCGAAGACCGAAGCGCCGTCGTCCAGAATACGTTGTCCAAGGCCAAGGTCGCCCTTAGTCGCCTCCGAGAGGAGTTGATGCCAAAGGCGGAGCAGGTCGACAAAATGGACGAGCTGGTGGAGTCACTCGCTGGGGGTGTGCCTTCTACCTATAAGAACTCCCTCCGGGCGGCTGGTGCAACGATGTCACTCGCCATGGTGCAGGCCCACGGAGTCGAGATAGATCCCTCTGCGGTGTCGAAGACAATGCCTGTTGGCGCGGATGGTCAGCAGGTAGTTTTCGCCCCCTTTGCGACTGCCTGTGCCAAAGACGGTCATTCTTTGATTAATACCGTTGCCAAGTATTCGGAGGAGCTCCAACGCGCTAAGAAGGCGGCGAAAGCTTCGGCTTCAGGGACAGGTGGAAAATCAGTGGCGTCTGATATTACCACGGATTTGATGAAGCCCCCGAAGGCGTCGAAGTCGAAGAAGCCAGCTGCTCTGTAGTTAGCTTTGTGTAGTAGATAGCGAATTGTCCTTTTGCCCTAAGAACATGCCTGCTGGCGAGTGTGCTTGTGAATATGTTTTTATGCTTATCCTGAATGCATCTGCTATCCCTGCCTTTGTGTTAGTTTGGTCACCTTATTTTCTTCTGTCTTGGTCTGTGGTAGGGCACATCGAGTGGTCCCGTAGGGGGAAATCAGGATCCATCATCTCTTGATGAGACAGTGGTACCGCCGCGCTCCAGGGTAGAGGAGTTGTCTTTGTTGTCGCGACTTCGTGACCACGTGAAGCAGCTAGAGCGTGAGTTGCCCTTGATCCGCGGTAACGCAGATGTGTGGAAGTCAAAGGCGGAAAAAGCCGCCGCCCGCGAGCAGTATCTGCTTGGCGAGGTGACGCAGCTGGGTGACCAGTTTAAGTGTTAGTTTGCTCATCCTCATCTTTTTCCTTTGTAGATAGTCGCAGTGGTACGTTGTACTCATGCTGTTGGTGCTGCTTCGTGTAGTTGTTAGCGCATACCGTCCACAGGAGGAGAGGGATAGGATTGCCATCCGCCTTCATGGTCTCACACAGGAGTAACTCCAAGAGAGTGGATACTTCTGGGTGGATCATGATCGTGCGACTGCATTGGCGACCCCACAGGATCGCGCTTCGCGAGTGCTACTCTTCCTGAAGAAGTCGCAGTCATGTTTGAAGAATATCTACCGAGCGATGTTCCCGTTGGATGATACACCGTCCAGCCTATTGGCTCTCCTGGCCAAATTTCAAGATATGTCCGCGGTTCGCGAGTGCGTGAGGCAGCAGTTGGTGGCTGGTGTCAAGGCTGCCCTCTCGATGGTGCGATTGCACAGGCCTGACGTGGATGTCGCCGTCGTAGCTTCCGGTCTGCCAGCGCCGCCAGCCGGATCTTCTTGGAATATGGTGCGGCACTATCAAGCGGTCGACCGCCCAGCAGAGGAGATTGTCGACTTCTTCGAGGAGCAAACCAATGTTCTTCTGTTGCAGCAGTAACCAGATTTGTATCCTGCACATAAGTGTATTTGTGTTGTGAAGTTCATATATATATATATATATATTTGTATGTAATTTATTGTTGAACGCGTATAAATAGCTCTTGTAAGCGTAAGGTGCGTTGCACTATGCGAGTCCTTTTCGTTAGCCTGGCCATCCCTTTTGTCAACCTGCCAGGTGCGTTGCAGCTGGGTTGAATTTGCGTTAAGGGGTTCGATTGATGTGCCAGCTACTCAGGATGTCGCGTTTATTAGTTCGAAGAACAAATGTGTGTAAGGTGGCGCAACCCCCGGGTACAATAGTAGCAGAAGTGAAAAGAAAAACACAGAGTTTTGGGGCACTTAGCTTTTATTTATTTGTAGAATAGTACGAGGTACAATGTGTGGCTAAGTAGCCTTGGCTGAGTAGCCTTATTTGCGATGTAAAAGTAAAAACAGCTAGGGGTAGAAGCGTCGCAGTTGTGCGACGTTCCAAGGGTTGGAGTATGCGACTCCTGTTTCTAGGTCTTGAAGGCGATAGGCGCCACCTGGGATTACTTCTGTAACCAAGTATGGTCCTTCCCAGGGGGACTCGAGCTTGAGATGCCCCTGCTGCTTCAGTCGCTGGACCAGGTCACCTTCGAAGAAGGATCTGGGGTGAAGCCTTCTACTGTGGTAGTTGCGCAGGTTCTGCTGGTAGATCGTGGATCTTTCTGTGGCGATTTCTCTCGCCTCGTCGAGGAGGTCGACGGAGTCTTCGAGTGCAAGAGATGATTCTTGTTCGCTGTAAGCGACTATGCGCGGCGCCTTGTACCTTACTTCGGCGGGTAATACCGCTTCTGCCCCATGCACCATAAAGAATGGCGTGTAGCCTGTGGCGCTGTTTGGAGTTGTACGTAGGCTCCAGAGTACGGATTGGAGCTCATCTGGCCAGCAACCCGCGGCTTGTTCGAGTGGTCGAACTAGTCGCTTCTTGATACCGCTGCAGATGAGCCCGTTTGCTTTTTCCACCTGACCATTGGTCTGTGGATGCGTGACTGAGGCATAACTGATGTTGATCCCCAGTTTTTCGCAGAATTCTGGGAACTCCTTGGATGTGAAGTTCGTCCCGTTGTCAGTGATGATGCTGTGTGGCACGCCGAAGCGATAGACGATGGACTCGAAGAACTTGACTGCGCTGTGCCCTGATTGCTTGGTTACTGGCATGGCTTCGATCCACTTGGTGAATTTGTCGACTGCGACCAAGAGGTAGACGTATCCTCCTTGCGAGGACCTTGGAAGTTTGCCAACCATGTCGAGACCCCACTGTGCGAAGGGCCAGGCCAATGGAATAGGCCGCAATTCCGCGCCTGGTGCATGTGGTTTGTCCGCGAATCGCTGACAAGCGTTGCACTTTTGGACTATGTCCTTGGCGTCGCGCATGGCCGTGGGCCAGTAAAATCCAGCTCGTAGAGCTTTGGCAATGAGGGCGTGACTGCCAGCGTGGTGTCCGCAGGTTCCTTCATGTATGTCGAGGAGGACTGCTTTTCCATCGGCCAGGGAGACGCATCGCTATAACACACCTGTGATACTGCGTTTATATAGTTCGCCGTTGATAACGGTGAATGCCTTGGAGCGTCGTGCGATGTGCCGTGCGTCCGTCGGGTCGTCCGGTAGGCGCTTGCTGAGGAGATATGTAATGTACGGCTGTGTCCAAGATTGTTCTATCATCATGACGCTCATTGGCCCTTCGAGTCCTGTGTCCAGCTCCAAGTCATCGAGTGCCATTGGCTCATTGGGTGGCGTAGCCCCCGAGTCCATTGCTGCGCTTGTTTTCTTCTTTGCGGCCTTTGGCTTGATAGAGCATTCGCAGATGCGCTCGAGAAATACCCCAGGTGGTATGGGGGCGCAGGTAGAGCCTATGTTGGCGAGTGCGTCCGCCTCCTCGTTGCTTTCGTGACCTACATGTCGTAACTCGCAACCATCGAAGTCTCCCTCGAGTGTATCGTAGAGGTCGCGGTATGCGATCATGTTGTCATTGAGTGCGTTGCACTCGTGCATTGTTTGGTTGACGTCCAGCTTGGAGTCGCCATATATGATGAGCCTCTTTGCGCCGCAGGCTTTTGCCATCCTCATCCCGTACAACAGGGCCTCGTATTCAGCCTCGTTGTTTGAGGCTGTGAACTGCATTCGCAGGATGTATTTCAGCTTGTCTCCTTGAGGTGACGTCAGAATGACGCCTGCTCCTGCTCCGTCCTTCCGCTTGGATCCATCGAAGTGCATGGTCCAAAGGTAGGACATATCTGGCTTGTCCGGGAGTTGGTTTTCCATCCAATGCACGAGAAAGTCAGGGAGAACTTGCGACTTGATTGCGTCGCGTTTTTCGTATGTGATGTCTCGTGGAGACAGTTCGATTCCCCAGAGCGCGACTCGTCCCGTGGCATCGGGGTTATTGAGGATATGTCCCAATGGGGCGTCGCTGACTACCACGATTGGGTGTTCCTGGAAGTAATGGTGCAGTCGCCGGGCGGTCATGAAGACGCCGTACGCCAGCTTCTGGTAGTGCGGGTACCGATGTTTTGTTGGCGTGAGGACTTCGCTGAGGTAGTATACCGGGCGTTGTACGCCATGGACCTTGTTTTCCTCAGCCCGCTCAACGACGAGCACTATACTAACCACTTGGTTGGTAGCGGAGATGTATAGCAGTAGTGGCTCCCTTTCTCGTGGAGTCACCAGTACTAGCGAGGTGGACAATAGGCGCTTGAGGTCTTCGAATGCTTCTTGCGCTTCTTTGGTCCACTCGAATTTGTCAGCTTTGCGGAGGAGCTGATAGAAGGGCAGTGCCTTTTCCCCCATTCGACTGATAAATCGACTGAGGGCCGCGATTTGTCCGGCTAGTTGCTGGACGCCTCTTACGTTCTTTGGCTTCTCCATGGCCAGTATGGCCTTTATCTTTTTCGGGTTTGCCTCAATTCCCCTCGCGGAGATGAGATACCTGAGCAGCTGCCCAGATGGTACGCCGAAGGCGCATTTGTCCGGATTGAGCTTAATCTGTAACGATCGAGGTTGGCGAATGTTTCGCGCAAGTCTTTGATTAGAGAGGCTTCCTCCTTGGTTTTGATTACTATATCGTCGACATGGACTTGGATGTTGGGACCCAATTTCTCCTTGAGGCAAGCCTGCATGCACCGCTGGTAGGTGGCTACCGCGTTTTTTAGCCCGAAGGGCATTGTGTTGTAGCAGAACACGCCGAAGGTCGTTGTAAACGCGGTCTTCTCTTGGTTTTCCTCCTTCATTCGAATTTGGTTATAGCCTGAGTAGGCATCGAGAAAGCAGAGGCGCTCGCATCCAGCGGTGGAGTCGATGATTTGATCGATTCGTGGTAGCGGGAAGTGATCCTTTGGGCACTGCTTGTTTAAAGAAGTGAAGTCCACGCACATCCGTAGGATATCCGTGTCCTTTTTTGGCACCAGCACCGTATTGGCGAGCCAAGTGCTTTCCTTGATCTCGCGTATGAATTTGGCCTCGAGCAGTCTGTTGATCTCCATGCCAACTGCCTGCACTCGTGGCTCAGATAGTCGCCTGATTGTTTGTTTGACTGGCCTTGCGTCGGGGTTGACGTTGAGTGCGTGCTCGGCGAATTCCCTGGGAACTCCTGGCATGTCCGCAGGACACCAGGCGAAAATTTCCCAGTGCTCACGGAGGAATTCGACGAGCGCGAGTTCCTATGCGGGACTCAAGTTGTTGGCGATGAGGGCCGTTTTGGCGGGATCTGTCGGATCGACCTGCACCTTCTTTGTGTGCACGGATGAGTCGAAGGAGAGATTAGGTGAGCTTGGCCTGCTCAGGGGAGACATACTATTGTCTGTCGTTTCCTTCAATCGCGCGAGCTCCTCCTGCATGCCAAAGGACTGGGAGATTCTGTTGAATTCCCTGTCGCAACTGTCGGATCGCTCAAAGCTTCCGTTGATCGTGATGATGCCGTTGGGACCTGGCATTTTCATCTACAGGTAGGCGTAGTGGGGTACCGCCATGAACCTAGCGAATGCGACGCGTCCGAGGATGCAGTGGTATTGTGAGGGCCAGTTGACGACCTCAAAGTCAATGCGCTCGCGCCTAAAGTTCTTCGGGGTGCCGAATATGACGTCGAGGTTGATTTTGCCTAGGGGGTATACGCCTTTCCCTGGGACGATGCCATGGAACGTTGTGTCCGATGCCTCCAAGCAGGTTAGAGGAATCCTCATTGCTCGCAGGGTACTCGCGAATATGAGGTTGATGCCGCTTCCCCGTCCATGAAGACGCGACTCATGTCGAAACCTCTGATTTGCGCCTCGAGAACGAGGGGGCAATGGCCTGGGCGAGGTACTTGAGACGGGTGGTCGCGTTTATCGAAGGTGATGCACGACTCACTGCCACTGAGGTACTCAGTGGTGGATGGTGGTGAGTGCGTGGCCAAGTTGACTTGGCGAGTGATAGCTTTCTACACCCTATTGGAGGGGCGCCCCTTTTGGATCATCATGGTACCCATGGCCCGTGGGTACGGTTCTCCTCCGTGGTGCTGGTCCGGTGCAGCTCCGTTCGGGGGTGGCCCTAGAGGTGGTGGCGGTGCGCCATGTGCCACGGCGCCTGGAGCGGCCCTGTAGCCTCTTTCGACTGCATTGCGGTTCATCCGAACCAATCCCTCGTGTAGCTTGAGGAACTCACGGCAGTCTTTGAGGAGGTGGCTGGACTTTCTTTTGCCGTCATGCTTGTCGATGTAGAAGTGTACCGTGCATAATCTGGACAGTTTCTCCTCGATGGAGGTCGCGGTTGCCTCGTCGCGAGTACGGCATTGCCACACTTGCATGGTCATCCCAGAGTCGCGGTATCCGCCGCTGCGGTATCCGCTGTTGCGGTTGTCGTCGCGTCTTTCGGCGTAGCCGGCTGCGACCATATTAACGTCGTCATGGTCGTCGTAAATGCGCATGCGGCGTTTGCCTCAACGGTCACGTCTGCGTTCGAGCTCTGCCTCCTCGTCAGAGTGAGGGCGGTTCTTCACTGAATCTTCACCATCAGCCCATCGATTCGCGATCTCCATTAGGTGGTCGATAGTCTGGGGCTTTGAGCGGCCCAGCTCTTCCCTGAGCTCTAAGCGGCGAACGCCACCGTTGAATGCATCAATCGCGCGGTCCTCTGAGATGTTTTCCGCGGAATTCTTGATGATGGACCACCTTCGGATGTATGAGCGCAGTGATTCGCCAGATTTTTGCTGGCAGCATCTCAGTTCTTCGATTGATGCGGGCCGTTTGTACGTGCCCTTAAAGTTGTGCACGAAGCTATAGACTAGTTCATCCCAGCTGCGAATGGATACGCGTGGGAGGCTATTGAGCCATGCTCGGGCGGCGCCCTGCAGCTGTAGCTGCAAACATTGCATGGCAGTACTTCGACTGCCTCCATGGAGTTTGACGGAGGAGATGTGGTCCTCTAGCCAGATTTTAGGGTCTTGTAGGCCGTCGAACTTCGGGTTTTCCGACGGAAGTTTAAACCCCTTAGGCATTCGTTTCTGCCTGGTGGATCTGCTGAAGCATCTGGCGCCGCAGAGCTCCCTGTCTTCCTCCTCTGAGTCAGTCGACCGGGCACGTCGCGCTCTTGATTTGTCGATCTTACGTTGTCTGAGGTCGTTGCGTGCATCGTAATCACGATCGTGTCGTTGCGAACGACGGCGTCGTGACAGGTCGTGACTGTCATCGCTAGACGAGGGCGAGGAGTAGCGTTTTGCTAGCGTTTTGCCCTTTTTGGGGTCTGATACTGGCTGCTTGTCGAGGGCGGCCTCGATTAACCCCAAACCTGCGATCGTAGATCGGTGCATGGCGGTTCGGGGATCTCCAACCGGTGGCAGGTTGTTGAGGAGGTACATGGTGGCTGCCGTGACCGCGGCCTGCGGCGTTCTGGGGACCACATTGCCTCTCGTGTCGACTGTCATAGAGCTGAAGTCGAGGACTTTTGCGGCGTCTATGTGCTCTTGTTCGGTGAGGTGAGCCATTCGCGACTGCCTCTTCTTGGCGACATACTCGTTTCCTCGTGAGGAGGATCCTCCGTAGGAGGAGAGTCCAGCACGACGAAGGCTCGATTCGTCCGCCGCCCTTTTACGCGCCTCCAGCTGCGCGATTGCTTCTTTTTGGCGCTTGAATTCCTCTTTCAGGAGCCAGTGGTAGCCCATTAGTAATTCCTGTGGGGATCCAAGGGGCAGAGGTGTACCTCGTAGGGCTTCGCGGCAGCGCTCCCACTCTTGCTCGTTGAGCCTGATTACGACGCGTTCGCCAGTTTGCTCATTGATTATGCTGGGAGGTTCGACTGCTCCACCGTTGGCGCCGTTACCGCCGTCTCCACCGTTGCCACCGTTGCCGGTGTTGACGACGCCGCGATTGGCAGAGGTGTCGCCTGCGTTGATGATGGCGCACATGAAGTGATTGGAGAAGCTGTTGCTTCCGCAACTTTCAGATTCGGAACCATAGGTTCCATCTTCTGTGGCCAGATCGCTCAGATCGGAGTCGTGACTGCTGTCGCTGATCGTGTTTCCGATTGCTGCTGGAGTATTGAGCTCGCTGAGGGTGCCGATCGATGGAGGGAACCATGATGCCGGGGCAATCGCCGGTGTTGTCGGTTGGTCAGGCATGCGAAGCGTGCCCATCTGACCAACTTGGAAGCGGAAGCTCCCAATCGCCAAGCTGATTCCGTCTCCCACGGACTCGAAAGCCGGGCGGGTGGCTGGTGTGTGGATGGTGAAGTCGAAGGCGCCGAAGATCTGGCGAATCTCCGCTGTTGCGGAGTTGTAGATCGCGGTTTATGGGGCCGAAGAAGCCGCAACATCAGCACTCCCAATTCCCACAGACGGCGCCAATTGACGAGGGTTTAACTCATCAATGCCCATTGTTATGGACTTGGGTTTTGGAGAAGGAGGGAGTGCTGGAGACATCTATCGGCTAGCAAACAAGCACACAGGGGACAAAGGATTTACCCAGGTTCAGGCCTCGTAGAGGTCCCTACTCCTTCTTGTCTGCTCGTGGAATTATCGAGAGAGTCGAAAGTTACAATGGTGCGCAGATGCAATCTCGCGAGGGTTGTGGAAAACTAGGGTTGCGTGTGTCCTCCTCGCCGCCCCCTCCTAGCCTTTATATAGATAGGCTAGGTCTCAGGTAGCAGGTCGAGTCGGTTACAAGTTAGGGTTTTCCCCTTCAAACTTTCTATCTTTAGCTTCTTCTTGTCTCTCAAGCAATCGAGAGTCCGCAGATCACTCGAATCCTTTCGTCTGGGCCTTGGCGACACCGTGGGCCTATACGTATTTATACCGTATATATCAAGCTCGAGTACTTGCAGGGTATACCCATGTCACATGGTATATCAAAGAACTTCACCAAAGAAAAACGAAAACCTCAAAAACATCACATCTAACACTAAGGGAACTAATGCTAGTTGGGATATTTTGAGAAAGGCAACAAGTATCAAAAGGAAGGATTCAATGCAATTTCAACAATATTGCACATGAGAGTACATTGAGGAATTGATATGCAATAAATTGCTAGAAGGCATATTTGGGATTGGTGAATCATGAGCATGATTTTATATACTCCCCATTATATGCATCATCTCAAATTACTCACATAAGCAATAAGTATAGAAAAGTCTTTCAAAGATCTTTGCAAGAACCACAACATTTACAAACAAATAAATTCATGCCAAGATGTAACCTAGAAGAGATTGGATGGAAGAATAGTATGCATGAATAAGATACTTGTTGCTGAGATAGCAATGGTATGATGTAGTAGATAAGAATTCTTTGATCATCATACCTTGGATCCAATTATAATGTGGTGATAACACCTTCCTTATAGATGAGATAAGCATCCATTGCATCTCCAATGTACCTAAAACAACATTCAATTACATCTTGGTCCCCAAACTTATTGGGTCCAAAGTGGTTAGACTAACCACAACACATAGGACATACTCCATAAAAATGTGTGCATATTTAGAGATGAAATTTGAATTTCATGCACATCATAGCCGTTTAAGGATTTGATGGAGTATACCCTGTATATGGGATCACAGAAAGCAAAACATGATATAAGATATACATTTAGTAAACATGCATGCACGAGACTTTCAAGAACCAACAAAGATATAATTTGGACAAAACACCAAAATATTCAAGAAGGCATACAAGGTGTGACAAAACACATTTGTTGTCCAAACTATATCAGAGAATCAAATCAACACAAGATTTGTTCAAAAAAGTTCAACAAATGAACCAAGCAAAAACTATTGAGCATAAAAGATGAGATAAAAACATAAATGCTCAAATATTTATCTCATTCAAGCAAATAACATAGATAATAAAGAATGAGATAACAAACTCCCAACAGAGCAAGGTTTCAACAAATAAACCAAACCCTTAACACTTTTCACAATGGCACCAGGTTCCGAGAAGAAAAGGTTTGTCTTCCACTAATAGCACATTTGATAATAATAAAAAACACCATCAAAGAGATGTTCAAAATCCAAGGAAGACAAAGGGAGCCAGAACAATTTTTGGAAAGAAAAAAGGCAATAGGAGGTGAAATCCAAGGTGAAGATAATCCACAAATTCTACCACACCCAAGTATATCAATTGTCGAAGACAATGAGTGTATTGTAATTTATTTCCGGTGGTATATTGCACAGATATTAAAGATAAATCTTCACAATAAAAAGCATAGGATAGGAATAAAAAGATTAAGCACTATGCAAAGATAGAGATTCTTGATAGCTTCAAGTAGTCACACAATCATGCAAAGCAATGATTAGAATAACTTGAGGCAAATGGTCTCCCAAATAAGATATAGAGATATGCATTTGAGGAAGGCCACACCAAGAATTTCTTACTCAAGCAAAGACCAAAAAGATGAGCAATAAAAGCTTCTAACAAAAAATAGGATCTTGTTTGAGCAAACATGCCACCTAGATACAAGATAATCAACAATATCAACTCTAAGTGGTACCACCTCATATGTTCACATTTCCTAGGATTGTGATATGCAAAAGAAGCATATTACTCCCCCATAATGTGGTATCCATTTTTTCTAAATAAGAGGAAAAACAACCTCAACTAGAGATAATTAATGGACATTTAGAATTTGAATTTCTCATGAGTATGACACACCACATAGTGACTAGATAAGCTTGCAATATCAATACTAAGTGGTAGTACTCATGTACACACATTTTAAGGTTTGAGAGATGCGTGAGACATATCACTCTCCCAAATGGGATGTTCCATTAATCACTTGAAAAGAGCCAAAAAAGATATCATCAAGATGCATTAGAGGCTCAAAGCAAAACACACAAGTAAATGATGTGCCAAACACATAGACATACTTGAATACACAAAATAAGCATGCATTAGGCACAACAAATACAAACCCATACTTGGTACAAAACCAAAACATGTAAAGGGGCAAGTAACTTACAATATAAAAGAGTTGAGTTCGAGTTACCGCAAAGAGGCACATTGGGTATATGGTAGGGAGATGATAATACTTATAACTTGGCTTTATAAAATATAGTATATGAAGATCCCTTAATTATTCATGAGTTAGCCAAGTCTCCAATGCCCTCCAATAACACCTATTGATCAAGTTTGAGCTTGTTGGTCCCCAACCAAGTTGGGTCCTAAGAAGTTAGTCACAATAGGCTTGGCAACCCAAATGGTTATTTTCTTAACACCACTTTGAGTTCCAACAAACTTGGCAAACACATTGCCATTCTTATCCTTCCCAAGAGAATAATCATCATCAATAATGATAGGGTTAGATAAGGTACTGTTTGAACATGAAGAGGCCAAGTGTCCCTTCTCACGACATATGTAGCAACAAGTGCTCCCCTTTCTCTTCTTTATTGATTTCTTGTCTTAGGGAGCCTTATCTTGATTCTTCTTGGGAAGTGGCCTAGCTTCAACTTGAGGTTGAGATTGGGCTTGACCTTGAACTTGTGGCCGCTTCCCTTGTTGCTTCTCATTCAAGTGATTTTTTTTCAATGGACAAGATCTTACATGATGTCCTACAACCTTGCACTTGAAGCAAATAATCTTGGCGAAATCCTTGACTTGGTCTTGGCCCTTCTTCTTGTTGCTCTTGGACTTGTTCTTGTTATTGGAGTTGAATCCAAGTCCACTTTTATCATTGGGGGTATTTTTGCACACTCAAAGTATTATCAAGTGTAGATTTGCCTTCATGACTCTTTTTCAAGTCTTTCTTCAAAGAAGTGACTTGGGCCTTGAGCTCTTTGATTTCCTCTACATGGTTAGTATAAATAGAGGTACTAGAGGAAGTATAAGCTTCATTGTTAGAGCAATAAGGCAAAGCAAGTAATCCAACACAAGGTTTATCACTAGTATGACTAGAAGGATCACTAGGACTAGCACATGGCAAAATAGAATTTTGATTAGAAGTTGTGCTAATGTCCAAAAGAGGCTCACAAGATGTTACCTTAGTGATACTTGCCTCACGAGCTAATTTTAGCCCATCATAGGAGATTAGAAGATCATTATGAGAGCTCGAGAGCATTTCATGACTCTCTTCCAATTTCCTATACTTGCTAGTTAGCAACTCAAGTTGAGCCCTTAGCTCAACATTCTCCTTTAACATAGATGCTTCACAAGAATTATAGTTAGTAGCACTAGCATCATTAATAAAATTTTCATTTTCATGCTCATAAGATTCAATTTTTTGTGTGAGGAGACAATTAGTGTGCTTCTCCTTGGCAAGCTCTTGCTTAAGGAGATGGAATCTACGACTCCCATCATCAAGTTGGAAATCCAACTCCTCTATGGATTCCGTTTGTTTAGTTATGGTGTCCATAACATGTTGGAGACAAGCAACGGCCTTATTATTACCACGAAGAGAGGTACACAAAAAAGTTAACTCAAGCACAAGAGCACTAGTATCCTCATCAAGGTCATCGTCACTATCATCATTATCATTGCTATTATCTAGAGAAGATATCTTAGGATCCAAAGTAGGAGATACCTTTGATCCTCTTGCCATAAGGCACATGTGAGCATGGGAGAATGAATATGAGGATATTCTTGAATCTTCATTCATGATCGTGTCTTGATCCATCGGGTATTTGATTTCCTCTACATTGTTAGATACACAACTAGAGGAAATAGAAGAATTTTGTTTATTGGAACAAGAACAATCGGGCATATCATCTACACTAGTACTCAAATAATTTCTAGACAATATGCAAGGACTAGCAACACAAGGGGATAAATAACTATCGTTGCAAGAAGTGATTAAGTACAAACTCTCTACACCATTAGCAATTATAGAACATGAATCATTGGTGTAAAGAGAACCACTACCATCATTACATATGATTTCTCCACTCACCATGACATTACCTTGTGACTTGTCACATGTAGGTGAAGTGGAGGGAATTGAAATCTCATCGCGGCCGGAGGTGGAAGCCACTTGGAGCTCTTCATGATGTGAAGGAGAAGAGAGCTCCTCGGAGATACCACCGACCCTATGAGAAATGGACCCACCAAATATTTCTTTAAGCTTGGTCCACATCTCATGAGATGACTTGCGCTTTACATTTGTCAAGAACAAATTAACTATGGGGCTCAAGGAGAAAATAAGCTCATTAGATACTTGAGCTTCGAGATGTAAATTTTTCTCATCCTCTAAAGATAGATTTTGAGGATCCATCGGAGGATAAAAACCTACATCTAGAAATCGCTCAATATTTGGACACAAGGTCCGAAGATTACAAAGCAAGCAATTTCTCCACAAAATATAATTTGTGCCATCAAAGATAATTGTGTCATTGTGTACTATACTACTAGACGACATCTTTACACTCTAGGCGGTGAAGCCTAAACAAGGAGATACCTTGCTCTGATACCAATTGAAAGGATAGAGATGTCGCCTAGAGGGGGGGTTAATAGGCAATTTCAAAACTATTATGGTTTTGGCTTGATAGAATGCGGAATTAAACTAACGTTTATTTTACAAGCACAAAACCTAAATACACTAGGCTCAACTAAGTGCACCAACAACAAGATAAGCTAAGCAAGATAGCACAAGATAAATATACCAGAAGTTATAGGCAAGATATAAGTACTTCAAGCTCGATGGCTATCACAAGGAAAGTAAGCTCGGGTATAGAGATAACCGAGGCACGCGGAGACGAAGATGTATTCCCGTGTTCCCTTACAAGTAAGGTACGTCACGTTGGAGAGGTGTGGGATTCCACGAAGGATTTCCCAACGCCACGAAGGCTCACCTTCTTCTCCGAGTCTATCCCACGAAGGAATGGGCCCTTTCCTTATGGCTAGCTTTTCCCCCACTCCGGAGATGGCAAGCTCCACAACCACTTCACAAGCTCCACGAAGGAGAAGCCCGGGTCCCTTCACAATCTTCCACGAAGAGGACACCACGGCACCAACCGCCAAGCCAACTAGGAGGTCACCCTCCAAGAGCAACAAGCTCACGGTCTCTCACTCGAAGAAATCGTAGTGGAGAGCTCAACACTTATGCAAGAATGCAAAGCAAGAACACCAAGGGCATTCAAATCCCTCACTCTCAAATCCCACCAAAGCAACAAGTGCTAGGGAGAAATTAGAGAGGAAGAACAATGGTGGAAGTCAACCAATGACTCCAAGATCTAGATCCAAAGGGTTACCCTCACTTAGAGGAGGAATTGATTGGTGGGGATTGTAGATCTAGATCTCCTCTTCCAAAGCCCTCAAAAAGATGCAAGAATCATAGGAGGGAAGGGAGAGGAGGCAAGCTCAAGAGGGTCAACAATGGAGGTCAATTTCGTGCTCAAGAACACCCAAAAACGTTGGGGGAAGAACCCCCTTTTATAGAGAAAAGAAAATATGGCCGTTGGAGAGAACAACAAAAACTTGGTTCCAAAGTCGGTTGGACCGGCCCCAGAACCGGGAAACTCGGTCCCCAGGCCGGAGGACCGACCTACAAACCGAAATACCTCTGTTTGCCAACCCGAAATAGACTCGGTCGCGAAAGCCAGAAAATCCGGTATGAGATCCGGTCTACCGGAGCTGGAACCGGACCGTCCGGTGTGGGGCTCGGTTGAACCGGATCCACAACCGGGATGAAACTGACTTCACGAAAAATGCAATAACTTTTGCATCCGGACTCCGATTTCGATGATCTTGGGCTTGTTTTGACGAGGACAACAAGCTCTACAATATGGTGCATGAAAACATCATAGTACAACAAAGGAAGATAGAACCAAATGAGGAAAGGTATGGAGCCTCCCTATAAGAAGAACCGATAAAACCTTCAAACTTGAAAACGCCATATAAGATGCATACGAATTCCGTTTTCGTTGAACTTGGGCTTGTTGAAGAGCTAGCAACAAGCTCAAGAACCTCACATAGATAAAATACCAAGAAGCAACAAAATAGGAAGATGCAAAGTATGCAAAGGATTGAGCTCCCTAAAACAATGTGATCAAGTTACCCAACCGAAAGCCCCTCTTGATAGTGCGGCTATCTATCCTATAACCCGGTCTCCCAACAACCACCTTGAGACCGGTAAAAGGAAAACCTAGCAAGGCCATACCTTTTCCTTGCGCATCCCGCTTGATCTTGATGACAACGCTTCAAGCTCCATCCAAGCCGGAATGCATCACTTGATCATTGTTGCTTCATGAAGACTCGTAATATGCTCCCCCATACACCACTATGGGATAGTTTCATTAAGACACATCTTCACATGCCCATTATCACCAATATGGATGGCAAGATTCAAGCAAATGATCTTCTCGAGTTGCTTATCTTGAACTTGCCCTTCTCAAACTTTGATGACGATCACCACTTGATGTCATCCTCTCATGGGATATATGAGATCTTCACTTTTGAAGCATTCCCATGGAAATATACCTATCCCATATAGAAAACGCAAAGGCACATATATAATGGGTTAGTTCATGATGCATAAATGACAAGACTTACCATACCACAAGATCCATGTGGTACATTCTTTATGCTTCATGTGTTGACCAACTTGAAATCACTCTTCACTCTTTGTATTGGTTAACCAAGTATCTTCTCATGCACCATATCAATATCTTGAGGTACATAAAGAATTCTTCATTTGATTACATGCTCTAAATATTAGTCAACCATAGCTCAACTAATGAGGCTATCATGACACCGGCTTAGAGCCATATCTTGAATTCTTCTATTGAGATCACACTCTCAAGATCTTGAACATATCATATTCTTCTCTTCAATTTGATGATCTTGATGCCAAAACTCAAGGTATATATTTATCTTCATGGCATCCATACTTGAATCCAACATATGGACTACAAGCATGACCTATGGAATATTCCTTCATATAAAACTCAATGAAAACATTAGTCCACGGGGATTGTCATTAATCACCAAAACCACACATAGGGGCAATTACACTTTCACACATGTGCCATGCCGTGTCCACTCCAGGCTACACGCGTCATGCTCCACATGTCCCGTCATTGACCCGCACACGCCAGTGTAACCGCGAGGATAGGCTCTGATACCACTTGTAGCACCCCGCCCAACAATAGGCCCAGGGGTGTCACTCCTGGTAGCTTACTAAGATCTCTAGACTAGCCCCACAGACCAACGCTTGTATTTTCTACGCACTTTGTCCTTACTCGTGCGCACCCGGGAACAACTTCCCAGTCTGTCACCCATCTTTAGATTGCTCTAGGCCAAGCACACCTTACCTGGAGCTTCTTTTCGAATGAGCTTCCGGAAAAGAAGTTGCAACTTGTTGGTATGGGTATCCTATCAATCATATTAAGTCATGCGCCTAGATCTCACAGTGATCTTGATCAACCTCCACACCCCTTAGTGATCCGACATTAGTTGAAAAGGTGGGCCACCATTTCTTGAGTTTGTTTACAAAGAGGGTAAATGCCACAATTATCCTAATCCCTCCTTTCAAGACAATTCGTCATCCAAATACTATTTTGGGTCGCAAGCACTGCAACATGGAGGCTTGGCACTAGTGCTTATAGACACCGAGCCACGCACTTAATCACACTACTCGTGTTGGTTGATACATTGTAAATGTATCTATAATTTTTGATGTTCCATGCTTAGTTTTATCCACTTTCTTGTGTATTGTTCCAACTTTGGAGTACTTTTCATATGATTTTTTGGACTAACCTATTAACAAGAGCCATAGTGCCAGCTGCCTGTATTCTGCTGTTTTTGGTTCTAGGAAAGTCAGAAAATGAATATTCTCGGAATTGGACGGGACAAAAGCCAAAGTGCCTATTTTTCCGGAAGTCATCAAGTGCCAGAATACGAGACGGAGAAGGGCCAGGGAGCCACCACACCACCTGGCCACGTGGCCAGGCCTGGCCCACGCCAGGGGTGGTGTGGCCGCTCCCGGCACCCCCTCGGTCTCCCCTTCCGCCTATATATTGCCCTCGGGACGAAAACCCTAAGGGCCCGATCAAAAATCCACGAAAGAGTCTGTAGCCGTCGTCATCTCCATCCCTAGATCGGGAGGGATCTGAAGCTCTTCCCGGCACCCTGCCGGACAGGGGAATTCACCCTGGAGGCCTTCTTCATCACCATGCAAGCCTCCGGTGTGATGCGTGAGTAGTTCATCCTTGGAATACGGATCCATGTAGTAGCTAGATGGCTGGTTCTCCTCCTTTGTGCTTTCATGTCTAGATCTTGTGAGCTCTGTTCATGATCAAGATCATCTATTTGTAATTATGCATGTTGTGTTTGCGGGGATCCGATGGATATTGAGATGCTATTTCAGATTGATTATTGATTTTATCATGTCTTTATTATTTGTGATCTTGCATGCTTTCCGTTGTTAGTAGCTATCTTGGCCAAGTAGATGCTAGCAACTCCAAGAGTTAGTATTTATGCTCGATAGTGGGTTCATGCCTCTGGTAATCTGGGGAAGTGATAGAAATCTCTAAGGTACTAGATATGCTGTTGCTACTAGGGAGAAAACAACAATCCTTTGTTCATAGAACAATCATATTGTTTACTTTACACGCAGTTCGTAAAGCAATAATCTGTTCCTTGCAACTTAATACTGGAGGGGGTTCGGATGATAACCTAAAGGTGGATTATTAGTCATAGATGCAGTTGGATGGCGGTCTATGTATAATATTGTAATGCCCAATCAAGTCTCAAAGGAGTCAAGATGATTAGTATATGCATGTATTGCTTTCTCGGTGTTTGTCAATTACCCCGCTGTAATTTGTTCACCCAGCATGTTATCTATCTAAGGAGAGCCACCACTAGTGAACTATGGATCCCGGTCCTTTTTCTTTACATACAATCTACAATCTTTTACTGTTTTGTGTTTACTTTCTGCAAACTTTTACTTCTTTCCATTCGATACGTTTAATCCTTTGTTTTCCACAAAACACAGAGATTGACAACCTCGTCGCAAGTTGGGGACAAAGTTCTGTGGTTGTGTTGTGCATGTCTCCACGTTGCTACTAGCACCGGTAGTGCGCCCTGCCAAAGCTCAGCTAGTAACACCTTTGGGGTGTTTCCTTGCTCCTACTGGTTCGATTAAACCTTGGTTTCATAACTGAGGGAAACTTGCTGTTGTGCTCATCATACCTTCCTCTTGGGGTTCCCAACAAGCTCTACATCAACACCGTCATTTCTGGCGCCGTTGCCGGGGAGTCAAGGACACCTTCACAAGGGGAGTTCCTCATAACCAATCTCTTTACTTTATTGTTTTTGTTTTGCTTAGTTTTCTTTTTTCTTTGTTTGCTTGTTTTCTTTTTCAAAAACACAAAAAAATTAGTTTTACTAGTTTGCTTTCTTATTCAAAAACACACAAAAATTAAGTCTCCTTTAGTTGTCACCCCTTCCTTAGCTCACCATGTTGGTCCCCAAATTCACTGTGAAAGACCTTTCAATTGGTAGTAGTTCTATAATTGGGAAAGATGATATTGAAGAATTCTTTAATCATGTTAGCAAACATGAAGATACTGAGGATAGATCCCTTGCAGAACTTGCTCCAAACAATGATATTGCTGCAGCTTCTTTAATTCACATGTTAGACGCTAGGTTTGTTAACCTCAACCCCTTAATGCAAGTAATGTTTCTTAAGCTTACATAAATTGAAGACCCTGAAAAGAGGGATTTTATTCTAGAAACTTTGTTTAAGGAGTTCTATGATGTTGCCAAGGAAGCAAGGAAAGTCTTTGAACGTTTCAATATGCTAGGCTCATGTGTAGATGTTGTTGGTACACGAGAAAAGATGAACAAAACCGAACCTAATGGGGAGGAACCTAAGATACCAATACCCTTTAAACTACTAGCAATACATGATGCCATAGAAAAGAATCTTGATTGGATTGTTCCTGCAAACCCTTTTGATGAGAATAGTGAACCTAAGAGCATTGAGAGAGGATCCTCTAGAACTTATTTGTATGATATACCTTGCCTTGTTGAATATATTTCTGGTATTGATCTTAATACTTCTTCATTTGAGAACACTTGATTCTTTTTCTTGCTTCTTATGCCTAACTTAAAGGCGTTAAAGAAAAGTACTTATTGGGAGATAACCCAAAAGTTTTAGATGAGTCTTGGAAGTTATTACCTCTGTAATAACCGCTCCTTATCCTTTTTATTTTCT
Organism: Avena eriantha; assembly: GCA_910589775.1. NCBI lineage: Eukaryota > Viridiplantae > Streptophyta > Magnoliopsida > Poales > Poaceae > Avena > Avena eriantha. The sequence goes on along the minus strand of OU342743.1, from coordinate 73,073,744 downwards.
TTTTGTGCCAAGAATAACCTCTAATGAGAGAGAAGTAATGATTGGGAAAGTTGCAGTCCCGAAACAGATTATTGTGTTTCACCGTAAAAATTCGTGAGAGAGCTCTGTATGTCGGATTGAGCCGTAATGTTTTGTTCTTCTGCCCCAGGTTGTTATCTAACTTTAGTTAGTTCAACACTTTTTGATTTGAACAACAGAAGGTCTTCGAAAAAATTCGTCTTTACCTGTTGGTCTGTTTTGACAGATTTCTGCCATTTTCTGCATTTGCTTCTTGTTGGTTCCTTCTTGAGTTCTTTTGGGGAATTGAGCTTTTTGAGGGAAGTCCTACAGTAGATAGTGTTTTAATGGAAGTTTATTTGGTGTTAGAACTTAACCTTAAGACTTATTTATCTTGAGTGCACTAATGTTGCTAATAAAGATTGTGTGAAGTTTTGTATGAAGGAAAATTTTCAGGTGTATGGAAGAAATGAGTAATGAGATGAAGGATGAACTAAAGCTCAAGCTTGGGGATGCCACGCGTGTCACCCCAAGAAATATCCAAGAAGTACAAGCGTCAAAGCTTGGGAATGCCCAAGGCATCCCCTTCTTCATCAATAAAAATTCCAGGTTTCTTCCAAACGCTTCATTTTTATTGTTTCATGCACAGTTGTGTTTTTCTTGGAGCGTCTTCTTTTTCATTTTCATTTTCATTTTCATTTTCGTTTTGGTTTTTAGTTTGCTTATTTTTCTTAGTTTTCTGAATAAATTGGTTGGACCTCCTCTTTCATACATTGGTTTCCAAATAGTTTGGTTTGGTTTAGAAAAGAGTAGGAAAGTTAATGCTTATGTGGTAAAAAGAGCTTGCTTTTGACTGTGGCCTATGCTTTGTCATGCCATGCTTGATATTGTTTTGGCTTTATGCTTAGTATTCTTTGATGTAGCATGACTTGTTATAAACAATTGAGATTGCTTAATGTGCCTTGGATGAATCATGCATTGTTTTAGCATATTAAAGTATAGTATAATGGTATTCTCCTTTGATGCTTTATTTGGGTTGACTTGGCACATGCTCACACCATGTTATGACTATCTAAAGTCACCATAGACTTTGTGATCCTTTAGTTTTCAACTTGTAGTATCACTTTATGCTTTGATCAACGATGTTTTGTCGCTCTGCATGATTATGGCCAGTATTGCTCTCTTAGTTTGTCGCTCCCAGTCTTTTGCTAGCCTCCACAACAAAGTATGAGTTCCAATCATGCATTCAACTCCCTAAACCAAGTTATTCCAAAGAGTCCACCATACCTACCTACTAGCTTATGCTATTCCAAGTATATTCATGCTTTTGTTTACCTTCCAAATTAAACTTGTTATGAGAAAACTCGTGATTAAAGCTCTCACGAACTTGATGACACACTTTACTTTATTGCCTCTAATAAACTTGAACCATTGGGTCCTTCTTTGTTGCGTATATGCTTGCGCTTTATAAGTTGAAATTAGCAGAACCATGTTTCATGGGGAACGCTTTCAACATTGCACTTGTACTTTGTACCCCGTTGATATCATGTTATTTTGCTTACGGATCCCGGTGGTGTGAAAATAGAGTGGAACTTGTAAGATCATGGAGTTTGTATGTGTTTTAGAGAAACGCCTGGGCCGCTAGCCTAAGCCACGCCTAATCATGGTGGAAACTTGCAGCATCACCATAACGAGCACTCTATGAAGCATCCTCAATAAAAACCTATGCAAATAGCAAATAAAAAGATCGTTGAGATGCTCATTGTCTGCTTTCCTTGTCATTTTGATTATGGGAAAGCTCACGTATCATGTGCAAGGGGTACCCCGTTGGCGGTTCTTAATGATACACATGTACTTACAATGACAAGAGCTTACTCGTGACTAAAGTTGAGTAGCATGAGGATCGGTCTTCGTAAGTAAGGGGCATGAGATTTCGGTTTATAACTTGTCAAGCATATCCTCTTGGTTGTGTCACTTTAACCTTAATCACCTTCAAGATGCTTATGATAGGGGAAATGAGAGCTGAAAGCTAATAAGTACCATACTTTTTGGAAGCTCTTTAAGAGACTTGAATCCCTACTTCCTTTTATAAAAAGGGCTTTCTTCCACCATAATATTGAGTCTCCACCTTCTATCTTTATGCACCTACTTTGAGAGCATAGTGCCATTCTTAGTTCTATGTGCATTGTCCCAAGACTAGTTGATTGATGCATACTTTGATATTGCTTATTTTAAACTAGTGTATCTAGTCACTCTTATGAACTTTGAAGGTGTCCTATGCATTTATATTTGCTACTCTATGAGGGACAAGCTGAATACTATTATGCTATGTTTTCTTTATGTGAAACAAACAAACGTCTTGCAAAGCATTGTTATTCATGAATCTTTTGTTTGTGCCTTTTCATGTTGCATCATAGTTTCCTTGTCTTATTGCTAGAACTTTGTCTTTCATGTTATGATTGAAGTACTATGATCCTAGCTTTGAATGTTTTACGAATACTTTGATCAAGTCTTTGATGGTGCATGTCACCTCAAAAATTATTCTTTCTTTTTATCACTTACCTACTCGAGGACGAGCAGGAGTTAAGCTTGGGGATGTTGATACATTGTAAATGTATATATAATTTTTGATGTTCCATGCTTAGTTTATCCACTTTCTTGTGTATTGTTCCAACTTTGGAGTACTTTTCATATGATTTCTTGGACTAACCTATTAACAAGAGCCACAGTGCCAGCTGCCTGTATTCTGCTGTTTTTGGTTCCAGGAAAGTCAGAAAATGAATATTCTCGGAATTGGGCGGGACAAAAGCCAAAGTGCCTATTTCTCCGGAAGTCATCAAGTGCCAGAATACGAGACAGAGAAGGGCCAGGGAGCCACCACACCACCTGGCCGCGCGGCCAGGCCTGGCCTGTGCCAGGGGGTGGTGTGGCCGCTCCCGGCACCCCCTCGGTCTCCCCTTCCGCCTATATATTTCCCTCAGGACGAAAACCCTAAGGGCCCGATCAAAAATCCACGAAAGAGTCTGTAGCCGCCGTCATCGTCATCCCTAGATCGGGAGGGATCTGAAGCTCTTCCCGGCACCCTGCCGGAGAGGGGAATTCACCCTGGAGGCCTTCTTCATCACCATGAAAGCCTCCGGTATGATGCGTGAGTAGTTCATCCTTGGACTACGGATCCATGTAGTAGCTAGACTGGAGGGGGTTCGGATGATAACCTGAAGGTGGATTATTAGTCATAGATGAAGTTGGATGGCGGTCTATGTATAATGTTGTAATGCCCAATCAAGTCTCAAAGGAGTCAAGATGATTAGTATATGCATGTATTGCTTTCTCGGTGTTTGTCAATTGCCCCGCTGTAATTTGTTCACCCAGCATATCTATCTAAGGAGAGCCAACTTTAGTGAACTATGGATCCCGGTCCTTTTTCTTTACATACAATCTACAATCTTTTACTGTTTTGTGTTTACTTTCTGCAAACTTTTACTTCTTTCCATTCGATACGTTTAATCCTTTGTTTTCCGCAAAACACGGTGAGATTGACAACCTCATCGCAAGTCGGGGACAAAGTTTTGTGGTTGTGTTGTGCAGGTCTCCACGTTGCTACTAGCACCAGTAGTGCGCCCTGCCAAAGCTCAGCCAGTAACACCTTTGGGGTGTTTCCTTGCTCCTACTGGTTCGACTAAACCTTGGTTTCATAACTGAGGGAAACTTGCTGTTGTGCTCGTCATACCTTCCTCTTGGGGTTCCCAACGAGCTCTACATCAACACAGTCATCAAGAATTTTTCTGGGCGCCGTGCATTGAGCCATCATTGGTGCACCAAAAAAAGCCGCCAGGGATAACTCTGTCGGGGAAGGTGTATCAGTGGCACTTTTTTCGCTCGGCACATCATCATCCGCTGAGCTAGCGCTTTCGCAACATCACAGAGGATGCGCCTCGGTACATTAGTGAAGACGACAGAACTTTAGTGTCGTGTAACCATGCATTATTTGCCGTGTTACACCTTACTCATCACAGAAAGTTAATTACATTCACAATAATTAATTTATGTTACTAATTCCATTGCAATTCAAAAATTTCAGTTTATTGATATAGAAAATACTCATTACATCATATTACACTTGATTTGCTGACACCATAGAGGGTCTTGAGCCCTTATCTATTTGCCAGATCTATCTCCACAAATTAAAGCTACAGCTAATTAGGACAAATGTCTTACCTAATTCTAGAGTTCTTTAGCGCCTCTCTATTCTATTCGACATCGACATCATGTCGGTGCTGAAGAATCTTTGTGCGCCAACATCATCAAAGCCAACAACATGTCGTGGCTCATTGGTGGAGAGCACGGGATTCGCGGCCCGTGGTTGGAGCTACAGGGCTCGGGCGGTGGGCAGTTTAGAGTGTTGGCGACCATTGGACGGTCGCTTGAGGCTGCCCTGATCCCCGATGAATGGGAGTACATCCGTCCTCGCAGGTCGACTCCCGCAGCTTGCTGCTCGATGGCCCTGGCGAGTAGGGCCTGGGCGTACTGGATCTGCAGCGCGCCCTCTCCCGTGATGTTGAGGTTGGCGACTGCGGCGTGCCCCGCGATGACATTGTCCATCGGGGTGGAGTATAGCAGGAGCCCGTTCGCGTCGCGGGCTTGTGGTGATATGATGATCCGCAGATGGTCCGGAGGAGGTGTGCGTCCTAGGGGTGGTGGTGGGGCTCCAGTCGGAGGTGCCCCAGGTGGTGGGTGGTTGCTGCCGCCAGGCGGCGCGTTCTCGCAGAACTCGCGCTCGGGCGCACGGGCGGGTTCATTCTCGTCGTTGAAGTTTAGGATGCGACCCTGGATGCTGGAGCTCAGCCGGATCCTGATGCGGTGTTGATGGTAGAGCGACATCTCCTGCACCGTTTCCCGCTCGAGGTCGAACTTCTCTTACTCAACCTGCTCCTTGCGTGTTGCCTCCTCCAGTCGTAGACGGGCTTCTTCTACCTTCGTCGTCGTCGCAGTCGGCGGGATCGGCATGGAGAAGGGATCTGGCGGGGCCGTCGTGCTACCCACCATGTAGATCGCGTTGAAGTGATTAGATCTGGCACGGAAGTCTTCAAGTGACTCCGACCCGGAGTCGAAGCGAAGATCCCGAGGATGGAGGGATCCTCAAAATCCTCGGCGTTGGAGACCGGCGTGATGGAGTCTTCGTGTGATGCAGCGGTGATGGATCCAGCGACCGAGGCAAGGGTTGCCGAATTGGCGTCGTCGTGGAGGGCCGCATCGTCCGCGGCCGCATCGTCCGCGGCCGCATCGTCCGTGGCCGCGTCAGTCCCGTCCGCGTTGCTGGCGGCCGAGTCGTACTCAGAGGCGAGGCGGCTGATGGAACGGATCTGACCCTCCAAGAGTAGATCGCAGCGTGGCGGTGATCCGTCGATGATCGCCATCCCCGTCGGGTCGACGACATCCGTGAAGTCGACGAACAGGTTAATGGTGCCGACCGGCATCACCGCGCTGTGTATGATCGGGCACGACGCCAGGATGTAGCTGCTGAGCAGGATCTGAAGGATTCGCCGCTTGCGATCATGTGGCCGGTGCCGATCGGCCAATCGATTGGCGAGTAGGGTCTCACCGCAGAACTCAGGCCGGACCGGCCATGCCCCATGGTGGGTGCCACTGTCGTGGGAATGGCCATGGCAGTCGCTACTAGGGGTAGCGATTGGAAGGATTTGGGGCAAGAGCGGTGATACGTCCAAAACGTATCTACTTTCCTGAACACTTTTGCTATTGTTTCTCCTCTAAACTTGTTTGAATTGGATGCAACTAACACGGACTGACGCTATTTTTAGCAGAATTACCTTGGTGTCTAGTTTTTATGCAGAAAATCAACTATGAGGAAAAATCCCGGAAAATATGCTAAAAATCCTATTTCACCAGAAGACTCACGAAGCCAGAATTCGAGATGGAGTAGGGCTGGGGCCCAACCACACCACCTGGCCGCGCGGGCTAGGCTTGGGCGCGCCAGGGGGTGGTCTGGCCACCCCAGACACCCCCTCGGTCTCCCTCTTCGCCTATAAGTTGCCTTTTGACCTAAAAACTCTAGGGGGTTCGACGTTTTTCCAGAAAGAGTTCCGCTCCGCCGCCACCACCAGATTTCGCGATTCGGAACCAGAAACTCCGTTTTGGCACCCTGCCGGGACGAGAAATTGGAGGAGATCATCGCCATCATCATCACCATCGCTTCTCCATCGACCATCCATGTTTCCCCCATCTATGAGTGAGTAATCCCTCGGTGTAGGCTATGGGGATGGTAGGGATTGGATGAGATCGTTTATGTAATGGCATCAGATTGTTAGGGCATGATGCCTAGTATCTACTATTAGTGCTTTTTGACTTTGTTGCGACTTGTTATGCTTAATGCTTGTCACTAGGGCCCAAGTGCCATGATTTCAGATCTGAACATGCTATTGATTCATTATGATAGTATTGTTTATGGTCTTACCTGCAAGTTGAATACACATGTTGTTGTCCGGAACCGAAGGCCCCGAAGTGACAACAATCGGGATAACCGGAGGGAATGGCTTTGATGTGAGGATCACATGTGTTCACGGAGTGTTAATGCTTTGCTCCGGTGCTCTATTAAAAGGAGCACCTTAATTGCCAGTAGTTCCCTTGAGGCCCCGCAGCAAACGGACTGGCAGGACAAAAGATGTTGTGCAAGTTCTCATTGCGAGCATGTATGACTATATATGGAACACATGCCTAGGATTATTTAGTACTTGGATGCTTTATCTTATTTATTTGCAATTGCCCTATGTTCTGATTGCCATATGAATTGTCTTGTCCATACAACGCCGTCCATCCATCCCTGTGCCTACCGCGCTTTAATCCTACTGTTTACTGCAATTTTTTACTACTGTCTTTGCCTTTACTACTGCTGTTACATTACTATTCCTACTACAAAACTGTTGCTACTGATAAACTGCTGTGAGCAAGATTGTTTCCAGGTGCAGCTGAACTGACAACTCAGTTGTTAAGGCTTATAAATATTCTTTGGCTCCCCTTGTGTCGAATCAATAAATTGGGTTTCACTTCCCTCGAAAATACTGCGATACACCCCCTATACTTATGGGTCATCAAGCGGGCAGCCATCTGTGGAGCGAGATGAGGGAAAAGACACAGGGATTTACCCAGGTTTGCCCCCCTAAGGGTAAAGACCTAATCTTGCTAGATTGTATTATCGGCGAGTGAGTTACAAGGGTGGCGAGCTCGGCGGCTAGGCAGCGAGTCGCTTGGATAGGGTGTATGATGGAGCGTAAGTACAAAGAGTACCCTAGGGAGGCTTATATAGGGGGTGCCTCGCTAGGGTTTACAAATATACAATCGAATCAGTTAAGGACTCGAAGGATTTGACCTAATCCGACTGGGCCTAGCTACGCTTCTGGGCCTCCAGCTTCCAGTTGCTAGGCTTCCTTTCCAATTGCATTCCAGCCACCGTCCTGCAGGCCACTCGTAAAGGCCCTGGTCCAGTCGAAACATCATGCTGGGTATACCCCCTTCGGCATATCCCCATCACTTTGCCTGCACGCCGCTCCCGTTTGTTTATCGTGGCCAAATTGGGTGTAGGAATTCGTGGCCAATGATGCCGAGGGTGCCATGCACAACATGATCAACAAGGGTGGCGACGGACATGGTGACGGCTATGGCGTCGGCTATGGTGAGGACGCAGAGACGCAGCAGGAGATGCAACAAGATGCCTATAACATTGTGGATGAGTCATTGTTCGGAAACGATGGCGCTTCCATGGGCTCGGGGGTCACTGCCGCGTTGATGGCCGCTTCACTTGCGGCATCGCTCGTGGACAGCAAGAGGTTGAGCCAACGAACCGCGAGTTACACCACCGAGGAGGACAATGTCCTATGCAAGGCATGGATGGAGGTTTCGCAAGATACACTATGCGGCGCTGAGCAAAAGGACTTTCCCTACTAGAAAAAGGTGGGCAGGTTCTTCCATGAGAACAGGAAATTCGGCAACGACGCCTTCTACAGCAATCGAAATGATCTCTCTCTCTCTCTCTCTCTCTCCAAGCGATGGGGCATGATCCATGCTGAGTGTAGCAAGTTGCAAGGCTCCTACAAGATGGTGACGTAAAGGAAAATAAGCGGCATGTTGCCGGTTGACATGGTAAAACCCCTTCCTCCCCTTGTCGATGTCTTGCATATGCATTGAGCCATTGTCGGCATCCATATGTGTAGGTCATGAAAGCAATGGATCACTTCAAGAAGGTGAATGACAACAAGGCCTTCACGTTGACGCATTGTTGGACGTTGATCAAAGACTGCAAAAAATGGGAGACTAGCTATGCCATTTGGAAAGAACTCGACAACAAGAAGAAGGGCAAGAGCAATGCTTCTACGGGTGGTGTCATCGACCTAGATGACGACGACAATGAAGAAGGATTCGCCAACGCTATAGGCGCCCGTGCCCGTCGGCCTAGAGGCCACAAGGCTACAAAGGCCGACATCGCCTGCCAGGCTGGTTCGTTGGCATTCCAGGAGACGTTGACGAAGATCCTGGAAGAAGGAAGAGGCCATCACCGAGAGGGAAGAGACGGCGCAAAGAGAAAGAGGCCACCGCCAAGACCTTTGTCGAGCTCCAGATGAGGTCTATCGAGGTGGATGAGGCCAACACCAAGGCCAGGCTAATGGAGGTCGAGGCGAAGGCAAAGGCGATGGAGGCCGAAGCCAAGGCCAAGGAGGCCGAGGCCAGGTCTAGGGTGGTGGAGGAAGAGGCCAAGGCCAAAGAGGCCGAAGCCGAGATCGTGGCTGAGGAGAATGCCATCATGCTCACCGACCTGGAAACCATCGCCGACCCCGATAGCAGGGCTTGGATCGTTCGCAGGCAGCAGGTCGTCCGTGCTCGCAATCTTTTGGACAAAGATCCTGGAGAAGAAGGAAGAAGTCATCGCCGAGAGGGAAGAAAGGCGGTTGCAACCTTTTGGACATAGAAGCCGCCATTCTTTTGGATATTGTGTATGATATTGCCCCTTTTTTACATTTTAGAACCACTAGACCACTTGGCGATGCCCAAAGCGCGATGACACACGCCTGCCATTTCATCTAGCCAGTTTGTGTGCTATTGACTATGAATTTGAGTGTTCAACCATTGGCAAAGCTTGGCCAGCGATGGCATCAAGAAACGCCAGGCGCAAACATTTAGGTCGCGCCGCTGGACGCGGTCGGCCGGACAGGCCGGACCGCGAACCCAAAACGACCGCGGACTGACCCATACAGGCAGAAACAGATCATTTCGGCCACGCGTTTGGATCGGCCCGGTGGAGATGCCCTAACTTCTTGCATGTTTGCCTAGCAAAGTATGTTGCCCCAAATTATGTTGGCGACAGCACATCCAGTGAAGAGGCGGTGAACATTTTTATCCGCTGAATTGCCTATCACGCATTTGCCATTGCGTGGGAGATTACGCTTTGCTAAACGATCTGCAGTCCAGACTCTTCCCCGGGTAAAAAGCCATACAGACATCTTGCATTGAACCGGCGCCCAAGCACTCCATATTGCAGTAGCGACATCAGACTGAATTTTTGTTTTGAAATAATCTTGGTATACTACTGATTTTCGTTGAGAAGCGACCCATTTCAATTCCAAGCCACCTTCAGCTCTATGCATCCAAACACGGAGTAAGATATGTCCACTTACCACATCGGCGACACGGATCTGCAACTGTTAGTCACGCTTATCACCTGGGAGACAAACACGGCCGTACGTCTTCCTGCTGCTGCATGCGCACAGTTTAGTAGAGAATCATTTGCGTCGACGGCACGCGCATCACCTCATGGCACCGCTCCCGACCGCTCTCCTGTCGATCGTCGCCGGTGACAGCGACCGATAGGCACACCACGCCCACGCCGGCCGCGCCCGCACGGATACCACGCGTTGTACGTAGGCCGGTCGGCCGGTCTGTGCCTTTCCAGCGAACGCCTGGCGCGCGTGGGGATCGGGCAAGCGGCTCGTGGTGGTAGACCGGTAGGGTGGCTACCCTATCCTAGCCAGCTGGTTGCGTTACGTGATGGTTGTGTCAATAGCTAGGCTAGACGACGGGACCAGAGTCGGATTGTGCCAACTTCTTTGCCGTGGATTTCTCGAGCCGGGCGGGCCGGCCATGTGATTCTTATGAGCACCACGACGTCCTTGTCAATCTGTTAGACGTAAACATCTGTAGAAATACACACACTTTTGTTGGGGGGGGGGGGGGGAGTTATTCGGCTCGACAGTTCTGGACTTCTGGTAAGCTGGCCTGCAGGGCAATGCGTTTAATTTCAGCAATGTGATTCTAGACGCATGGTTCACGAGCGCGAGCATGAGCCCAACAGCACAGTGCGCGTTTGGTAGCATGCGCCGGTTTTCCAGCCCAGCCTGGCAGCACTAAGGTGGACATGGCAAGCCGATTGGTCCAACATTTGTAATCCGTTTGGTAACCTAGCTTGTACGAGTTGGACCAAATTTGCAGTGTTTGGTTGCATTGTTTTTCTAGCGTATGCAACCAACGGCCGTTTAGTTGTCCCGTGCTTCCCTCCCATTGTACACACGAATAAGATATATCCACCTCTTTCAAATATGGTGAGCTACTACAAAGCACATATAAACACACATAAATAACTACATGCTTAACTAGTGGCGGACATAGGAAAGAACTTTGAGGTTGTGTACACTCCTATTTTTTTTTTCCGCACTAGCATATGTGCGATGCAAATTTGTCAAATGAGTCATATACATAGCTAATTGATCCACAACATTCTATTTCAGTACATATGTTTCAAAAATGTGCTTGATCCCAATACAAATAGCTCAAAACATGAACAAAGTTTTACTTTATAAAATATAGCATAAGTAGAAAATTATATTATTAGGATTTCGTGATTCTACGCTCTTTCATTCCTATCAAGGTTTCAACAATGTCGTCTTCACTTACTTTCAAGAACACATCTTGCTCAGTAAATGTCACTAAGCAATCGTTCAAGAGCTCATCATCCATACTATTTCTCAACTTATTTTTCACTAGACTCATTGAAGAAAAAAATACTCTTTCCACACTCATCGTCGCCACCGGTAAGAGCAATATCAACTTGAGAGGTAAATAGACTAGATCATAAACAATATGCTTGTTTGTTTCAACAAGCATAATAGAGAGCTCACCAAGATGATTTAGACATTTTAACCTATCATTCGTTGTCATATCATTGATAAAGGTATCAAGTTGGTATTGAAGTCTTATAAAATTCGAGCTAGATATGTCACTAGGGAAGAATTGGGCAAATTTCATTACCTTTTGAGCATCATAAGATACAGATTCGTCGATGGGCATGTTCCAGTGAAGCGACCGAACAGGGCCCCCGAATTCCCAAGGCCTCCATTTACCTGCAGCCCACTACGGTGCACACAACCCAACTTCATCTGACGACATGTTTAGCTAACCGTCGCTCTTGCAATTCCTGTTCCTGGCTCGCATCCATCCATATATTTAACGCCATAATTTTTGTAGACATAAAATTATGAGATTTTAAAAAAAATCAGAAATCTGAAAGTAAAGGAGCACTGGTGCCCATGTTTAGTGAATTGCACTGCGTATAAACGCAAGGATTCTAATCTGAGTTTGACCCTTCTGTTTAGTGAACGTGGAATTTGGGCTATTCTTTGATTTACTAGGTAAGCCAGCCCAACCTATATAGCTCTCGGGTAAGCCCAATTCATATCAAGGCTGGGCCACAAATTGTTCATGAATCATGATCAATGCAGCCTTACTTGTTTTGTTAGCAAACTTAGATTTCCCGATAGCAATGGTTGAAATTTCCCTAAAAAATGACAATGGTTGATAGGAATATCCACGTGGCAGGCATGGCACCGTGAAGTGTGTGTTTTGAAAACCTAGGTCAACTCCAAAGGGCTATCACGTTTGCTCTCCCAGTCGCAGGGGCGTCACGCGTGGATCGAATGCATGTACTAGCGGGTTGTAGGCAGTGTTCTCCATTTGTTCTCACTCAGATTTTCCCGGATGATTTGATCGGAAACAAATACAGATAAGAGTGAGATGTGCATATTTTTCAAGAAGCCCGAGTTCGTTTGATTAGATATAAATTTGCCAAAATAAAATTTAGTTCAGATTAGTGGTCATTTCTGGACACTAAGATGTACGTACACCGATATATTAGTTGCATACCGTAGGTCTCTCTTGGAATATTGAGATCATATGGTAATATGATGACACCCAATTGAGGCGACCCAAGTGCTAGGAGTTTGGAAGTCGTTTTTATGTCTTTTCATGTTTTTGATAGCTGTGTCCATGAATTATGAGAAGTGAACCATTTGTTTTGCCGTATAGATTTTGTTTTGCGTCTTGAAAAATTAGACCTTATATGTTCGCTCCTCCCACTCATCTAAATTCTGGTCTCCACCACTGCTTCTAGGCAAGTTCCTAGACGTACTCTAAACACTGACCCGCGGTATGTTACATGACCTGTACTCTAAACACTGACCCGCGGTATGTTACATGACCTGTACTCTAAACACTGGAAAAGGAAGATGGTAGCTGAATGTTGGTCGGATCGAGAGTCTTTCGCATAGAAGACCTGTCACCTGTAACTGTAAGGACTCCTCCAGCGGTTTGACCCATTTAAGACATCCAAACTATTTGTTTAGTCCTTTTTGGATCGGGTCCCACATAGGAAACGAGTCACGATCTCTTTAGGTTCCAGGGTGCGTCTAGCAGGACCGACACATTTTGACCTCCCCCGCAATCAAGGATTGATGCGGCGGAGTTAATGGCGACGTCCTGTCGCCAACTGACTCGCCGGCTCCTGCGTGGCTGTTGGGGTTCCCACGCCTCGATGGCTCTTGTTTCTCGCACGCGCGTCGTGGTCGTTTCTCGCCCATGGGAGGAAATCTCCCGCGTCGGGCCAAGATCGTTCCCCCGCTCAGCTCACGGGCTATAAATCACGGCCGCGACCGCGGGGAGGTCACCAAGACATAAACCCAAGCCAACGCAAACTCAGCAGCCATGCCTCGCCATAAGATAGACACATGGTCCTGCCTCAAGGAGACATGTATTGCGCCCGCTACCCAGAGCAGTCGGAGCACGACGTGGAGGTGCAGGCAACGGAGCTAGCACAACACTTCGAGGTGGAAGACTTTGAGCGCCAAGGCGAGGTGGCCCAGCAGGCGCTGGAGGAGGTGGTCGAGCAGGTGGCATGCAATGCCGCCGCAGCCATGGTATGGGAAATTGGCCACGTTGCCACCCAGTCGGCTGTGGAGGCGGTGGCCCGCGAAGCCGCTGCTGACGCGGTACGCTAGCCGTGTAACACCACGATCAAGGAGGCGGCTTAGAAGGCGACGCGTGATGTTGTCATAGCCGCGGTTCGCAAGCTGCACCACGACGTCGCGCGAGTGACGCGTGAACACGCGGCAGATGATGCAACGGAGTTATAGCGCGTCGCTCATGCGGCTGCTGTGGCGGTGGCGATGGACGTGGATGAGAAGGAGGAGGGCAATGATGACTTCGGAGACGAGCCCGAGGAAGACGTACAGGAGTGGAGCGACGAGCAACATGCCATAGTCGGGTCCTACATCACCACACACCGCAACGTCAGTTTCCGCACGTTCATTGTGGCTGCGGTGCAGGTCGGCCGCGTGAACCGCATGGGGTTCGAGGAGAGGACGCGGAGGCGGACCGCAAAGTGAGCGCACAATGAGGCATTAACGCGCGAAGCTGTAGCCCGCATTGAAGCATACCGCCAGGCAGAGGCCGAATGGGTGGCGCAGGAAGGGAGGGATCAGTGGGCGACAGAGATGAAGCCGGTGTTGGCCCGCCGGGCCGACAAGCAGGAGAGGACGATGATGGCGGTGGCGGATCGTCGCGATCTTGCTGGTAGAGAACACTGTTGTGCCACCGCCATGCAACGCCAACAACAACGCGCCATCTCGAGAGCGCGCCACGCTCGATGGGGCTAAACCCCCTAGGCACGCAGGCGAGGCTGGACCCTCCGGTCACACCGGCGGCGAGGACTAGACTCGTCGGCCAGGACTCATGACGGTAAGGAGCAGAAGCCGTCGTATTTTAGTTTAATTAAACGTAGTTTTTGATGTAATCGATTATCAATCTAATGAAAAAAAATTATATTAATGTATCACTTACACACGGACCATATCGGACGACGTACATACGAACACGCGCGCGGCTGCGCCGACGCATTCCTGCCCCAAATCTGATGAACAGGGATCGTGCCGACGCGTCGGTCTGTTTGGCTCTGGAGATGACCTAACATTCCATTCACCTGTTCACCGTCCATTCAAGGACGCGACAGATATCGGCTCGTCGCACCGAATCGTTGGGAAGCGCCGGGAGGACATGACACATGCTGCTCCTACCAAAACGACGCTACTACCCATAGGACACCCACGCGGACAACGCCGATCGACTCAAGCAATTTAGCGTCGACCACGAAAGCTCCTGCCGAATCAGATCGCCAACAGGAGACAGGCGCCACCCGACGCATGAAAAAGATACAGTACTGAATAATCAAGTCGGCAACACGTGCTCCAGATCCGGCGAACTGATGGCATCTCGTACGAGCGCGACCGTAGCATATGCCGTGCTCCGACGAGCACGAGGCGAGCCTCTCTCTCTCCGGTACCCTGGCCGGCTGGCCGTGCGTCGTCGTCCTCCAAGCACCAACGATGGATGGAACCTTTTTCTCTCTCGATTGAAAGCAACGATGGAACTGGATCAAACCCTGCGAGCGAGGGACCCTGCTGCAGGAGGACAAGTTGCAAGCCACACTGCCAGACGGGCCCCACCTCGGTAGCTCTTGGCCGGCTCAGTAGACTAGACAAGCAGAGTCAAATCCAACCGCTCTGGCTCTCGCTGAGGCTGACGGCAGCGCTACCCGTGGGGCTATTCGGTCATTCCGCCGCCGCTACTGGCCGTCGTCGTGGTTCCGCCCCCAACCCACGGCCGCGGCGCGAGCACTCACCACTTCACCACCACTGTGCCACCGCGCTCAAGGCCCTGCCAGTGATCTGTCTCACCGCCTCCCGCCCCCTTTTAAACTAGTAAATCTTCCCAGTTCCGATCCACCACCGCTGCCGTGCTTCTCCTTCATGCCCACGCCCCCATGGGCAGCAAAACCCTAGCGGTAGCCGCACCAACCGGTTGGTGCCGCTTGCCGTAGCACGCAGATCCCGCCCCGCGCCGACCGGATACGGATCCAATGGAGATCAACGTCGGCGTCTCCTCGCCGCGCGCCTCCGCCGCCTCTTCCGCCGCGGCGGCGGCTGCAGCAGCGGCTTCCGCAGGCGGTCCGGCGGTGCTGTCCTCCCCGCGCGCCGCGCTAAGCCGGGGAGGAGGGGCGCACCAGTTCCAGCACCGGCGGTGGGCGCCGGCGATCTCGCCGCCCTACAGGGCGTACCTGGTCGCGCTCTGGCTCGTCGGCTTCGTGCTAGTCTTCCTGTCGCAGAACTCCTCCGTGGGCCGCGTGCGCCTCTACAACCGCCCGCCCATGCCCAAGCGCGCGCCCTCCGCTGCCGAGGCCATGGGCCAGTGGGTGGCCTCGCCGCCGGACTATGATCTGAGGGAGTTTGGGGCCGTCGGGGACGGCCGGACGCTCAACACGGCGGCCTTCGAGGCCGCGGTGGCTGCGATATCGGAGAGGGGAGGCGGGAGGCTCACGGTGCCTGCGGGGCGGTGGCTCACCGCGCCGTTTAACCTCACCAGCCGCATGACGCTCTTCCTTGCTGCGGGCGCTGAGATCCTTGGGATACAGGTGAGGCATTTCAGCCGCACTCTCCTCATTAGTTTCGACGGTTGTGTGGAGGGTCACAAGTGTAGCTCTGCTATAGTTTAAATATATTCGAACTATGACTATCTTTAATTCAAGACAACCATTGATGTGTTGTGATAGTAAATGTTATGTAGTTTAATGCGAAATAGTTGTAAAGTGGTAAAGTTAAGCAGATCTTGGTCATTGGGGGGAAATTAATCGGTAGCCGAGGAAAAATATTTCCCAAAGTAACTGTATCTGGTATGTATGAGATGATTGGTGGATCGATATTTCATTACACAAATGGTTCTTTCCCCACTACTGGATCTGGATGTATCCAAGTATGCTGTCAAACTGTGTTTGTACTGTGTTACTGGGCTGCAGTTTTCCTAAATGATCAACCTAATAAACATTAAACTTTGAGTCTAGGACAAGTGTGTTTGGTGTACATCTAATGTATCCAAGTATGCTGTCAGTTTCAGGACTATTTTTAGGCCCAATCTTCACGTTGAACTAAATTTAATGACTGTTTCTATCTACTTTTTGCCCGCGTCTTGCCCATAAAGGAATTAGAGTGACATCCTTTTGTTTCAACCTTAGGGAAAGTCAGACTAGAATGTTCTTACTTGTTTGACTGTCACTTCTACAGTCTGGTGCCTTTTCTTCCACTGAGAGAAAATTGACACCTTAGTGTTACTTACATGTAAGGATGAAAGATACTGGCCATTGATGTCTCCATTACCATCATATGGATATGGAAGAGAGCACAAGGGGCCTCGATATGGGAGCCTTATACATGGTCAAGACCTGAAGGATGTGATTATAACTGGTAGGTTATATTGTATGTTTCCTTTTGGTACATTTACTGCGAATGATAGTGTAAACTCTGTGTTTTCATATATATAGTACTCCCTCCGATCCATAATAAGTGTCGCTCATCTGGTACAAAGTTTGTACTAGCCTAGTACAAAATGAGCGACACTTATTATGGATCGGAGGGAGTAGTTCATTTTAATGTACAAATTGGTACTTTGGACTTTGTGGTCACATTCTAAATGAAAGTAATGAAAAACATATTCGTGTCTCATATTATGGTTTGTGTGGACTATAACTTTATGGTGAAATGCTATGTCCTGTGGTTTATCATTTGAACTTGGCAACACAACCCATAGATTCTAACACCCTAATAATTGATAAAGGTAGAAATGTAAGTGAAAATGCAAAATCAAGTATCACAATTTGTGATCACTTATCTTATCAATCGCCATGGATCCCACTGTGAACATGGGTAAAGAAAAGGAGGACTGATGGAAGCATGCAGGACTGGAAGTGTGTATGCCCATCCTATGTTATGGGCCTCCTTTTAAGCATTTTGAATGTAAGAAAAACAATTTTGTTGCCTATTCATGTAATATATCATGGGTGTGTATCTATGATTGTAATAGGGCTAATGTAATCGCTAAACATCTTGTAACTTCATTCTTAAGATAAATAAATGATTTATTGGCGGTCTATTCCTGCTATTATTATTCTTTGTAGCAGTTTTTTTGCCCTGAAATTGGTCACAATTTGCATCAGCTGATATTCATATGTATAGGTCATAATGGCACCATAAATGGGCAAGGCCAAAGTTGGTGGATCAAATTTCGCCAGAAGCTCCTCAATCACACGCGAGGCCCTCTTGTTCAGCTCATGCGGTCAAGTAACATCATTATTTCTAACATCACTCTACGTGATTCTCCCTTCTGGACACTTCATTTATATGACTGCAAGAATGTTACTATCTTGGAAACTACTGTCCTGGCTCCAATTAATGGGGCTCCAAACACTGATGGAATAAATCCAGGTCATTGCCCAATTTCTTGCATTTTACTATCTTTTTAGAGCTTTCATTCAGTTCAGCCATTATGGTTAGGCAATAAAAACCCTAAAACCCTGTACTTCTATGGTAATGTCCAATTCTTATTATCGTTAGGATCATTTGATGCTCCACTTAGAATTCTCAGTTATTCTTATTCCTTATGCAGATTCTTGTACGGATGTGATGATTACAAATTGCTATATTTCTGTTGGTGATGACGGGATAGCTATAAAGAGTGGTTGGGATCAATATGGAATTGCTTATGGGCGTCCATCTACTAACATCACTATTCGCGATGTCACAGTTCGCTCCATGGTGAGGTGAGTCATTTTGCTGGTTCAGTGTTATAGGTTTGCCTATCATTGTAGGCATTGTTGGATGGTGGACACTCATTGTCTAGACTCGAGAATGTGAAGTCCTTGCTGTAGTATATGTAGAACTTTTAACCTACTTGGTTTAATATTTCTTAAACATGCTCCATGCTGGTTGTTTAATGCTCTTTTCATCTAATGGTAATTTTTATGCTTGTTAGTGGGTCTTTTGTATCTATTAAGGTTGCAGCTAATAAACTGGCGTGTGTATTAGTTTGTTATTATAATAATAAAACAGCCTACCTGTACAGCACAATGATCCGTTAAGTGAACCAGAAAGTTAATTCTGAAACTAGCAGCTTTTCATGTACATCGAGTAATTCTGAAACCAGTCAATGCTACAAGTCAAAGTTTATCAGAGCAATTCGATTATATGTTTAATACCTTTTCCATTCTCTGGGCAGTGCTGGTGTTTCTATAGGAAGTGAGATGTCTGGTGGTGTTTCAAACGTTTTGGTAGAGAATGTTCACATTTGGAGTTCACGGCGAGGTGTGAGGATAAAGACTGCACCTGGAAGAGGGGCCTATGTAAGCAACATCGTGTACCGAAACATAACCCTTGAAGACGTCCGTGTTGGTATTGTGATAAAGACCGACTATAACGAGCACCCAGATGAAGCCTTCGACCCGAAGGCTGTTCCCATTGTGGGCAACATCTCCTACACGTCGATCCATGGGCAAAGGGTGCGCGTACCAGTCAGGATACAAGGGAGCGCAGAGATCCCAGTGAGCAATGTTACTTTCCATGATATGTCAGTCGGCATACTTGACAAGAAGCACCATGTTTTCCAGTGCTCCTTCGTCCAGGGTCAGGTCATCGGCTATGTTTTCCCGGTGCCGTGCAAGAACCTGGACCTGTATAACGAGCGGCGGGAGATGGTTAAACAGTCGACGCTACAGAACATCTCTGATATCGACTACACTTTCTGACAAAGGGGTTCGTCTTATACTGTACAATAGTATTGCTTTAGGAGTATCTGGTGCTCAGTTTAGTCTTGTTTCACCACAACCACATCCAATTTTGTCTGTAGCTGCTACGCCTCGTTATCAGGCATGTATATTTATGGAGGCCCCCGACTTGTCTACACTGTGTCATAGAATGATTCTCCTGTTTTCACATTTCAGCTCTGTATGTCTACACACTAATTCAACACAGTTGAGACTTTACAGTTCACTAACAGCAATGCTAACACTTAGATTATTATATTTGTTATTATCCGTTGTCAAATGTACTACTCCTTACACATCTTGTATATTGATTGCAACAATATTATGGGACGGAGGGAATGGTTGTAAAGGTTCATTTTAGTTTGATTCACAATGCTCAGTCTGTCAAAGCTTGCTGAAGAGAACGGAAGATACTTACATCCATACAGGCAAGTGTCCTTTTTTTTGAACCTCAGGCAAGTGTCCTTGGCCCCTAGGGATCAAAATTTGTTTTGAAAGAGTCCCTTGCTGAAATTGTGAGCAGCTATTCGTAACTTTCAAACCAGTGGGAAAAAAATCAAGCCAGTTCTTCCGGTGCTCTCTGATGAGAAGGAGGCTGTAAGCAACATAACGGGCCTCCAGGTTAGAAGCCCACGAGCCAGTTTCTATGATCGCAGCTGGCACACCTGGCGACCCGTCATTGGCTGGCAATCCATGAGCGCCGCGCCCTTTCCCACCCTATCCTGAACTCCAAACAGATAACCCGCCCGCGAGTGCACTGCAACTCCCGCTCGTCTCCCCCATCCATCCCTCCATGGCGACTCCTCTGCCCACCGGCTCATTCGCGGCCTGCAGCCTCCAACCAAGGTAATCAGCGACCCCCTGGTTAATTTGCTTCGGAACATCTGGGTTTCTTGGTAGTAGTACGAAAATTTTCTGAACATTTGGGTCCGTTCGTTCCGGTGGAGCTAGGATCCCGGCTCTGCAACTGCATGCCCCAAAGCCGAATGCCGCCGCCGCGGCGTGCGCTCCCGTCCGGCGGGGCAGCGGCCACCGTGCTGGCGCGACGAAGAGCAGCCTGTCCACTGTGTGCGAGCCGCTGGGGCCCGACAGGCCCGTCTGGTTCCCCGGGAAAGCCCCTCCACCGTGGCTCGACGGCAGGTAAATATGTAGAGCACACATATGAATCTTGTACCATTACTACTTGAAATAGACCGAGTTTCATTGCATCTCTGACATACTTGTGCTGCCATTTTCCTTCAGCCTTCCTGGAGACTTTGGATTCGATCCTCTTGGACTGGGTAATTTCGTATTAGCTGTTGTGCTGAACAATCTCTTCAGTTCATTCTACTAGTTAGGGAAGCTGTTTGGTTCATTTAATTTCCTGTTGATATACATATACACATGCAGGGTCGGACGAGGAGAGCCTTCGGTGGTTCGCGCAGGCGGAGCTGATGCACAGCCGGTGGGCGATGCTGGCGGTGGCCGGGATCCTTATCCCGGAGGTCCTGCAGAAGTGGGGCTTCATGGAGGAGTTCTCCTGGTACACCGCCGGCGAGCGCGAGTACTTCGCCGACCCCGTGACGCTCTTCGTGGCCCAGATGGCGCTCATGGGGTGGGTGGAGGGCCGGCGGTGGATGGACTACCTCAACCCGGGCTCCGTCAGCATCGAGCCGCGCTTCCCGAACCGCAAGAACCCGACCCCGGACGTTGGGTACCCGGGCGGGCTGTGGTTCGACTGGGGCAACTGGGGCCGCGGATCGCCGGAGCCCGTCATGGTGCTCCGCACCAAGGAGATCAAGAACGGCCGACTCGCCATGCTCGCCTTCGTCGGATTCTGGTTCCAGGCCGTCTACACCGGCCAGGGACCCCTCGACAACCTCTTCGCGCACCTCGCCGACCCCGGACACTGCAACATCTTCTCGGTACGTTTGAGTTAGACGATCCTCAGTTAGTTTTGCCTTGCTTGCTTTTGATGAGTTCTCACTGGTGCATGACAGCATGGATGTCAAATATGACGTGGTTGGCTTTGATCTTGCAGGCATTCACGTCCCACTGATAGCCTCACAGACTGAAGCACGGTGTTGATTAAAAATAAGAGGTTTTGGGTTCGGGACTCGATAGTGTCATCTAGCTCTTCGAATGTGAATATTAGAGCTGCGCGCGTCCAAACAGGGGTTGAAATGGGCAAGATGCTCTTCGAATGTGAATATTACAGCTGCGCGCGTCCAAACAGGGGTTGAAATGGGCAAGATGCTTACTACCATGTACAATGAAATACTCCCTCCTTCCCAAATTAAGATGCCTATTAGTTTTGGTCAAAGTCAGCCTTTCTAAAATTTGACCAACTATATATAAAAATATAGTAACTTTTGGAATACAAAATGCATATAATACGAAAATATACTTCATTATTGTTTTAATAACATTGAGTTTATGTTGTGGATGTTTATATTATTTCATATATACTTGGTCAAAGTTTATAAACTTTGACTTTGATAAAATCTAATAGGCATCATAATTTGGGGAGGAGGGAGTACAGTAAGGGAGAATTCTAGAGTGGAGATATTTGGCTCCTGATATCCAGTGCTCTTGCTATTTAAAAAAAAAATCAAAATCATATTTACGAGTTTCAAAAAAATATAAGAAAATACCTGCATGTAGCCCATAATTTATCCCACAAACGTGCAAAATATCAATTTCAAATACTTTGTATTCTGAGCTGTACAAAAATGACAAGAGTGGTGGAGGGCGTCAGGGGCTATGATGACTTGATTACATCAGGCCTCTTGGGTTTTATTCTATTCAGAAATGCGCCTCTCTATCTAAACGCTTTCATATGCAATTGCTGATAAGATTGATGAGTACATTCGCAAGTTTCGACAACGCTTCAGGATGGAAAAACATGTGTGCATGAGTGGCGGAGGGCCTTAGGGGATATGATGACAACTTCAAATTGAAGAGATATTACATCGGGCCTCTTGGGGTTTATTCTATTCAGAAATGCACCTCTTCATTTAAATGCTTTCATACGGAATTGTTGATAAGATTGATGAGTACATTCGCATGGGTGAGTCCATGATGCCATGTATCGGTTTTGCATAGCGGTGCTAAAGGTGTTTAGAAATGAACAACCTAATTCCTAGGACAGAACCTGGCTCTTGGCTATTGGAAATGCAAGAGGCTTTCCTAGGATGCTTGGTTGCACCGATTGCATGCATGAGAACAAAAGGACTCTCATTCGGTTGGCAAAGGCAATATAAAGGTCATTTTGGAGAGTTCGACTTCTGGATTCAACATCGGCATGGTAGGTTCTCACAATGACATCAACATGCCGCAATGCTCTGTGATATTTGCAAAACTTGTTGAAGGAAACACCTCCGGGATGTAACTTTGAGATCAAGGGTCACCACTTTGACGAGGGATACTACCTAATAGGTGATATCTACCCTCATTGGGCATTTTTTTGAAGAGAATGCTCAATCCCCCAAAGTAACAAGAGATTTTTCTTTGCACAAGAACAAGAGAGTATGAGGAAGGACGTGGAATGATCATTTGTGTGCTCCAAACTCGGTTGGCTAAATTTGCCACTCTCTACAACATGCGACTATCGAGGGTATATGGGGATACATGTACCACAATGACATATGGATAGGTAGCTCCATCTTGCCCACGAAGGACAAGGCTCAGGAGCATGCCAAGGGAGACCGCTACCTATGTGGTCTGCAGCAACCGGACTCCTAGACAAATGTAAGACCAACTCAGCTCTTGTGAAGGAAGGAAATCCACCAAGCATGGATCACAAGACAAGGATACCTGCTCCTACACCAACATGAATATCCTGAAGGACAACAATATTAAATAGGACACAATCTACATAATATAGGGGATCTCTTGTGGACAATTTTTCATCCACACCCAAGCGACCACAACCAAGAGTCAGATGTCTAAAATGATATAGGGTCTTATGCCCTAGTTCGTCCACCATTGCCTCATCTAGATCATCATACAAATCTAGCCGAGTCCCCTCTATGAATTCTAATCCTCTGTATCATCATATAATACAAGAGCAAGACATGAGTAGGACTTTTACCTATTGTTAGGGGGTTGAACCTAGGTTATCTCTGTCCTCGTAAGTGTCAATCCATTACCTGTTGATCCAAGTGCCATACCGAACAAATAAGCGTACTCTCGGTCCTCTCATAAGTACGTTTGCCATTGGACCCCAGTTTCAATTCCTTGACATGGAAAAAGATCAATTATGGGAGGTTATGATTTCCTGTTTGTCATCATGCACAACAAGATTGTGGAGGATGAGCGTGATGATCATGTGCATGATCTTGATTTGGACTTAATTGGCCCTCTAGTTGAGCCGGAACATGCACAAGCCGAGTTCGAACATTTCCTCAAAATGCATCAGCAAATTCATGACCGCACGTGTTCATTCATCAAGGAAACAAATAGTTTCATGTTCATTGTGCCGGACAATTTATCTATTTTAAAGATTATCCGAAATTATATTTTTATTATATTTGTAATGTTGTTTGACTATGTTATTTGAAAGTTTAAAATATTATGAAATTAATTTTCTATGAAAATTTACCTGCCAATTGATTTGTATCATCAAATATGTCAAATATGAAGAAAAATGGGAAAGTGTACTAACCAGACAAATGTCAGCGCAATTTTTTCTGGATACATGCACATGTTGTCTACGAATCTTCAAAGTTGTACTGAATGACATGTTGTACTTTCGGCTACGCAAAAATCACAAAACCATGGCCTGGGAAAAAAAACTCGATTTGGCCTTTTAACATTTGTCCTGTTTATTACTGAGACCTCATAAAAAAGATATTTCAATGCCAATTTGGTTGTACACATTAGACATGCACATGTACTTGTAATACTTTCTTTATGATTTTTGGAAGACCCGAAATTCATGTTTCCATCTTTTTAAAAAGAAAAACGAGTTCACTGAAGGTTGGGAGCTACAAGGAATTTTCGTGATCTGTATGTCTCCTTCTTAATCCTTGACACGTATTTCTGTGCTTGGATAGGAAACTTAACAGTGTCAGATACTAGCTCAGCACAAACCGAAAGGACAAGATGCTATTTTTCCAGCTGTGCCGTGTAAGCAAACGTAAGAACGGTGTGGTCGAGGCAGGCAGCGCGCACTGCGAGTATATTCTACTACGAGCTATAATCTGAAAACTCTCACGTTGCTATCAGCCTATCACCAGGTCGGCTCTTGAGCTACACGTACGTGTGCTGGCACTACTCTGTCAGCTCAGCTATGCAAATAAAATGCGGGATGATACAGCTGGTGCTCTTGAGTCTTGAGAAGCATCGTGCTCTGACAGCGGGTGGCTGTCAGTAGTTGTTCATGCGGCCGTACAAGCGAAAAATTAATCAAATTGTATGCGGGTCTTGCTCCTGTTACCTCTAAGATTTGGATTAAGAAAGGCGCACACTGTGTTCTGTGATCATAAAAGATGCTTACTGTCTGGAATCCACTTGGTAGCTTTTCTTTATAGAATGAAAAGGAAGATTTTGTTTCTCCTGGTCTCTGTCTGCCGCTGCACGACTACAGATGCAGACAACGTCGGTCTTCGCTTCTTTGACCTAGGCGGATTATCCCAAATGCACAGTATAAACTTTTTTCTATGAAATTCCTTTGAATCATACCTCGTTTTATTTCCCTTGATAAGTCCTTAACCCCTCTTTTACTCTCTTCTAAATGCTTTGAAACTCCTCTGTTTTTTCTACACACTATCCAAAAACACATCTTACAAAATTCCTATGTCAGGAGGACACCCCCCTCCCCCGGCAGGCGACCAACCGCCCTGCCTCCCAACTCCCAAGCCACACATACCATCTCCCTCTCCCACCGCCGGCCAAAGCCCGAGCGGTGCCGGCGGCGGCGGTCTTCCTCTACCCGCAGTCGCTGAGCTTGGTGCGGGGCTCGGCTCTACGGGCGACGATGCACCATTGCTTGAGTTCTTGGGGCTAGGGGGTCTGCAGCGAGCGGTGGCGGTCGACAGGAGCCGGCGGCAGGCAGGGCTGGGGATGGAGCTTGCAACGGCCATGGCCCGATCTGGGCTGAATAGGCCCTGTCCGAGGTTGTCTCCTGCTCTGGTCCTCGGACCGTGTGCGGCCCGGCGACGGCCAGAGGAGGTTACCGGTGGAGATGACGATGGTAGGCGCGGTAGAGACCTGCAGGAGCATGGTGGCTACAGACATGGTACTGCAGCGTGGTGGTAGGGGCTAGTCCGGTCGGCGAGCCTGACAAGCCCTAGCTGCTGCGTCCGGCCGGTGACTGTCCCTAGCAGTGGAGGATGGATCTCCTCCCTATGACCGCGGCGCCGCTTAGGCGAGTTGGTTGTTGTCATACCCCGTCTGATCCAGCGGTCCTCCGATGTGCGGTTTATCAAGACCTAGTCCCGAGCTCACGGATACCGGGCGGCGGGTCCGGAAGGTGGTCTGCACGGACGCCTCTACGGCGAGCGTCGTGGCGGCGATGATGGTTTCCCTCTTTGGTCATGTGGGTGGCGATTAGGGGACGGTGGGGGACCTTGGTGTTGGCGGCGCTTCGACTCCAATAGCTCCCAGATCATGTGTTGGTGGCCTCACTCGGGACATCAGGCGGCCTAAGACCGGAGCGAGGAGAAGATTTTTTCGGGCGAAAGCTCATTGCTTTGGCACCAATCGGTGGCTATGCTTGCGGGTGTCGTTACCCTCGTCGGGGCGTCGTTGTGGCTTCCCTCTTCACGCTAATTCTCCGGGTGAAAACCCTGACCGTCGGTCCCGACGATGGCGGCGTGTTGCGTCGTTATCCTCTTGGGGGCGTCGTTGGCTCGGTGTTTTTGGTGGCAAGTCTTGCCTTTCCTGTTTTTTTCTTGTTTTATCGTGATCTGCCTTGTAAGGGTTCTCATCCCCTTGTATCAGTTCGGCTATTATGGTTTTATTTATAAAGTTAGCCGAAAACCAGGAGAATCACGGTAGGAATCATGCGATTTTTCTATTCCTACGATTTTTAAATCCCTGTAATCCAAAAAAGGTCATCAGTTCAGAGGCCACGACTCACGGGCCGCCAGCTGCTAGTTTTGGGACAGCGGGACACGTCTGCAGATATCGTGTCACCGACTGAGTTTAGTTTAATCTGCACGCTGCGCCTCACGGGTCACGGCTGGGGTAATCAGCGTGGAGCATCTGGCTGGCTGCATATTCCGGGAGCTCCCCTTTTATCCGTTCACACCTGCTAACCGGATCGTACGATGAATCGGTCTCCATTTCCACAGTTTAGGAATCTCATTTCTCTCGAAAAAAGTACTCCACCACATGTCTCGCTTTCGAACCTTACGAAATCGCACCCAGACGGCCTAAATTTCCACGGATGAGACTACCTCAGCACTCAGCAGTGATGGTTAGCCGTTACCAAGGTCCACGTCGTCGATCGATCCACACATGTTTGATTTAATCGGGCCTGTAACCGCCCCAAACAGAAATCGTTGCAGTTGGCAGTTTGGCACAGCGCACAGGGAGGCTAATCTCCTCGAAGAAAAGAGGCTAACAACGGATGCCTTTCCTCGGAAACAAACTACTGCAGTCAGCAACAGACCGGTGGAGAGGGGGAGGAGCAAGGGAAATGGAAAAATGTGCAACGGCCCAGCTCTCCTGTTAACAAGCGTGATGATTTTTGGGAGAAGACGATCGCTGACGACGAGAAAGGGTCTTGGAAAGATAATCCAGAGCCACCAAGGATCTAGCCTAGCCAGAATCTTGGGTCTCCTCGGGTCGAGGAACACACCTATTGTGAAAAATATATAAAATTAAATTTTAAATTGTCAAATAATTCGAAAGAAATTTCGTGTGTACATCCGTATATCTTGTGTAATTATACAGTTTTTTATGAAAAAATAGTTTCGAGGCCGCCGCCTCGTCGTACAACCGCTGTCCGGGCACGCCACCCCGGCATCCTCCGCCCTCGCCGGCAAAGCTATGCTACACGACTAACCGAGCCCCCCACAAAACACATAGGAGTTCAAGGCGGTGTCTTCGAGAAGATAACAACATGGACACTGCCACCGCCCGCTCCAATGGGTTTTGTGGTGTGGAAGAGGCAAGGTTCCACAACAATGCCTTCAGGAGGGAGTAGCGACGTCCTAAGATGCCGTCATCGTCGGCACCAACCCAAAGCCAGTGCGTGGTCTTTGCTGTGGCATCCCGCTAAAACCACTACTAGAAAATCGTTTGGAGTTTGTGCTTTGTGCACCATCATGTCATCCTCATGCACATCATGTTCGCATGTTTTGACCGCAAACTATTTTGCTAAGAACATATTTTGTTTTACTAAAACATCTCCACGGTTTCATTAAAACCGTCCCTCTTTTTGTTATTTGAAATTAAAACAAAATAATATTTTGGTCCGTACGCGACCACAGGGTTTTCTTATTTTATTAAAATAATAAAGTGATAAAAAGTCTGTCTAAAGTTTTGTCCAAAACTAGTCCTATCTAGACTATTTTGGACTATATAAATACTCCATTCCCTCTTTTTATCCCTAACCCTATTCTACCCAGCCTCCTCCACATCATCCCGACCAACCACTAGTCGCCACCTCACCCAGCGCAACCCACTCAACACCACACACACACACACACGCACACAGACGCACCACGCCACCCCATCCCGCACTGGCCAGCCACCCCGCACTGGCCAGCCACGCGCCGACCCTACCCTTTCCCTGGCTCACCTCGGTTCCACCCCCACCTTCCTTCTCCTCTGTTCCCACCAACCCCCGCCGCCTTCCTCTCTTCCTTCGCGCGAGCCCCGCGACGCCGCCCGCCGGAGCCACGCCGCGGCCTTCCTCTTCCTCTCCCGCACCGTCCTCTCCCGCCGATCCCGCGGCCCCGTCTCCTCCGGCCGCCGCCGCCCTCTGGCCTCCTTCCCGCGTCGGCCTTGCCGTCTCCGTCGCCCTCCTCTCTTCGGGTCCCTCGGCCCAGCGGCGCCCTTCCCCGAGCCGTCCGTCGCCGTCACCGACGCCTCTCCCCACGTTCAACCCCGCCACCGCAACCGGCGGAGCAGGCCGCCAGGACCCTGCTCGCCCTCCCTCCGGCCTCGCCTGCCCCGCCTCCCTCGCGTCCTCTCCCTGCGTCGGCCGCGCCTTCCCCTACCTCTGCAACCTGCTGCTGCCCCGGCTCCGGTGCCAAACCTCCGCTCCGACCGCCGCCCGTGGGCCTGCCTCGCCGGAGCCCGGCGCCACGCTAGCCGACCCCGACCTCGAACTCCCCATGGGCCTTCTGCCGTGCGGATCTGCCCTGTGCCTCCCTGCCCGGTGATCCTCCTGCCCGCTGCTCTCTACAGAGCCACCACCACCCTCGCCCGCAAGCTCATCGCGGGCCGGCCGCCTCACGGTATTCCTCCCGTGTCACCCGCCGCAGCTCTGCTCCTACCACACGCTACAAGCAGAGCATAGTGCCTTTCTATCGGGTGTTTCACAAAATCGCTTCAGGACTTTTGATGTCTTTGATTCGACGGCGCTCAACAGTTCTCCCATTTTGTCAATCTGGCATCGTTTCGTTGCGCTCCACTGTGTCGGCAAGATCTTCCGCAGACCAACGTCACGACCCAAGTTCGCATTCGAGGACAAGATGTCCGAGCGCGGGGACCGCAGACCCCGGGACCCGAAGATCGACCGCACGGCACGCCGAGATCTGCTACATGAACCCGAGGAACCATCGACAAGACCTTCGACGCGAACACCGAGCTCTTCTCCCCGAGTCCGAAGACCGAACCCTGGCGCGCCAAGTTCTTCGACCCCGAGGACCGATCCACAGATGCGACAAGTACTTCTTCCCGGATCCGATGCCCGAGAACCCGGACGCCAAGGTCGTCGACACGGATACGCCAAGTACTTCCTCAAGGACGCCAAGTTCTTCACCCCGAACGCCAAGACCGACCCGATACGAGGACCCGACAAGATCTTCGTGACGACAAGATTGACACCGACGAGGGCGAATCCGATGAGCCGCCGACGCCGAACCGAGTCCTTCTTCCCGGAACGCCAAGATCTACTCCGTTGTCCGAGAACGCTTCCGCCGAGACCGATCCCCGCCGAACCCTAAGACCGGACCCAGGACCCCGGAACCAAGATCTTCCGAACCTAGATTTGTGACCCCTTTCCGAGCCTCTATTTTACAAATGCTATATATATAAACTGTCGCATCTTAAATTGTTCATGCATGCATACTTGTCTGTGGTTTGGGGGCATTATGCCGATTCACCTCATAATTAAATATGGAGTCTATATGCGGGATATCTTTGTCTTATTCCGGACTCCATTTAAATTAGTGTAGCGAACCGATGCCATGATTCACCTGGTTAATTCAACATTTAAATTGCGGGGGTTCTAAATAACTCGAACCATCTAATTAATTGTCGGGACCCCAGTTTCGCTTAATACTGCCTAATTGCACCGTATCTGTGCCATGCCATACATCATATCATAAGCATGCCGGATCTTCTGCCGTAGTATTAAATATTGCATGCGGTGTTTCTGCTAGTGTTTGCTTCTTCGTAGATTAGACCGATGAGTGGATGCGAGTATCGACAAGCTCTCCGGATATGAACCGTCGGCAATGTTTTCCAGGCGAGCACCCCCCTTTCTACCTATTTTGCATTTATAGACTTTATTTCCTCCTGTTGATCTATTGCTATCCGTGTCACGATGCTTTAGTGTTCCGTACCAGTTATATCCCGTGCAGCCTCTATATTGCCTTGGACACCTCCTATTACCTGTGTTTGGTAGATAGCTGGCCTTGTGAGTTGTAGTTGCTTGCTCAGGTGCGATCTCGTGTTGTCAAGTACCACAGTTGTTGGAATGCTGGCAGATGTTTATGGTGGAGATGATCATGACTTTAAATACAACTATTAAAATGCTAGATATAACTAATGTAGAGGCATTGGTGGGTAATAGATGTTATTTGGTTCTTCCACGCTCACTTGTGTCCCGTAGGACCCCGAGTACTTGATACCTGTTCCTTGATTTTTCGCACTATCCACATCCGGGAGGCCGTGGACCCCCTTGAGCCAGAGCTCGATTCATTTCTATTTCTTGGGGCCACAAACTAGTTTGGGGTTTTATTTACTATACTGTACTTATGCCATGATTACTGCTTTATTTAAGATTGTGTGTGGAGCACCTGTACTGTTTAGGATCGTGACACGTTTTCGCTGTATCGACAAGCCCAGTCACACTTTCGGGTTCCCAGTCGTTTACAGCCGTCCACACAAACCCTGGGTCCGTTCCGGAGCCGGCCAACTTCGTTGCAGGTAGCTTAGTGGGGTGGCCCCCTAAAATATTTTATGAATCCTGTGATCGCTTTGTCGTGAATGCCTCGTTGGGTTTTGAGTTGGTTTTTCCGAGGTTGATCGAGTGTGTGTTGCTATTTGTGCACCCCTGCAGGGTAAAATTTTCTGAAAGCCTTGTTCGCGGTTATGGACGACTTGGAGCACAGTATCTCGATCATAGACAAGCATAACTAAAGTAGTGCTATAAATTTGACTTAATATGTGACTAGTAATCAACTCAAGTATAAAGGAATGGATATTAAAAATGCCAACAACTGGTGGATTTGTGGTGATCTGTGTCATACTATACCTGCCTAGTAAGTATTGCAACTCCAATGGAATGTGATAAAAGTGCCAACAACTGCTGGGTTTTGGGATTCCTCAGGACAATTACATCTGACTAGTAAATGTTCCAACTCAAACGGAATGTTAACTAAAACTTTCCACTACTTATGCTTCAGGATGACTCACGCTATATATCTGATTAGTAATTGCTGCAATTATAACGGAATGAGTAAAATTGCCAACTGTGTGAGTTCCTTGGTCCGACTTCCTCGTTTGGTCTCAAGGGGAAAATACCAGGATGGGTTTGTTTGGTGTTAGTTCAGGTTGAATCCGAATAGGTCTTTCTTATCCCTCTCTGATAACCGCCAGTGATACCGAGTCTCTATAGGTTGTTTAGTGCCGTTGCGCTGCCGCTTCAGCCTACCATACCTATGTAGGCGAGAGCCACCGAATTCTAGCCTCGCCGTGTACTGGCCTCAGTACTGACGCTCCTCTTTTTCCTTTGCCCTTTGTCGGCACCCCTTTTGTTTTAGCAGGTTTGAGATCGACGTCGTTAGCAGAGTTACCCTTCCGGCTTGGCCTGGGCAGGGTTATGGACGTCATTGGTTATTCTTCAGGGCTCTTAGCCCCATTTGCATCTTGTCCGTACTCGGACGCAGTATCATTTTCAAGGTGATTTGGGTCTTTGTACTGTATATCTGTATTCTTGACTTGCTGAGTCGTTGTTGTATATATATATCTGTTATGTGGGTCCCATCGAGAACTGTTGTGTAATGGTATTACTTCGTTTTCCACCCGCACGAAAGTGCCTGGTGAACGTCCTTAAATCGTTTCTATGCGGTTTGACGGAAATGACTAAAAACTTGCATATGGCAGATTCGAGGGTGTTACATTTGGCCAGAACATCAAAGCCCTAGTGAGCTCCCGAGAGAGCCAGGACACATTAGTAGTATAGCTGTGTAGCTGAAACCTCGCCGCCGACCGCCAACTCCTGCAAAGACCGTGTCTGCCGCAGCACCTCCTACCGTGGTAGATGCGCGTACCGGAGCATCTCTATCGCCGCCGATCTGGGGCCACCGTTCCAGCATCCTAGAAGAGAAGATAATTTCGACACCGAAGACACAATAGCAGTAGCACCTCCCTGCGAAGACCATGAAATTGTCTGACCCCAAGGGCCAGACCCGTGAGCTCGCACGAAGCCACCGATTCGAGGCAGAGCCCGACTTTTCTCTGTGAGGAGCACGCCGTGCCAAGGAAGCACCACACGCCCCCACCAGCATGTGGCGTCGTTGTCTCTTGGAGCTGCGCACCGTGGCCAGCTCACTCTCTGGCGACCACGCCCCGCACATGCCAGCCACCGTGGCAGGCCTAGATCGGCCCGCCCAGCTTGTCCCCCCTACTAGGGGTGCCCTCCGACCGCCACCGTGAAGACTAGTAGCTGCCAAAGATGTGTGATGCACCGGAGGCCGGGCTCGCCTGCACCCTCTAAACCTGCCGGAGTCTAAGCTCGAGGCATAGATCGAGCCCTCCAGGCCTAGATCTAGCCTGCATGGACCTGCCACCGCCGCTTCGGCCATGATGCTGCCCACACTGCCACCACGGACGCCCGAGACCGCCAAAGAAACCCGGGGCTGCCGCCCCAGTGCCCTTGCTTCACCACTAGCAGCACGCCGTCCAGGGGTGTCGTGTCGCTCTGGCCGGAGACCCTCGCGCGAGAGAGGAGGGCCCGTCGCCGCCGGCTACCACACATGGCTTTGCCCGGCGGCTGCGCCTTGCGGCGGTGAGGAGGCAGAGGAGGAAAGGCGGGTTTGGTGGCACGGTGGTGGTCGCCCGTGTTGCCCCCCTAGGAGCGACACGGACGCGAGCTCCAAAAACCGAAAAGATAACATTTTATGTGACTTATGTAAAAAGACAAAAAAATATAAGAATAATCACGTTGGAGCATCTGAATTTGTCTTTTTACAGGACACAAAATAATTATTTTGGTCCGAACACTTGTTGGCCAACGTAAAATGTCCGGATGTACACGTATTTCTTTTCTTAACTTTTTATATCTTGAAATATATTTTCAAACGATAT
Organism: Avena eriantha; assembly: GCA_910589775.1. Lineage (NCBI taxonomy): Eukaryota > Viridiplantae > Streptophyta > Magnoliopsida > Poales > Poaceae > Avena > Avena eriantha. Next base: position 73,041,079 of record OU342743.1, on the reverse strand, counting down.
TCATTTGCACCCGTGAGCTGAATTGGATCTTGGTACAAGAGAACTGTTTTTTTGTTATAGTTATAGATGACTTGTTGGTTTCAGTTAACCTTTGTCATTCCGAAGGACTACCGGAAATGTGGAATGGAAGGGCAAATCCAACGTCGGGACCGAAATGCCTCTCTGCGTGTACAATCATGTCCGCGGGGACCAAGGGTACAGCCCAACGGAGCGATCAATTTGGTGAAATGTTCATTTTTCTCTTCATGCGGATCCATCTTCTGCCTAAATCTAGCCCTATTTTGTGTCCAGACGGACATAAGAGCATCTTCTATAAGCTTCCCCAGATATTATCCTTCTTTTGTCCAATCTGGAGGAAAGCATGACGTGTGCCTGACATTTGTTCGATCCGATCCCTGCACCCAACGAACGTCCCAAAATGTTATTTGACCGCTAGGTTTGGCCCATTTTTCCCATTTAAAACAAATGATGCACATATTTCATATAAAACATGCATTCAAAGTTCAATAATTATTCAAAACATATATTCCACAATAAATTTGAAACTATAATTATTAAAATTCAAAATTTAGGATAGATAAAGTCCACACAACACATGAAATTAGGCCTATTGGTTCCCTTTGTGCATCCACATGTGCTCAACCAGACCGGCTTGAAGTTGTTCATGGGTTTCTTTGTCATGAATTTCACGATGAACTTGGATATATGCCTCAAATTCTTATGGTTTATGCACTGGCTCTATTAAAGTCCCATGAAAGTCCCACCCTCCAACTTGACCGTTATTCTTATGCTCATCCGCCACAATCATATTGTGCATGATCACACAAAAAGTCATCACTTCCCATATTGTGTTAAGACTCCATGTTCTTACAAGCTGAGAACAATAGCCAACGAGCTTGAAGGAAACCAAATGCCCTCTCCACATCCTCCCTACATGCTTCTTTCTCCTCTGCAAACGAGATTACATTTGGTTTGTAGGGGTACGGATTTTCTTCACAAATGTTGCACAATCGGGATAAATGCCATCTGCTAGATAGTTCTATCGGTACCGGGAGAACCGGGGTGCTCCCGATCGACCGGGACGTGGACCAGTGAACTCGCGAGACGGCCAAGTGGGGCCAGAGCTAAGCAAGACATATGTATCAGGGGAGCCTGGGAAGAACTCCAGGTCATCAAGGATCTAACACCTGCTCGTCCCAGCGGGTGTGACAAGTGATAGCCCCAGAATGGAGACATCCGGCTTTGTGTCGTACCCTAGGGGCACGCCACAACAAAGTGGTACTCAGTCAAAGACGGGGAAACAACCGGGTGCACCGTGGAGCAAGTATGAAGGGGGTGCTACTAGATAGGCCACCATAGAGGGTACTCACCACGCCAGTACCTAGCTACGCAAGGAGCCAAGACATGGGGTCGGACCTACGTAAGGAGCCAAGACGCGAGATCAAACCCGCACAAGAAGACAAGACGCGAGATTAGTCTACATGGAAAGGCAGAGCCACGACAGCACCAAAAGGATACAAGATGGAGTAAAGTGGGACGGGGAAGGCGTGTGCCCTAGTCTCCAACTAGAGGCGGTTCATCCCCCCCATGACGGTATCATATCCTAGGCCACTTTGGTGACCCCTTGCTGATAAAAGGAGGGCCGAGGCCTTAGTAGAAAGAGGAGGGAGGATCTCTGATAGAAAAAGAAAGGTCTCAAGAACAAGAGACATAAGGAGAGATACAATAGAGAAAAGAGAGAAGGAGGAAGAAGGGTAGCAGCAATGGCCTCTCGCCATTGTCAGCGATAGGTTAGATCTCCCTTCCCGAGAAGAACCACTATTGTAACCATGTACACCATATGAGCAATACCACCACCAACAAGCAGGAAGTAGGGATGTTAGCCATCATAGCATCCTGAACCTGGGTAAAACCCCGTGTCACTCATCTTTATCTCCGATTATCTCTCTATTCTCCAGCAACCACCAAGGAAAGAAACGTGCGGGCGCGCTTGCCACCGCTCTGTGAACAACTAAAAGGGGGTATACAGTATCCCTGATGTCCGTGTTCATGCATACGACATTTGGCACGCCAGGTAGTGGGGGTGTAGATGCCCTTGCGTCTCTTCAATCTCTATCTGGTAGCTTCGGCGGAGCCAAGTCGCTCGGGGGATCCTCGGTAGCACGCTAGCTCAGGTGGTACCAAGTCGCTCGGGGGCTCGCCAATAGCGCGTTAGCCATAGATCAAGGCAGATCCGCCGTGGCAGCGAGTTGAAGCGAAGACATGGCAGAAAGAGCTGAAATGGCTGCATTCACCGGGGAAATCGTGACGGACGGGGCAGTCGAAGCGGGAACCCTTTTGTTTGGGTTCGTGCATAACGCTATTCCCCGACTCGCCTGGTGTCACAACCAGAGTTAGGACGACGGTGCATGGCACTGCCAGTGCCTCAACACATGCCAAGCACCGCTGTGTCCATGGTGGGACCCCGCCCCTCGAGGCGTCAAGATGAGCTTGGGGGATTCTTCAGCATGTCCCTTATAGGGAGAGGAGTGAGTGGCCTCCTTTTATAGGGGAGGGGCTTCTTCATATCTTCTTGAGTGTTGATCCACTGGAAACCGTGCATTCCACTTGTCTTGTTCAACCTTGTATCTTCTTCTTTCTTCAACACGATGTCTTGAAGTGATGCAAGAATGCTCACACTATCTTATTATTCAAGACTTGCTTACAAAAGGCTCAATACTCACATGAACATTTTTCGGCCATGGATATTCTTATTCCTTTCTTCATTCTTCAACCTTTAAGCTAACAAATGGTTCAAGCGATGCTAATGGACAATTCCTACAAGTGAAACTCAATGCAAATATTAATCCATAGAGATTGTCATTAATTACCAAATCACGCATGGGGGTACACATGCACTTTCACCATGCAAGTGGTGAAAGTGTTCAGCTTTTCAAAGAATGATTGAACTTCATGTCTATCTTGTTCCTATTCTTTTCCTTTAATTGGTTATCCTATGAAAGTTTATCTCTTTTGCAAAGTCAAAAGATGTTGATGATAGGGGTAATGGAACCCATTCTTTTGATGCACTATGATCTAAAGCATGCCCTTAAGTAATGAATATTTGGAGTATATAAATGCTTGTACATGTTCAGAACGAAGAAAGAAAGAAGTGAAAATATTATCCTTTTGCACTTTATATGCTTAATGGTCCATAGTACTTTCATTTGTTATTATGCAAGTTAATATATTGTTGAGCATAGATGTAGTACATAAGTGACATAGGTATGATTACTCGGATGCTTATGATTCGCTACCCTATACTAGGTAAAAGGCTTACGACCCATGAAGATTTCAGATGATAGCCCAAGGAAGCAACCGACAAAGACTTTGATTGTATTAGGAAGATTATCTGAACCGACAATGTATTGGTATTGTAATCACGCGTATGTAAAACCTATCCGCATACAACTTTGAGAGCCGGCCTATTATATATAGGACGGGAGAAGCCCAAGCGAGGGTACCGAAAACTTCCAGGCAACTTGTAATAGTGCGATTCCTAAATTTTTAGGTGACTTTGACTCCATTGTTTTCCTGGTCTGACGAAATCCCCAGCGTTCCCTTTTCCGCGAAACCCTAAGTCCTTCACCATGGACATTGCCGAGGTCACCCCTCGCCAATTGGCGCCGTCTGTGGGAATTCTGAATGCTGGAACCATGGATTCGGCGGACCGCTCTCCACCAAGCATCAACCCGACAAAAGTAGATCCACACCCGCCCACCCCTGTATTGGTACCCGCCGATTTCAACGGCGGATCCGATCTAATCATCAGAAGCTTCCACTTCCAAGTAGAAGACCCGCAAGAACCGCACCCTTCGGCCCTGATCACATCAGAACTGTCGGTGGAAAAACCTACGCCTACGGCGGTACCATCATCTTTTGTCGGGTCCTCCATGGACGCCACAACACAGATCGAAGCAGGCAAAGAAAGCGAGCAAATTGAGATGGATCTGGGGGACCTTGATGGTCTCTACGACAATCTCTCCTTCGGATCAGATCCATAGCTTACCCCACCATGTGAAGCAAGCCCGGCAAATTCAGAACCCAAAGAAATCAGCAAAAACGTTGACTTTGGAATAAGGATGGAAGAAATTTACCTAGAAATACAATCTCAGAATACTACCAGTGCATCCTTCAGAGCAGAAGACAACATCACCAGCCCACGTATAATACGCCACCAAGTGTGCATGATCAACGGGAACACCTCAACACCACGCGACTCTAACGGGACAGGGAATTGGAGGAGATCATCGCCATCATCATCACCATCGCTTCTCCATCGACCATCCATGTTTCCCCCATCTATGAGTGAGTAATCCCCCCTGTAGGCTATGGGGATGGTAGGTATTGGATGAGATCATTCATGTAATGGCATCAGATTGTTAGGGCATGGTGCCTAGTATCTTTTATTAGTGCTTTATGATTTTGTTGCGACTTGTTATGCTTAATGCTTGTCACTAGGGCCTGAGTGCCATGATTTCAGATCTGAACATGTTACTGATTCATTATGATAGTATTGTTTTTCGTCTTACCTGCAAGTTGTATACACACGTTGTTGTCCGGAACCAATGTCCCCGAAGTGACAGAAATCGGGATAACCGGAGGGAATGGCTTTGATGTGAGGATCACATGTGTTCATGGAGTGTTAATGCTTTGCTCCGGTGCTCTATTAAAAGGAGCACCTTAATTGCCAGTAGTTCCCTTGAGGCCCCGCTGCAAACGGGCTGGCAGGACAAAAGATGTTGTGCAAGTTCTCATTGCGAGCACGTATGACTATAAATGGAACACATGCCTAGGATTATCTAGTACTTAGATGCTTAATCTTATTTATCTGCAATTGCCCTATGTTCCGATTGCTATGTGAATTGTCTTGTCCATGCAACGCCCGTCCATCCATCCCTATGCCTACCGCACTCGAATCCTACTGTTTACTGCTATTGTTACGGTTGTATTTACTTTACTGCTGCTGCTACTTTGCTATTCCTACTACAAAACTGTTGCTACTGATAAACTGCTGTGAGCAAGATTGTTTCCAGGTGCAGCTGAATTAACAACTCAGTTGTTAAGGCTTATAAATATTCTTTGGCTCCCCTTGTGTCGAATCAATAAATTGGATTTCACTTCCCTCGAAAATACTGCGGTACACCCCCTATACTTGTGGGTCATCAAGACTATTTTCTGGCGCCATTGCCGGGTAGCATAGCTTTATTTATCAAGTTCACTTGGAATCACTATTGTTCAAGCTTAGTTTATTTCTGCCTTGTTTTCCTATTTCTTTATCAAAAACACAAAAAATTAGTTCCTACTCTAGTTGTTATTTTCGTTGTTCTGTTATTGTCTTGCTTTATCATGCTTGTTGTTAATGGTTGGTTTCTTTGAAACTGAATCTTATTGGCAAGGTGGGTTCACGGAAGATCAAAATATTATTATAAGGAACACCGCTTGTCACAAAAAGGGAAACACTTATGGGAACAAATTGATAAATTGTATACCATTGCTAGAAACGTGTGCTCTACTTATAATGTTACTTATTGCTTTGATAAATCTTGTTGCTGCAAGAGGTATAAACACCTCCCTTTTCAATGTGAGTATAATGATAATGTTACCATATCTTATTATGTTAACGTAAATTATGCTTTTATGATGTGGAACAAATTGAGGAATTTATTGCTTGGAAGGGTGCATTTGAACTTACTAGTTTGCTTGATAATTACAAGGAAGAAAATGGCTATATTCTTGAATATATTAATAGATGCTTTCCACAAATGGAAGAGACTAATGCCTTGCAGGATCCTATGGAAGAAGAAATTGATGCACCTGAAAGCTCATTAGATGCAAAAGAGGAGGAGAGTGATGAACAAAAGGAGGAAGAATGGATTAGCTACCCATGCCTACCTTCTAATGAGAGCAACTCTTTATCCCTTACATTATTTGATTGTCCTCCATGCTTACCAAAGGAGGATGAATGTTATGCTCATGTTATCTGTGATAATCCTTTATTTGTGCCTAACTTCGAGATGCATGGTACTAAAGAGTTTTGCTTAGAAATTGTTTATGATAAAGCTCTAGACGATGGTCCTATATTCAATGATCAGTCATCTTGTTATAGAATTGTTAAAAGTGGGTTTGAAAGTTTTAATCCCACTATTTTTGAGCTTGATAAAAAATATGTTTTTGTAGAACATGAAAAGCATGCTTTATGTGATAGTTATATTGTTGAGTTTATTCATGAGGCTACTGAAAATTATTACGAGAGAGGAAAATACGGTTGTAGAAGTTTTCATGGTATTGAAACACCTCTCTATGTGCTGAAAGTTTTGAAGTTGCTCTTGTTTTATCTTCCTATGCCTATCACTTTGTTCTTTGCAAATTTATTTGCATACAAGATTCCTATGCATAGGAAGTGGGTTAGACTTAAATGTGTTTTGAACTTGCTTCTTGATGCTCTCTTTTACTTCCATTCATATTTCTTATGTGAGCATCCTCTCAAACTACCATGCCTATCTTTAAGGCGTTAAAGAAAAGTACTTATTGGGAGATAACCCAAAAGTTTTAGATGAGTCTTGGAAGTTATTACTTCAGTAATAACTGCTCCTTATCCTTTTTATTTGCTTTTTGTGCCAAGAGTAACCTCTAATGAGAGAGAAGTAATGGTTGGGAAAGTTGCTGTCCCGAAACAGATTTATGTGCTTCACCGTAAAATTTCGTGTAAAATCTCTCTACGTCCTTTTGAGGCGTGAATTTTTGTGCTTCTGCCACAGTTTGTTATCTAACTTTTGTTAGTTCAACACTTTTCGATTTTAGCAACATAAGGTCTTCGAAACAATTTGTCTTTACCTGCTGGTATGTTTTGACAGATTTCTGCCTTTATTTGCATTTGCTTCTTGTTGGTTCCTTTTTTAGTTCTTTTGGGGAATTGAGCTTTTTGAGGGAAGTGCTACAGTATCTTGTGTTTTAATGGAAGTTTTATTGGAGTTGGAAATGAACCTAAAGACTTATTATCTCGAGTGCACTAATGTTGCTAATAAAGATTGTGTGAAGTTTTGTATGAAGGAAAATTTTCAGGTGTATGGAAGGAATGAGTAATGACAAAAAGGATGGGCTAAAGCTCAAGCTTGGGGATGCCACCCGTTTCACCCTAAGAAATATTGAATAGGTACAAGCATCAAAGCTTGGGGATTGATACATTGCAAATGTATTTATAATTTTTGATGTTCCATGTTTGGTTTTTATCTACTTTCTTATGTTTTGCCCACACTTTGGAGTATTTTTATACACTTTCTTGGACTAGCCTATTAACAAGAGCCACAGTGCCAGCTGCCTGTTTTCTGCTGTTTTTGGTTCCAGGAAAGTCAGAAAATCAATATTGTCGGAATTGGACCGCACAAAAGCCAAAGTTGATATTTTCCCGGAAGACTCACGAAGCCAGAAGGAGAGTCGGAGAGGGGCCACAGGGTGGCCACACCACCCCATGGCGCGGGTCCCCCCAGGCCGCGCCAGGGCATGGTGTGGGCCCCCTGCCCTCCCACCGACCTTGCCCTCTGGCCTATAAGAAGCCTCCCGATGCGTAAACCCTAGATAGTCAAGCCTCCAGCCACGAAAAGTTCCGCAACACCGCCGCCACCGAAGGGGATATTCGGGGGACAGAAAGTCTCTGTTCCGGCACCCTGCCGGGATGGGGAAGTGCCCCCGGAGCCATCTCCATCGATCTCCACCACCATCTCCATCACCATTGCTGATTCCCATGATGAGGAGGGAGTAGTTCTCTCTCGAGGCTAAGGGTTCTACCGGTAGCTATGTGTTCATCTCTCTCTATGCATGATCTTATTGAGATCATGAGCTTGTAATATATAGATCTATTCTGCTACTCAAGTGCTTTAATGAATCTCTGCTCTCCCCATGTGTGTGAAAGTGACAGTGTGCTCACCATGGTGGCACTTAGGCTAGAGATTACAAATACTTGTTATGAGTTATATTTGGAGTTGGATGTTTCTATGAAATTGTGGTGTTTGTTGGACTCATCTAGTACTCAAGGTGACAGTGTGGGGTTTTGTAGATGGGAAAGGCTTACTTTGAGGTGTGATGTTATAGCCCTACCATCGATTAGAGTGTCCAACCAGAGAGTAGTTAAGAGTAGTATCATAAACAGGAATATATTTATATGAGAGTGTTCACTAGTGAAAGTATGATCCATGGGCCTTGTTTCTAAGCATTGATACACCATTTGCAATTAGATCTGTTACATGTTTGCTTGCTTCCATCTTTATTTCAGTTTGCCTTTAGTCTCTTCCACGCCATCAAGCTATTTGCTGGCACCGTTGCCTTATATCCATACTACTTGTATTTCACTATCTCTTCACCGAACTAGTGCACCTATACACCTGACATGTGTATTCGGTGTATTGGGGACACAAGAGACTTCTTGTATCTTGATTGCAGGGTTGCTTGAGAGGGAATACCTTTGACCACTTCCTCCCTGAGTTCGATAAACCTTGGGTGATCCACTTAAGGGAAAACTTGCTGCTGTTCTACAAACCTCTGCACTTGGAGGCCCAACAACTGTCTACAAGAATAGAAGTGCGTAGACATCAAGCTATTTTCTAGCGCCATTGCTAGGGAGGTAAGGTAAAAAGGTATTCACACCGCAAGATTAAAGAAGAAGAACCTCCCACGGAAAACGCCTATTTTCGGGCGCCGTTGCCGGGGAGGTAAGGTAAAAGGTACTCATATCCTCCGGTGTGAGTGCTCGAAGTTATTTCCTTTAGATTCTGCAATTTTGTCTTTTTGTTTCTTGTTTTCACTAGTTAGGCTTAATGGAAAACAACAACAAAATTAGAGAGCTTTATAGTATTTATCTTGAGTTAGGACATGAAGTGTTTGAAGAGAAAATTAAAAAACTTATGAAACTTTATTTGCGTGCTAATAGCAATGTTATTAGTATGAATTCTTTGGACACCATTATTGCTAATGCTATGGAAAAGTCTAAGCTTGGGGAAGCTAGTTTTTATGAAAATGATCTTTTTAGTTCCCCAGCTTTGGAAGATAGCTATTCTATTCCTTATGATGATACCAAACCTCCAATATATGATGATTACAATGATGAATATGATATTTTCAGTCCACCTACTATTGAGGAGAAAATTAATTATGATTACAATATGCCTCCTATATTTGATGATTATGGTGATGAGAATAATAATGATAGATATTCTGTTGATTTTGCTCCCACTACAATTAATAAGAATGACTATTCTTATGTGGAGAGTAATAATTATTATATGCATGTGGCTCATGATAAGAATGTTTTATGTGATAGTTATATTTTTAATTTTATTCATGATGCTAGTGAAAGTAAATATGAGAGAAGGAAACATGGTTTTATGCATCACAACAATATTAAGTTTCCCCTCTTAATGTTGAAAGTCTTGAAGTTGCACCTGTTTTACTTTCCTACGCTTATTGCTTTGTGCTTTCATGACTTGTTTCTTTACAAGATTCCTATGCATAGGAAGTGGGTTAGACTTAAAAGTGTTTTGAATTTGCTTCTTGATGCTCTCTTTTACTTCAATTCATATTTCTTATGTGAGCATCCTCTCAAACTATAATGCCTAACTTAAAGGCATTAAAGAAAAGTACTTATTGGGAGATAACACAAAAGTTTTAGATGAGTCTTGGAGGTTATTACCTCCTTATCCTTTTTATTTACTTTTTGTGCCAAGAGTAACCTCTAATGAGAGAGAAGTAGTGATTGGGAAAGTTGCTGTCCCAAAACAGATTTATGTGCTTTACCGTAAAAATTTGTGTAAAATCTATGTATATCCTTTTGAGGCGTGAAGTTTTGTGCTTCTGCCCCAGGTTGTTATCTAAGTTTCGTTAGTTCAACACTTTTTGATTTGAGCAACAGAAGGTCTTCGAAAAAAATCGTCTTTACCTGCTGGTCTGTTTTGACAGATTTCTGCCATTTTCTGCATTTGCTTCTTGTTGGTTCCTTTTTTAGTTCTTTTGGGGAATTGAGATTTTTGAGGGAAGTGCTACAGTAGCTTGTGTTTTAATGGAAGTTTTATTGGTGTTTAAACTGAACCTAAAGACTTATTATCTTGAATGCACTAATGTTGCTAATAAAGATTGTGTGAAGTTTTGTATGAAGGAAAAATTTCAGGTGTATGGAAGGAATGAGTAATAAGATGAAGGATGGACTAAAGCTCAAGCTTGAGGATGCCACGCGTGTCACCCCAAGAAATATCCAAGAAGTACAAGCGTCAAAGCTTGGGGATGCCCAAGGCATCCCCTTCTTCATCAATAAAAATCTCAGGTTCTACCAAACACTTCATTTTTATTGTTTCATGCACAGTTGTGTTGTTCTTGGAGCGTCTTCTTTTTCATTTTCGTTTTGGTTTTTCATTTGCTTGGTTTGCTTAGTTTTCTAAATAAATTGGTTGGACCCCCTCTTTCATACATTGGTTTTCAAATAGTTTGGTTTGGTTTGGAAAAGAGTAGGAAAGATCATGCTTATGTGGTAAAAAGAGCTTGTTTTTGATTGTGGCCTATGCTTCGTCATGCTATGTTTGATATTGTTTTGGCTTTATGCTTAGTATTCTTTGTTGTAGCATGACTTGTTATAAACAATTGAGATTGCTTAATGTGCCTTGGATGAATCATGCGTTGTTTTAGCATATTAAAGCATAGTATAGTGGTATTCTCCTTCGATGCTTTATTTGGGCTGACTTGGCACATGCTCATACCATGTTATGACTATCCCAAGTCACCATAGCCTTTATTATCCTTTAGTTTTCAACTTGTAATATGACTTTATGCTTTGATTAATGATGCTTTGTCGCTCTGCATGATTATGGCCATTATTTCTCTCTTAGTTGGTCGCTCCCAGTCTTTTGCTAGCCTCTGTAACCAAGTATGAGTTCCACTCATGCATCCAACTCCCTAAACCAAGTTATTACAAAGAGTCCACCATACCTACCTACTAGCATATGCTATTACAAGTATATTCATGCTTTTTTTACCTTCCAAATTAGACTTGTTATGAGAAAACTAGTGATTAAAGCTCTCACGAACTTGATGGCACACTTTACTTTTTTGCATTTAATAAACTTGAACCATTGGGTCCTTCTTTGTTGCGTATATGCTTGCGCTTTATAAGTTGAAATTAGCAGAACCATGTATCATGGGGAACGCTTTCAACATTGCACCTGTACTTTGTACCCAGTTGATATCATGTTCTTTTGCCTATGGATCCCGGCGGTGTGAAATAAAAGTGGAACTTGTAAGATCATGGAGTTTGTATGTGTGTTAGAGAAACTCCTGGACCGCTAGCCAGGAGTTTCCTACCACATGATCATGAGCTTTCTACTCTTTTCCAAACCAAACCAAACTATTTGAAAACCAATGTATGAAAGAGGAGGTCCCACCAATTTATTTAGAAAACTAAGCAAACCAAGCAAACGAAAAACCAAAACGAAAATGAAAAAGAAGACGCTCCAAGAACAACACAGCTGTGCATGAAACAATAAAAATGAAGTGTTTGGTAGAACCTGAGATTTTTATTGATGAAGAAGGGGATGCCTTGGGCATCCCCAAGCTTTGACGCTTGTACTTCTTGGATATTTCTTGGGGTGACACGCGTGGCATCCTCAAGCTTGAGCTTTAGTCCATCCTTCATCTTATTACTCATTCCTTCCATACACCTGAAATTTTTCCTTCATACAAAACTTCACACAATCTTTATTAGCAACATTAGTGCATTCAAGATAATAAGTCTTTAGGTTCAGTTTAAACACCAATAAAACTTCCATTAAAACACAAGCTACTGTAGCACTTCCCTCAAAAATCTCAATTCCCCAAAAGAACTAAAAAAGGAACCAACAAGAAGCAAATGCAGAAAATGGCAGAAATCTGTCAAAACAGACCAGCAGGTAAAGACGATTTTTTTCGAAGACCTTCTGTTGCTCAAATCAAAAAGTGTTGAACTAACGAAACTTAGATAACAACCTGGGGCAGAAGCACAAAACTTCACGCCTCAAAAGGATATACATAGATTTTACACAAATTTTTACGGTAAAGCACATAAATCTGTTTTGGGACAGCAACTTTCCCAATCACTACTTCTCTCTCATTAGAGGTTACTCTTGGCACAAAAAGTAAATAAAAAGGATAAGGAGGTAATAACCTCCAAGACTCATCTAAAACTTTTGTGTTATCTCCCAATAAGTACTTTTCTTTAATGCCTTTAAGTTAGGCATTATAGTTTGAGAGGATGCTCACATAAGAAATATGAATTGAAGTAAAAGAGAGCATCAAGAAGCAAATTCAAAACACTTTTAAGTCTAACCCACTTCCTATGCATAGGAATCTTGTAAAGAAACAAGTCATGAAAGCACAAAGCAATAAGCGTAGGAAAGTAAAACAGGTGCAACTTCAAGACTTTCAACATTAAGAGGGGAAACTTAATATTGTTGTGATGCATAAAACCATGTTTCCTTCTCTCATATTTACTTTCACTAGCATCATGAATAAAATTAAAAATATAACTATCACATAAAACATTCTTATCATGAGCCACATGCATATAATAATTATTACTCTCCACATAAGAATAGTCATTCTTATTAATTGTAGTGGGAGCAAAATCAACAGAATATCTATCATTATTATTCTCATCACCATAATCATCAAATATAGGAGGCATATTGTAATCATAATTAATTTTCTCCTCAATAGTAGGTGGACTGAAAATATCATATTCATCATTGTAATCATCATATATTGGAGGTTTGGTATCATCATAAGGAATAGAATAGCTATCTTCCAAAGCTGGGGAACTAAAAAGATCATTTTCATAAAAACTAGCTTCCCCAAGCTTAGACTTTTCCATAGCATTAGCAATAATGGTGTCCAAAGAATTCATACTAATAACATTGCTATTAGCACGCAAATAAAGTTTCATAAGTTTTTTAATTTTCTCTTCAAACACTTCATGTCCTAACTCAAGATAAATACTATAAAGCTCTCTAATTTTGTTGTTGTTTTCCATTAAGCCTAACTAGTGAAAACAAGAAACAAAAAGACAAAATTGCAGAATCTAAAGGAAATAACTTCGAGCACTCACACCGGAGGATATGAGTACCTTTTACCTTACCTCCCCGGCAACGGCGCCCGAAAATAGGCGTTTTCCGTGGGAGGTTCTTCTTCTTTAATCTTGCGGTGTGAATACCTTTTTACCTTACCTCCCTAGCAATGGCGCTAGAAAATAGCTTGATGTCTACGCACTTCTATTCTTGTAGACAGTTGTTGGGCCTCCAAGTGCAGAGGTTTGTAGAACAGCAGCAAGTTTTCCCTTAAGTGGATCACCCAAGGTTTATCGAACTCAGGGAGGAAGTGGTCAAAGGTATTCCCTCTCAAGCAACCCTGCAATCAAGATACAAGAAGTCTCTTGTGTCCCCAATACACCGAATACACATGTCAGGTGTATAGGTGCACTAGTTCGGTGAAGAGATAGTGAAATACAAGTAGTATGGATATAAGGCAACGGTGCCAGCAAATAGCTTGATGGCGTGGAAGAGACTAAAGGCAAACTGAAATAAAGATGGAAGCAAGCAAACATGTAACAGATCTAATTGCAAATGGTGTATCAATGCTTAGAAACAAGGCCCATGGATCATACTTTCACTAGTGAACACTCTCATATAAATATATTCCTGTTTATGATACTACTCTTAACTACTCTCTGGTTGGACACTCTAATCGATGGTAGGGCTATAACATCACACCTCAAAGTAAGCCTTTCCCATCTACAAAACCCCACACTGTCACCTTGAGTACTAGATGAGTCCAACAAACACCACAATTTCATAGAAACATCCAACTCCAAATATAACTCATAACAAGTATTTGTAATCTCTAGCCTAAGTGCCACCATGGTGAGCACACTGTCACTTTCACACACATGGGGAGAGCAGAGATTCATTAAAGCACTTGAGTAGCAGAATAGATCTATATATTACAAGCTCATGATCTCAATAAGATCATGCATAGAGAGAGATGAACACATAGCTACCGGTAGAACCCTTAGCCTCGAGAGAGAACTACTCCCTCCTCATCATGGGAATCAGCAATGGTGATGGAGATGGTGGTGGAGATCGATGGAGATGGCTCCGGGGGCACTTCCCCATCCCGGCAGGGTGCCGGAACAGAGACTTTCTGTCCCCCGAATCTCCCCTTCGGTGGCGGCGGTGTTGCGGAACTTTCGTGGCTGGAGGCTTGACTATCTAGGGTTTACGCATCGGGAGGCTTCTTATAGGCCAGAGGGCAAGGTCGGTGGGAGGGCAGGGGGCCCACACCATGCCCTGGCGCGGCCTGGGGGGACCCGCGCCATGGGGTGGTGTGGCCACCCTGTGGCCCCTCTCCGACTCTCCTTCTGGCTTCGTGAGTCTTCCGGGAAAATATCAACTTTGGCTTTTGTGCGGTCCAATTCCGACAATATTGATTTTCTGACTTTCCTGGAACCAAAAACAGCAGAAAACAGGCAGCTGGCACTGTGGCTCTTGTTAATAGGCTAGTCCAAGAAAGTGTATAAAAATACTCCAAAGTGTGGGCAAAACATAAGAAAGTAGATAAAAACCAAACATGGAACATCAAAAATTATAAATACATTTGCAATGTATCAATCCCCAAGCTTTGATGCTTGTACCTATTCAATATTTCTTAGGGTGAAACGGGTGGCATCCCCAAGCTTGAGCTTTAGCCCATCCTTTTTGTCATTACTCATTCCTTCCATACACCTGAAAATTTTCCTTCATACAAAACTTCACACAATCTTTATTAGCAACATTAGTGCACTCGAGATAATAAGTCTTTAGGTTCATTTCCAACTCCAATAAAACTTCCATTAAAACACAAGATACTGTAGCACTTCCCTCAAAAAGCTCAATTCCCCAAAAGAACTAAAAAAGGAACCAACAAGAAGCAAATGCAAATAAAGGCAGAAATCTGTCAAAACATACCAGCAGGTAAAGACAAATTGTTTCGAAGACCTTATGTTGCTAAAATCGAAAAGTGTTGAACTAACAAAAGTTAGATAACAAACTGTGGCAGAAGCACAAAAATTCACGCCTCAAAAGGACGTAGAGAGATTTTACACGAAATTTTACGGTGAAGCACATAAATCTGTTTCGGGACAGCAACTTTCCCAACCATTACTTCTCTCTCATTAGAGGTTACTCTTGGCACAAAAAGCAAATAAAAAGGATAAGGAGCAGTTATTACTGAAGTAATAACTTCCAAGACTCATCTAAAACTTTTGGGTTATCTCCCAATAAGTACTTTTCTTTAACGCCTTAAAGATAGGCATGGTAGTTTGAGAGGATGCTCACATAAGAAATATGAATGGAAGTAAAAGAGAGCATCAAGAAGCAAGTTCAAAACACATTTAAGTCTAACCCACTTCCTATGCATAGGAATCTTGTATGCAAATAAATTTGCAAAGAACAAAGTGATAGGCATAGGAAGATAAAACAAGAGCAACTTCAAAACTTTCAGCACACAGAGAGGTGTTTCAATACCATGAAAACTTCTACAACCGTATTTTCCTCTCTCGTAATAATTTTCAGTAGCCTCATGAATAAACTCAACAATATAACTATCACATAAAGCATGCTTTTCATGTTCTACAAAAACATATTTTTTATCAAGCTCAAAAATAGTGGGATTAAAACTTTCAAACCCACTTTTAACAATTCTATAACAAGATGACTGATCATTGAATATAGGACCATCGTCTAGAGCTTTATCATAAACAATTTCTAAGCAAAACTCTTTAGTACCATGCATCTCGAAGTTAGGCACAAATAAAGGATTATCACAGATAACATGAGCATAACATTCATCCTCCTTTGGTAAGCATGGAGGACAATCAAATAATGTAAGGGATAAAGAGTTGCTCTCATTAGAAGGTAGGCATGGGTAGCTAATCCATTCTTCCTCCTTTTGTTCATCACTCTCCTCCTCTTTTGCATCTAATGAGCTTTCAGGTGCATCAATTTCTTCTTCCATAAGATCCTGCAAGGCATTAGTCTCTTCCATTTGTGGAAAGCATGTATTAATATATTCAAGAATATAGCCATTTTCTTCCTTGTAATTATCAAAGAAAAATTTAAGTATATCATAAACCTCATATTTATAAGGTGAATCATCAATATTTTGAAGCAAACTAGCAAGTTCAAATGCACCCTTCCAAGTAATAAATTCCTCAATTTGTTCCACATCATAAAAGTCATAATTTTCTTTAACATAAGAAGATATGGTAACATCATCATTATACTCACATTGAAAAGGGAGGTGTTTGTACCTCCTACAGCAACAAGATTTATCAAAGCAATAAGTAACATTGTAAGTAGAGCACACGTTTATAGCAATGGTATACAATTTATCAATTTGTTCTCATAAGTGTTTCCTTTTTTGTAACAAGCGACGTTCCTTATAATAATGTTTTTGTTCTTCCGTGGACCCACCTTGCCAATAAGATGCAGTTTCAAAGAAACCAACCATTGATAGAAAGCATCATAAAGCAAGACAATAACAGACCAACGAAAATAACAACTAGAGTAGGAACTAATTTTTTTGTATTTTTGATAAAGAAACAAGCAAACAAGGTGGAAATAAACTAAGCAAAACAAAAATAACAAAGTAAAGAGATTGGTTATGATTATGCTTGAACAATAGTGATTCCAACTGGACTTGATAAATAAAGCTATTCTCGCCGGCAACGGCGCCAGAAAATAGTCTTGATGACCCACAAGTATAGGGGGTGTATCGCAGTATTTTCGAGGGAAGTGAAACCCAATTTATTGATTCGACACAAGGGGAGCCAACGAATATTTATAAGCCTTAACAACTGAGTTGTCAATTCAGCTGCACCTGGAAACAATCTTGCTCACAGTAGTTTATCAGTAGCAACAGTTTTGTAGTAGGAATAGTAAAGTAATAGCAGTAGTAAAAGTAAAGATAGTAGTAACAATTGCATTAAACAGTAGGATTCGAGCACGATAGGCATAGGGATGGATGGACGGGCGTTGCATGGATAAGACAATTCACATGGCAATCAGAACATAGGGCAATTGCAGATAAATAAGATAAAGCATCAAAGTACTAAATAATCCTAGGCATGTGTTCCATACATAGTCATACGTGCTCACAATGAGAACTTGCACAACATGTTTTGTCCCGCCAGCCCGTTTGCAGCGAGGCCTCAAGGGAACTACTGGCAATTAATGCGCTCCTTTTAATAGAGCACCGGAGCAAAGCATTAACACTCCGTGAACACATGTGATCCTCACATCAAAGCCATCCCCTCCGGTTATCTCGATTTCTGTCACTTCGGGGCCTTTGGTTCCAGACAACAATGTGTGTATACAACTTGCAGGTAAGACCAAAAACAATACTATCATAATGAATCAATAACATGTTCAGATCTGAACTCATGGCACTCGGTCCCTAGTGACAAGCATTAAGCATAACAAGTTGCAACAAAGTCAAAAAGCACTAATAGAAGATACTAGGCACCATGCCCTAACAATCCGATGCCATTACATGAACGATCTCACCCAATCCCTACCATCCCCATAGCCTACAGCGGGGGATTACTCACTCATAGACCGGGTAAACATGGATGGTCGATGGAGAAGCGATGGTGATGATGATGGTGATGATCTCCTCCAATTCCCTGTCCCGACAGGGTGCCAGAACGGAGTTTCTTGTTTCGAATCACGAAATCTGGTGGTGGCGGTGGAGCGGAACTCTTTCTAGAAAAATGTCGAACCCCCTGGGTTTTTAGGTCAGGAGGCAACTTATAGGCGAAGAGGTAGGCCGAGGGGGTGCCTAGGGCGGCCAGACCACCCCCTGGCACGACCAGGCCTGGCCCGCGCGGTCAGGTGGTGTGGCTGGGCCCCATACCCTCTCCGTCTCGTATTCTGGCTCCTGGTGTCTCTCGGTGAAAAACTGACTTTGGCTTTTGTCCCGTCCAATTCCGAGAATATTCATTTTCTGACTTTCCTAGAACCAAAAACAGCAGAAAACAGGCAGCTGGCACTGTGGCTCTTGTTAATAGGTTAGTCCAAGAAATCATATGAAAAGTACTCCAAAGTGTGGACAAAACATTAGAAAGTAGATAAAACCAAGCATGGAACATCAAAAATTATGGATACGTTAGCAATGGATCACAACGACATGGCAAAAAGCAAGGGAAGCAATTTTGGGAGTAGTTCCGATGACAGCGGACGCTTCACACAATGATCTATTAGCATATCAATATCTACTTCATCACAAGAAGAGAGACCTACTCAGGATGCAGAGGCAACTCAACGAAATAAAAAGATTAGCCGACGAATCCAGCTTACGACGGACATAGTTAAGTTCTACCAGAGGATCAGAGAGCGTAACAGGAGGAGCACCACCAGGAAGGAGAACATCTCGATTTGAGAATATACCTGAAGCAGAGAGAGGCGGACTCATCCGGGATCTTGATTTATCCTTCATGTCGATCGATCAAGCAGGAAACATCAAGGCAAAAATGGCCCAGGCAGCCATCGTGGCCGCGCAAACATATCTGATCATGACTCAACCTGCACCCGACGATCCTCGTGCGACCCTCCACCGCTCCTCCCTAATGAACCTTGGCATGGTGGGGGCCTCTCTCCCGGAAGAAGAGCAAGGAATCACGCAACAACCCGATAGATCCCGACGCTATTACAGCAGCCCTCGGCAAGTGGGACACACCCGAAGATCTCGATCGACACACCAGGCACACCTCGTAGGACACGAGCCGCAAAGCAACACAAGAAACGACAACACAAAACACAAGAACGATGGATCAAGAGACGAAAACCGCAGCCTGCAACACCATGATGAATACAACGAAGACGATTACGAGCTATGCGGGGCCAGTTGTTTCACTCAACGGATTCGCAAAACCACGGTAACCAAGGACTTCAAACTTCCGCACGACCGCCAAAAATACGATGGACTCCAAGAACCCGAAGCATGGTTATCAGATTATTTGGCCGCTGTCAAGTTACAAGGCGGTTCCACAGCTACGGCAATGCAAAGCTTACAACCACACCTCACTAGCGCTGCAAGATCATGGCTTAGGCAGCTACCCGAGGACTCCATTGGTAGCTAGAACGACCATAACATAAGTTCGCCCGGCACTTCCAATCCACATTTAAACGACCTGCATCCTTGGAGCAGTTGCGTGCATGCAAACAAAAATCTAGGGAATCAATAAGAGCATTCATCAAAGATGGAATATCATAAAAAACTCAGCTGAGTCCATATCCGGCAAAAGGGCCATCGACGCCTTCAATGACAGCCTCCGTCGCCGAGAGTTCATAGAAGAATTGGGACAGGTTAAACCCAAAACAATCTAACAACTAATGGAAATAGCAAATCGTTGGGCCGATGGAGAGGACGCGCTGCATAATAAGCGTACGTGATCACCCGAAGAAGACATGGATAAACGCGGCAACGATAGAAGAAGAAGGAACAATGGTGGAAACATGGGACCAAGTTACATCGCAGATAGTTTTTTGGGTGAAGGTAACAACAGAAGCAACGACTACAACGACGGGTACCGCCAAAGTAGGGATGACATCGGAGGAAGCCAGTCAACCCAACGATACCAGCCAAGAGCTCGCGATCCACCCATGTCCGCAATGCAAATGCTGGAAGGACCCTGCAATATGCACTTTTACGTCGACTCGGCAGGCAGGCGGCAATCTAACCATCTCATGAAAGACTGTCGAACATTCTTTAAGATGTAGGAGTTATGTAATGCAAAAGCAACCGAAGCGGCAAACCGAGGATACGCATCCACGCCTGGCACGTTAGCCATCGGCGCACCACCACCACCGTCACCAGCAGTACGACCACCAAACACAACTGATCAAAATGGTGAATACCCTAGGTCAAAGGGGGCAATGTTAATGATTCAGATGGGATGCCCATCCAATAGAACCCAGTAGCTCATCACAATACAAATCAATATGGCGGAAACAGCAACATCAACCACACCCGAATATCTCCACTAGTCCGAGCAAGAAATCACATTCAGCAGAGCCGATCACCCGTTTCGTGTCCCACGACTGGGCCACTCAGCATTGATAGTCGAAGCACAAATTGGTGGTTTCGACATGAGAAAAGTCTTCATGGATGCAGGAAGCAGCATACATCTGATCTACCTAAAAATGCTAAGAACAATGGGCTATCCCCTGGAAAATCTCGTGCCAACCGATACATCTTTCCACGGAATAGTACCAGGTAAAGCCAAAATTCCTTTAGGAAAAGTTTTTCTTGATGTTGTTTTTGGTTCCAAAGAAAATTTCAGGCAGGAAAAACTCGAATTCGAAGTCATGCACTAGCGATCACAATATCATGCGATCCTGGGACGACCAGCCTTCACACAATTCATGGCAGTTCCGCATTATGCGTACCTAGTCATGAAAATGCCAGCACCAAGAGGAATCATCACGATAAATGGAAGCTTCACACGTGCCAACAATTGTGATCGGGAGTTCAATAAAATTTCTGAATCTTTTGGGATAGCAACGGAGTTCGAACAACTCAAAACTTCAGCAATTGCACAACCACTGGAAGTAGCGCGTGTCAATCCCGGTCAAGCTTTTGACACTACAAAGGACACAAAATAAGTACAGATACACCCCGTTTACCCGACGAAAACAACATTTGTGGCTTCTAATCTTGGTCCCGCATAGGAAAACACGCTCATCGAGTTCCTCCGTGAGCACTGGGAGATTTTCACATGGCTACCTTCTGACATGCCGGGAATTCCCATGGAACTCGCCGAGCACGCATTAAATTTGGATCCAAAGGCGAAGCTAGTAAAGCAACCGCTTTGTCGCTTCACAGAACCAAAGCGTAAAGCCATTGGAGAGGAGCTCCATCGCCTTACTGATGCCAATTTTATTAAAGAGCTAACAAAAGCAGAGTGGGTCGCGAACCCAGTATGTGTTCCAAAGAAAAATACTACAGAACTTCGGATGTGCATTGACTTTACTGCATTTAACAAACATTGTCCATAAGATCACTTCCCATTGCCGCGAATCAACCAAATAATCGATGCAACCGCGGGATGCGAACGTCTTTCTTTCTTGGATGCTTACTCAGGATATCACCAGATTAGGATGAAGGAAGAAGATCAGGAGAAAATGGTGTTTACCACGCCTTATGGTGTATTCTGCTACACAAGAATGCCCTTTGGCCTCAAGAACACCAGAGCAACATACCAGCGGATGATGTAGAAGTGTTTGGGAAGCCAAATAGGCACAAACGTACAAGTATATATTGATGATGTTATAGTTACAACAATACAAGGATCTGGACTCATCAAGGACCTCGTAGAAACATTCAAAAATCTCGACAAGTTCAGCATCAAACTGAACCCGAAGAAATGTTATTTTGGAGTCTCGGTAGGGCAACTCCTCAGATATTTGGTATCAGCAAGAGGAATTGAGGCTAACCCCGAGAAAATACAAGCAATTTTAACAATGGAAAAGCCAACAAATCTACGTGGCGTACAACAGCTGGCAGGACGAGTAGCGGCACTCAGTCGTTTCATTGCAAGACTAGGAGAAAAAGCATTGCCATTTTACGCCCTCATGAGGAAATCAGAGAAATCTGAATGGACGGAAGAAGCTCAACGTGCCTTTGAAGATCTCAAAAGGACACTTTCGACATCTCCTGTCGTCGTGTCACCAAGAGAGAAAGTGCCTTTACTGCTTTATATCGCTGCCACAAATCAGGTGGTCAGCACGGTTTTGGTCGTGGAGCGACCCGAAGAAGGGAAAACCCATGGTGTACAGAGGCCAGTTTACTTCCTGAGCGAGGTCTTATCGCCATCCAAACAAAGGTACCCACATTACCAAAAACTAGCATATGGGGTATTTATGACAATACGAAAACTACGCCATTATTTTTTTGGAACATCTGATCATAGTGGTTAATGAAGCACCTTTGTCAAGCATCATCAACAATCCAGAAGCAACCGGGCGTGTCTCTCTATGGGGCATCGAATTATCCCCTCGACACATCACGTATGAGAAGCGCAAGGCAATCAAGTCACAAGTTTTGCCGGATTTTATCACAGAATGGATAGAGTTGCAATGTGCAGGTCCACCTGACCTTTCTAGTGCCTGGACAATGTACTTCGATGGATCAAAAAGAACGGAAGGAGCGGGGGAAGGAGTCATACTAGTATCACCACAAGGTGACAAAATGCGTTATATACTTCGGATGAGCTTTGCCAACGCATCCAATAATGAAGCAGAATACGAGGCCTTGTTGCGCAGCATGTGAATGGCCAAAGCATACGGTGGAACTCGCCTCAAAATCTTTGGAGACTCCAATCTTGTGGCACAGCAAGCAATGAACAAGTGTGATGCCGTCAGCGATAACATGATTGCCTACCGCGATCTATATAGTGTTATGGAAGCTCAGTTTAATGGATGTGAAGTATCACACATGGGAAGAGCAAGCAATGAAGAAGCCGACAATCTAGCAAACATCGGGTCCTTATGCTTACCAGTGCCACCCGGAGTTTTTTGGGAAGAAATAACGGAATGATCGATCAAAGCAAAAAGAGTCTCTCAGGTTGTAACACCCAAAACAGGGAAAAAAGTAACCTACGAAAAGACTCGGGGGCTCCATCAGCGACCAAGAGGATGGAAGAGGACATTGAAGAGGAAGAACAGGAAATTAGAGAGGTCATGCTAATTGAACCTACATGGATGCAGCCGTATATAGCATATATGACAGAGCGTGAGCTACCCGAGGATGTGATAGAAGCGCGACGAATCACCCGAAGATCGAAGGCCTTCAGAATAATCAAAGGGGAGCTATATAAAAGGTATTTCAGGGGTGTTGCAGCGCTGCGTAGCACCCGAAGAAGGAAAAACCATACTAAAAGATATACATGAAGGATTTTGTGGTCATCATGCTAGTAGCCGAGCAATTGCTGCCAAAGCATTTAGGGCAGGATTTTACTGGCTCACTGCAGTTCAAGATGCAAAAGATATCATCAGAACATGTGAAGCATGTCAACGGTTTGCAACAAAGCCTGGAGCACCCGCCGCTGAGTTAAATCCTATACCTCTGGCCTAGCCCTTCGCTCAATAGGGACTCGATATGGTGGGAAAACTTCACAAATCATCATGAGGAGGACATGTCTTTGAGTCGACAAATTTACTAAATGGATTGAAGCAATGCCTGTCACCACCCAAGACGGAATTTCGGCTGTGAATTTTATTAAATCCCTAGTATTTCGGTTCGGCGAACCAAACAGTATCATTATAGACAATGGAACTAACTTCACTTCCAATGAGTTCAAGGAGTACTGCCAGGAGATGGGTATCAAAGTAAGCTATGCCTCGGTAGCTCACCCGCAAACAAATGGACAAGTAGAACAAGCTAATGGACTAGTCACTACTAGACTCAAGAAAAGACTGCTAGCACCACTTGATAGAGCAAAAGGATCCTGGGTTGATGAATTACCATCTGTCTTATGGAGTCTACGTACAACCCCAAATAATTCAACACAAGGGACACCTTTCTTTCTGGTCCACGGCGCAGAAGTCGTGCTTCCTGTTGAAATGTCTCATGAATCTCCAAGAGTAGCTGCATACGATGAAGAGGAATCAAGAGAAGCGCTCGAAGATGATGTGGATGCACTTGATGAAGCTTGAGATGAAGCCCTACAAAGAGCAACTATGTACCAGGAAAACTTGCGCAATTACCATAGCCGAAGATTGCGGCCTAGGTCCTTCGCAGTAGGGGACCTAGTTCTTCGCCTCAAGCAAGATGACCACCGAAAGTTAGAATCGCCATGAGAAGGACCATACATCATCACAAAAGTTATTCCCGGAGGAGCATATTGACTACAAGACAAGAAGACATGAGTCAATTACTCAAATCCATGGAACGTAGCACAGCTACGACGCTTTTACGCATAAGATTACTTATAATACGATAAGATTTACAGTGCGGCTTCTTAAGCTAGAATATCCAGGCCAATGGCTAGGTGCCATCCACCCAAAGAATAATGTATCATTGATTTTTTGCCTTATGTATAAAGAGATAAGTGTTTTGTACCTTGAGCTCTTTATTATTTGTATCCGTTCCAAAGATCTATGTTTTCCATCAAGCTAACAACAACTATGAGCCTATGTCCAGATACAGGCATCCGAACATAGCCTCGGGGGCTACTACTATCGAGAGAGCTGGCTTGCACCTGATAGAAATCCAATTGTGTATGACTAAAACTAAAGTATTCATGATTTAGAATACCTTTGAGTTTTACATCAATGTATCCTAAAAAAGGTATCCTTAAAAATAATACTCCCATCGGGAGATAGTATAAAGCATTACAACTATCTGATAAGTCAAAAATATTGGCAGCCCAACAGGCCAACCGCCAAAAAACCAAAAAATCTCGGATCATGCTCAAACGCGACAAAAATTCAAATGCCGTGTTCAGACACATGAAGGTAAGACCCCAGGATTCGTCCTGTGTGGCCTGGTAATCGCACAAGAATGCGCTCTGCCATTAAAATATCCGTATCAACGATACGATGAAAATCCCAACGGACGCGTTGGGTACCCGATAAAATAGAAACTGGGATTCAGTATTCGATAAGACCTCAGCAACCCGAAATGAATTACGCCAGTAGTAAATTCAGAGTTCAGGCTTAGGGACTTGAATTTGATGTAGGACAACCTTGTTTTTGCCCAGGAGAAATTAATTGATTCTTGATCCGTCGAAAGCATCAGACTCGTTGTACCAAATCCCTATAAAAATAAAAATAAAGAAATAAACATAAAAGAAAAGAAGGAAAACGAAACTTTGAGACTCAACCTGAAACTACGGTTAAAGTAGAGTCTCAGGGGATATTGACATAGGTATGATTAGTCGGATGCTTATGATTCGCTACCCTATACTGGGTAAAAGGTTTACGGCCCATGATGATTTCAGATGATAGCCCAAAGAAGCAACAGAGAAATACTTTGATTGTATTAGGAAAGAGTCTCTGAACCGACAATGTATTGGTATTGTAATCACACATATGTAAAACCTATCTGCATACAGCTTTGAGACTCGGCCTATTATATAAAGGACGGGAGAAGTCCAAGCGAGGGTACGGAAAACTTCCAGGCAACTTGTAATAGTGCGATCCCAAATATTCAAGCGACTTTGACTCCATTGTTTTCCTGATATCCGACGAAATCCCAAGCGTCCTCTTTTTCGCGAAACCCTAAGTCCTTCACCATGACTTCATAGCTCATTTGCTTGTTGTTGTTCTTAAATAATGAACCATTTTACCTTGTGTAGCAATGATCATGACTTATGCTTTCAACATTGCAACAAAATCTGAAGTCCATGTTCAATTTTATAGCCTTTATGCTCGACGGCGAGCATAGGTTAAGCTTAGCGATGCTGATGCATGTAAAATGCATACATGAACTTTGTAGTTTATTGACACATATTCCCATGTATTTACATCTTATATAATATTATATCCATGTTTTACATTGATTTTGGGGATTTTCTAAATAATCTCCTCTCCTCTGGTTCTAACTTTATAGGACAGGAAAACCCTATTTTGTGTATTTTTATCTTTTAGGGACCTAAACTAAGTCAAATGGCCCGAGGATTTTTCGAGGCGTATTTTATTACGAAGATAAGTAGCTGGAACACTAGGAGGTCACCAGGGGCCTCATGGGACAGGAAAGAGGCCTAGTGGCACGGTGACCATAGTGGGGCATTGATAGCTGTGAGATTCGACACATTTTTTATGGCTTTTATTGATAGTTTTCTTTCGGATTTAATCGTTTTCTAGCTTTACCTAACGTAATACTTCGGTAGAAAAGAAAACTTGATTTTTAATGTGTGTTTTAGGTTATGGACGTCAACAGAAGGTGTTAACTAGAGAAACACAATATTCTGGAGAAAACAAGAAAGTCTCTCTTTGGAAGCACTCGAGGGGAGCACATAGAGGCTTTAACGAGCAACTATACGGCAGGAATATTTTTCTGGCCGTATAGTTGCCGCCATATAGTTTTCGCCGCCTCTGTCTTGTCAAAAGGGACAACTTCCATGAAGGGACCAAGGTCGAAAACAGAATGCAACAGCCGCCATACCATCCAGAAGGGAGAAAGAAGAGATCCGGAGAAGAAGAAGACGTTCTTCACATCGCTCCACAATCTTCAACCTCCTAGCCAATACACCCCCATAGACACTACTTGTACTTGAGAGGGAGAGGGATCTCCACCTTGCAAGACTAGGGTTTGAGATTGTTCTTCCCATCTTGAATTGTGTTGGATATTTTTCTATTCTTATTGTGGATCTCCACGGTAATACAAAGACGAATTCCCTTTATTTGATTATATTGATGATCCGTTATGTAGCATCCCGATTGTATAACAATTGTAATGCTACTTGGTATAGTAAGATATTGGCTACTTCCTATATATAATTGTTGCATCATAATTATATCATGCTCATGCCATCATGCCACCTTGCATTTGAGCATCATATAAAACCCTTTTTCTTTTGGTTCTTCTCTCACATGCATTATTAATTGTATTTGCCTCTTGATATTGTATTTGGTTATTGATATATTGTATAAATGCCCAAGTTGAGTTGGGGGCATATCTTTTATTCACCTCCATTATATTTTCTTTTCACCACTTTATAATTCCACCATCCTACTAGTCCATGATCTTGCAATTCTTTTTCTTTTGATGTTATCCTAGCTCATGTGGTGGGGTGGATCTAATCCTACTTATCCTTTGCTTGGCTTTTATTCCACTTATGGGAAATGCATAAGAATAATGCCATCATATTATTATTGTTTTCACAAAATAAATCATGGCATTATTATTTTGCATGGGCCATGCAACCTTCTTCACCACCTTTTCTCTCATGGGTTTTTCTTTTGTTTTAGTGGGTCTTTTCTTTGTGGATCTTCCCCTTCCATTCCACCATCCCCATATTCTCATCCATATCTATTTCTTTGATTTTTATTTTTCTCCATGCATGTTGCAAATAAGGCCTTCTCCCATGATCCTCTTCTTTCTGTTTCTTGGATTTTTCTCTTCCACCTCATCTCATGTTAATTCAAAGCACTCATCATTTGTCCTCTTGGGTGAGCTTTTAAATAAGTTTTTAAAACTAAAAACTAATTAAATCTCTAACCCTAGTTCTTATTCTTTTCTCTCTAAACCTACATCTAATCTAAAAACCCTAACCTCTACCATCTCCCTCTCAACTCCTCCCTCACACCTGGCCACCCTCTCCCTGGCCCACACCTAGCTAATCCTACCCCTCTCTCCAACCCTACACAAAACCCTAACCCTAGCCCATGTCTACCCTAGCCCGAGCTACCACCCCTCTCCTCTCTTTCTTTCTCTACCGGCCAAGCCAGCCCCACCTGCCTTCTCTCTTCCTCGGCCCCACCTGCAGCCCCTCCCCTCTGCCGCTACCCTGCCCCAGGACGAGCCCCAGCTCGCCCACGTGCTCGAGGAGAAGGAGGAAAGGCTGAGGCTACTTTACCTGCCCGTGCCCACCAGCCTCTTCTCTCCCTCCCTCTCGCTTTACCCTCCTCCCCACGGCTCTCCTGCATTGCCAGATCCGCCCCGAGCCGGCCCTCTTCTTCCCCTTCTTCCTCCCCGACGCCTAGCACCTGCCGCCGTTCGCCGCCAGCACCGTGCCGTCTCCTCGTTCCAGTCAGCGTGCACGACGTGGAGGTGGCCTGGGAGATCGAGGCGACCACCCTGCTGCTCCCTGCACGCGTCGTCGAGGAGGAGAAGCCCCAGATGCGCCAGTACCGCGCCGTCCCGACGAAACCCTAGCCCGCCAGAGCATTTCTGTCGTCGTCGATCCGCCGCGCTTCTCCCCGATCCGACCACACCAGCCCACCCGCGGTGAGTCCCTCGACCTCCCTGACATGCTCCGCCTCTCCATCGACGTCTAGCGCCGCCGCTCAAACCGTCGAACGGTCTCAGTGCGCGCCGCTCGCTGCCGTCTGCAACCTCCCCGCGCCGCGCAGAACCTTAGCTAGTCCCCAAGCCCCCTCCTAACAACTCCCCGAGCCAGCCGCCCTGGTTAGCCCCCTCAGCGCGCACGCCCGCGACCTGGGTTCGATCCCCCGCCCTGCACTGCGCGCCGATTTCCCGTCAGACGGTGGAGACGAAGAACAGTACCAGGGCCGTGGTCATATTACATTAAGCCCCCTCTTTTTTATTTTCGTCTCAACTCGCGGTACCTCCTGTCACACTAGTCAGCCGCCCTGGCGATCTTGCCGAAAACCCCCCAGGTTCCTCGGGCCGTAACCCGCGGTCCAGCTTGCACCCCACCTGTCAGCCTCTGCCAGCCCCACCGCTGTCACGTGGGCCGTGGCTAGTTGGCCCCACCCCGCAGTCGCACGGGCTAGACAGAGCCGCGGTAGAAAAAGTATTTTCGGTGCGCGTGGCCCTAGTCCGCTTGGGCCCACCAGTCAGTGACTATGTCTGGGACGGGCTGAGTAAGAAAAGTTTTCCTGGCTGTCTGTTTTTAATTAAACCTTTTTCAAATTGATTTAAATTCAAATTCAATTCAGATTCAAATAATTTTTAAAATACAAATCCAAATAATACAAATAATATATGTTTTGGGATCATAAAAATGTGAGGAATTCAGATATGCCGTTCAAAATATGTTTTGAGCACTTTAAAATTTCGAGATGATTAAAATTACAATAAAATGCCCTTTTCCTTAATTAATTAATAACTTTAATTCTATAACTCCAAATTTAACAAATAATATGTCTAAATCGATCAGCGCGACGAGCCCGTTCTATCTATGCAGTCCTTGTTCTGAATTGAAGCATGCATCATGTCATTCTTACAAATCTGAACTGTTTATGGCACCACACCTCGCCCTTGCCATGGTACTTTAATGCCATGTAAATTGTGCATCATTCATCATGGCATGCTTGTTTGCTTGTCGCATTTTAATTCATATGCTTGTGCACTTTATTTATGTTGGCCCTTGTTTGTTTGGTTCTTCTTCGAATAGATGCCCAGCAGGAGAATTATCAGGAATCACAGGAGTACTACCCAGATCCATCTCTCGCTTCAACTGAGCTGCCAGGCAAGCACTACCACATGCTTGCATACATACAGTACCTATTGCCTCTATCTTATTCTTGCATCATTGAGTCGCGATTGCATTAGATTGAATCCCAAGTACTGCATAGCCTTTATTTTAAACCCCACCAAAGCTTGTTCCTCCATCCCATGAGCCAGTACTACAGGAGTTGTTTGAGCCATGCGAGTCGTAGAAAAGCATGAGTAGGGTATGTGAGAGTCTGATGGACAATGAGGTACATAAACAACATAACCTGAGTAGTAATGGGATAACTAATGAAAGAGGCAGCAGTGGGCAATATCTGCTATTTGGTTTCTCATGCTATCTTGTGTCCCGTAGGACCCTGAGTACTTGATTCCTGTTCCTTGACTATTCGCACTATCCACATCCGGGAGGCCTTATGGACCCCCCTGTGCCAGAGCTTGATTCATACTTATTTCTTGGGGCCACAATGTAGGTTGGGGCTTTATTACTATCCTGTACTTATGCCATGTTACTGTTTTATTAAGATTGTGCGAGGAGCACCTGTACTGTTTAAGAATTGCGGAGTGTTTTCGCGGTATTGACAAACCCAGTCACATTTTCGGGTTCCCAGTCGTTTACAGCCATTGGCGCAAACCTTGGGTCCGTCTCGGAGCCGGCCAACTTCGTTGCGGGTAGCTTAATGGGGTGGCCCCCTGAAATATTTCTGAATCCTGTGATTGCTTTGTCGTGAATGCCTCGTTGGGTTTTGATTTGGTTTTTCCGAGGTTGATCGAGTGTGTGTTGCTATTCGTGCACCCCTGCAGGGTAAATCTTTCTGAAAGCCGTGTCCGCGGTTATGGACGACTTGGAGCATAGTTTCTCGATCATAGACAAGTATAACTAAAGTACCGCTTTTAAATTGACTAAGTACTTGACTAGTAAATAGTGCAATACTCATGGAATGGTTAATAAAACTGCCAACGGATGATGGGGGTTGTTCGTCCGCTTCCTCGTTGGTAAGCGAGGAGGAGGATGGATCTGTTAATTATACTGTTATAACTGTTGTTCTTAATTCACGGACATCCGTCTATCATTGGTTAGGCGGATGGTTAGCGAGTATCTGTAGAATTGTTAGGTATTATCTTTTGCTGCAATTGCGTCACCCCAGGTTGTGTCCCCTTTAGCGGCATAAAGACTTGCTGAGTACCCCTAGGGTCTCACACGATAAATTGTTTGATTCAGATGAACAGGTGTACCCGCAAGATGGATACTGGGTGGAAGAGACAGATGATGTTGGCAACGATCATTCGGTGTAGAGATTCCGGGAACGGGGATCCGTGAGATCTGTGGGCGGGATGTGTTTATTTATGGGGCATCTTATGCCAATTTGCTTCTTATCCGTACTCGGATCTTGTTTTCCGCTTCCGCCTGATACTCTGATGTGTGATGTATGAGGAGCTATCCTAAATTACTATATCTATCTAGGACATTTGAATCTTGCCGTATGGCGTTGCAATATTTCTATTTCTTTTAGATGGAATGGCTCTGAGGACTGTTGTATGTGGCTTGCATACATACTCATTTTTGTATGTAGTTGATCCCTTCGCCTGCCGATTACGCCGCTCGTTCTGGTCCCGATGTCTGAAAGTGGTTAGGACGGCCGAAAGGTCTACCGTGAGTGGCCCTGGGCCCCACCGTACTATTTTAACCACTTTCGTTCATCCAGGCATGTAACTAAAAGCGTAATTCACCGAGGTAGTTACACGTTCTTCTCTCATGTGTGAGTAATTCCCTTGGGCGTGGGAGATGTAGGAGATTGGTGAGATGTGATGTGCCTTCATATATTTTCCATTAGTTTGTGATTGATTCTAATTACTATATTATGTGTGCTTGACTATCTGTGGGATGCCTAATGTTTGTTGTCCAATTAAGGGCCCAGACAACATCATGCTTTGGTATACACAGATAAGATCTTGTTCTCTAGTGGACCGGCGACCCTCGGGTGACACGGGGATATCAATGGAAAACTAGTAGACTCGAGGATAACGAGGAACCACCGTGCCTACTGCATTAGTCTGATCCAAGGATCTTAATCGCTAAGCAACCTGAAGGGTCTTAATCGTCTAGTGTTTGACCATGGTTTTGGTAACAAGCTAGTAGGATTATTGAAGTTGGGAAGAAATCTACCAAGAGGAGTTCCCGCTAATTATGGGTTGATCGCCTACACATATATTTATAAGATTGTAATTGTTACATTTATCATTAGTCCACCTGGCAGAGTCACTATCACCATGAACTAAATCCCCCCGCGCCTTTCTTGCGCCATTTGCAGGAAACAACAAACAATCAAGTCGTTCTTTTCTTTTATGCTTCACATTTTTGAAGTTTACATTTTAGTTCTATTTAAATACATCTCGTTTAATCAAAATCCAATTCTTATTTCAACACTTGTAGTCAATTCACCCGAAGACCCGTGACAACTTCGGGTGTGACAGAGACTTCACTCATAAATACTTACCTTTGGGCTCCCTGTGGGATTGATATCTGTACTTCGAAACTAGCTACAAACGATCTGTGCACTTGCAGAGATCAAGCTATTTTTTGGCGCTGTTGCCGAGGAGCTAAGCGCTAAGTGTCTATCTTTTGACATTTCAGATGTTGCTACTACAAAATGTTCTCCCTAGGAGACAAAGGGTCTACACGCTCTGGTAGGACCTACCTGCCAAATTATATCGAGCGCATGCCTGCTCAGAGGCGCGAAGAAATTATTGAAAAACTTTTAAGATCAAATAAAGTTGAAGTTGAAAACTTGAGTGATATTATGGATATCATGTCTATTTACATGACAACTCCTATGAAATCTAAGAAAACTCTCAGGGAATACAGTGCTCCAAGTTCTGAATTTCTTAAACAGCCAATAGAGTTCCCTAATCGTGGAGTTAGAGAATATCGATTTGATGGTGGAATTATGAAAATTTTGCAGGAGAAAGCTTTCAGTGGAAGGGAAGATGAAGACCCAGGAAGACATATTAGAGAGTTCGACGATGTGATAACATCGCTTGGACCAAAAGGTTTGCCAAGAGACTTCTCCCATCTTAAATTATTTCGATGGTCTCTTAAAGGTAAAGCTCTAGACTGGTTATATTCTCTCCCTTGCCATTATATTAAATGTTGTGAAAACTACATTATTAAATTCATAAACAGGTTTAATCCTTTTAAAAAGATAACTGAACTAAGAAAGAGTATAGGCAACTTTAGTCAGAACATGGGATAAAACTACCCACAAGCCTAGGAAAGATTCTTTGGAATGATCAATAGTATTCCTAATCATGGCTATTCTGAACTAACAATTTTCCTTTATTTTACCATGGTCTTAATACTCAATGTAGAGAGTTTCTTGACTTCTCAGCAGGAGGATCAATAAATACTTTAACTATTAAAGAATGTTTGGAATTGATGTCTACTAGGGCTAATAATGATTCTTTATATAATCCTGATTTTGGCACTAAGCCGGAAAAAGGGATACTTCGGATAAATCCAGATCTTATGCCCGAGGTACGCAAAACAATGAAAGAAAAAGGTATACCTTCTGAACTTGTTAAGGAAAACAAAGTAGATTTGTTTCAAGTTTTAACTGAAGAAGATGAAACTAGAAAAGTTTTTCAAGAATTAAAACATCGACAAGTAAAATCTTATAATAACTTGCATAAGTACTTTCAAAAACACAAAAAGATTTTGGCAAAACTCACGGAAAATTATGATGAGATTGGCCAAGAAATAAAATTATTTCATAAGTATCTTACTATGATTGAAACCCAGTGTGAACAAATAGCATCTGGTTCTCAATTTTTTATTCGTGATGAGAAAGATATTCATGTTTCTACTAATGTTGTCACAAGAAAGATATTCATGTTTCTACTAATGATTGAAACCCTTAGGACCAACCGGAATACGAAGCTGAAAAAGAGCAAAAGGAAAAAGCCTTGCTCGAAGCAAGACAAGAAGATGATACATTGGTGGATCCTCAAGATGAAACTGAGACACAAGATCAAACTAAGGAGGACCAAAATGAAGCATAAGATGACCATTATGACTCTGATGTAGAGACGGTTGATCCTAGAGAAGATAAAGAAATAAGCAAGGAAGATGAAGTTGTTGTAGTAGAAAAGAAGAAAATCCATAAGCAACAACAAAAGAAAGCAACGAAAGAGCCTGACCCCCACAAAAGATAAAAGACAATAGAAAGTCAGGTGAGAAAAAGCTTCCTTATCCAGATAGAAAAAAGAAAGCACCGGATCAGGTAATTTATAATTCTTTCACAAAGTCACTTAGTGACCTTCGTCTGGAAATTCCACTTGCGGATGCAATCAAAGTTCCTACTTATAGTAAATTCCTCTGTAATATTTTTAGTAGAAAGAAAGAAATAACTGAAACTGTTGCCATGATAACTAGCTATCGTGCTAATGGGAAGCTGTTGTCTAAGTCTGGAGATCCCGGAATACCAACTATTTCATGCTCAATAGGTAAAAAAGTTATTCACAATGCGTTGTGTGATCTAGGAGTAGGAGTTAGTGTAATGCCATAATCCCTCTATAAAAGGTTAGGATTAGGGGAGTATTATCCTACTGCTATCACTTTACAGATGGCTGACAAGTCCACTAAACAACTCGTTGGTATGATTGAGGATGTTTTACTTAGAATAGATGAGCATGTTATTCCCACTGACTTTATTATTCTTGAAATGCCAGAAGATGAAAAATTATCTATAATACTTGGAAGACCTTTCCTTAGTACTGCAGGTGCATCTGTAGATTGTGCTGAAGGAAAGATAATCTGCAATGTTTATGATGTTGAAATCATCCGGTATTTTCCAAAGAAGCTAGAAGCAGGAGAAAGATATATTCCACTGGCAAAACGAGTTCATGTGGTAAGTGCCTTTGATAAGGGGCAACCCAAGGTAAGAATTCGAGAAGAGAAAAGAGGTTGAGTTACTCAACCATTCTTAATAAATGCTTAATGGAAGTCAACCCATCTCGTCAATAAAGTAGATTAGAGAATAAGAAGTTCATCTCATCCCTACCACTT
The DNA here is from genome assembly GCA_910589775.1 of Avena eriantha. Taxonomy (NCBI): domain Eukaryota; kingdom Viridiplantae; phylum Streptophyta; class Magnoliopsida; order Poales; family Poaceae; genus Avena; species Avena eriantha. Next base: position 73,006,788 of record OU342743.1, on the reverse strand, counting down.
TTTCATAGACATTCTTGCGGAAGCGCACTCGTGAAGATACAGTTGTCAAAAAGTAGTAGAAACGTCGATTGAATGAGTATAGAATAATAATAAGAATAAACGTTTGAGTTTTCCATTTACAAAAGCTAATTTTTTTCTTTTGATACGCCAATATTGGTCGACAGTTTTTACTATCAATTTTCTGTTCAAAATAAGGGATTTCGCTAAGTTTTGGGATAAGAAGGTATCCTCGAAGAAATAGAATTTTTTTGATGATTACTGATGGTTTAACGACCAACTATACAGCGGGAATAAAAATTCCGGCCGTATAGTTCCAGTCGTATAGATATCTTTGTCATCAGCAAATTTTCCTCGAAGACACAGAGAATTTAACGACAACTATACAGCGGGAATAAAAATTCTAACTATAAAGCTCCGATCGTATAGATATCGATGCCTTCGTAGAAATTTATCCCAAAGATACCGAGAGTTTAACGACCAACAATATGGCGGGAACAAAAATTCTGGCCGTATAGCTCCGGTCGTATAGATATTGATGCCTTAATAGAAATTCATCCCAAAGGCACGGAGAGTTTATCGACCAACTATACGGTGGGAATAAAAATTTCGGCCGTATATTTCCGGTCGTATAGATATCGATACTAGTTTTAGAAATTTATCTCGAGAGACAGACAGTTTAACGACCAGCTATATGGTGGGATCATTGTGATCCGGCCGTTTAGTTATGTCTGTATAGCTGTTTTCTGTATAAAGAAACCCTAGTTGGCGGCGCAACCACAACTATACGGGCGGAACAACATCACCCGCCCGTATAGTTCCGGCCCTATAGTTTGGTGCGACCACAAAATCGCACCGGGGCGGCTAGGTCTTCCTCCTCTCTTCATTATTGCTCTCATATTCTCTCTCCAGACATCTCAAAATCCACCTAGAACTCTTGATTCTTCGTGGATTTTGTTTGTTTGAGTGGGGGAATCAACATATCAGTATGTTTATCTCCCTATCCATGCTTTATTTTCAGATTTCCATGGTTGAAACTCTCACATTGATCTAGTGGATGAACTCAAGCTTATTTTGTTTTTCATTTTAATTTCTCACATTAGGATTGAATTTTTCCACGTAGGATCGTTCATATATCATGTAGAAACTATATGCCTAAAGTTTTATGGTGAAATTTTTCAGTGCATCACGATGAAAAAAATCGGTAACCTCTTTCGTTTGAGCAAGCACCAACAGGGTGAGGGCTCGAGCTCAGGGTCCCGAGCCCCCCGCAACTCCAAGTTGGACATTGTCTCATCAAGGAGGGTGCTGCCCACACGTTGGGTCGACCACAACTTTCTCACCGTGGTAGGGTTGAAGGAGGATTTTGACCTCATGTGCAATAGGGTAGGGTTGGCGCTACTTGGCTTCGCAAGCCACGATACCTACGCCGAGCTTACCCATGAGTTATTTGCCTCCTTTTACGATGACCACCTTCTACGACGACCATAGGGAGAAAGGTAATATGTGCACAATAAGCTTCACCATGAACCAGCAGCACTATGAAATAAATATTGAATAATTTTGCAATGCATTCAGCTTCCGTCATACTGGGGAGCCCACTGTTACTAACTTCTATAGCGTCAAAAGTGGATAGACTTGGGAGGTTATCTCTGTTAATGGTGGTAGGTAATTTTATCAGAAGAAGATGTCCACCATTCAGAATCCAACCATCCCCTACTATGCTTTGTTCCTCGCCAACACACTACTGGGAAGAGGTGACACAGGCTCCATGGCCAATGCGGATATGACAATGATCACCAAGACTCTCTTCCCCACTTCACCGCAAAGCCCTAGTTCTGCAGCTCTACTCATCCATCACTTTTGCCACCAAAGCAACAAGACCAAAGGTGATATTCGCATTGGTGGATTGGTAACCCACCTTGCCTATGCATTAAATATTATACTACCTGTTATGGAACCTGTTGATGGCTCCAAACTCATGAACGTCAAGTATTTGACTACTTGTGGCTTCCCTAGGTGTTTACCATGCTAACCGGAGGCTCCGAGCATATCAATTCAGTTATCTTGGTGATGCACAGGGTGAGCAGGTTCAGTTGCCCTGCCCCCAAGCCTTCTCAATTGTGGAGAACAACACTTGGATCCTCACCAAGGACCAAGTGATGGGGATCATGGCCGAGCACCAGCCCGATGAAGAGGAAGAAGAAGAAGGAGGAGAACATGATGAGGAGGAGCAGGAGCAGGAGGAAGAGGAGGGACCCAACCCTGCTTGGGAGGGACAGCAGCAGCAAGGGGGAGCTTGGGACCCATGGCCCAACCAGCCACAACAGGGGTACAACTACGTCCCCTATCAGGAGTTCCAGCAGCTCAACCAGCGCGTTGGGGAGATCGACCACACTCTTCAGGAAGTGAATGAAGATGTGAATACTTTGACTCACAACTTCAGTCACTTCATGACCCACTTCCCCGACTACTACCAGCAGTACCCGCACCAGCCGCCAAATGATGGCAACAACTGAGCCTGGCAATAGCCTAAGCTTGGGAGAGGTTTGAAAACCTCCAAACTTTGCATTCATATTTTTATTTATTCTTTTGATTTATTTTTATTTCTTCAAATTTGCATGATTATTTTAAGCTTTGCATGTCTAAACCAAAAATACAAAAAAATAGTTGTAACTTTATTTGCAAGTTTATTTCTTTGTTTCTCTCGAAGATTGCTTAATTTCAAGTAACTTGGAAATAGGGAATCATAGAGGGGGTTCGACTCAAATACGAGAACGAATCAAGCAAGAGGAGGTATCACATTATTTTCATCACCCTCTTTGCAACCTTTAATTGTTCCTACAATTATTTACTCGCTTGCACTGGATCCGCTCCCCACTTAGCTTATTATCCTAAAAATTATATTCCTTTGCTAGTGTCTCCTTTTTAGCTTTGAAACAATGAACAATGAACTTGGTTAAAAATACTTCCTACATTTTTACAACAAGAAAAAGCATCTGAAAGATGATTTTAGTCCATGTTTAGCCCAAAGAATTTAATTTTAGAATTACTCCATCCCATTTGAGCTTAATATAAATAGACTCGATAGTACCTTTGATTCAAATTGTTTGATAAAATGGATGCTTCAAAGTAGTAGAGATTATGCCACTCCTTTTTCTAATAATTACCGTAAGATATTACTTTACGGTGTCATTACAACTCTATCGTGCTCCATGGGGAACTATTAACTCTGCTGGTCAACAAGCAATCTAAATGTGGGAAACCACTTGATTTCGGCTATTGAGTTATGGAAATGTCTGTAGCAGCGATGCTATGACGGGTAAATTTTTTAGTCTCCTCATGGTTTCACGTTCCAAGTGAAGTTGTAGTACTCCTATGGCCCATTATTTCTCAACAATTATTTATTGGCATGGTCACGAGTGCACAACACAACCCCAATTAAACATGATAAAAATAGTGGCATGATTTCTCTATGAAAGAGCGAAACTTTTTGGAAGGCAAAGAAAATAAAAGGGTGCTTTGAGAGTCTTGAAATTTTGACATGGGAGTAGATGAGTTGTTCTTAAATTAAATGTTTTGATGACAACCTGAGTACTCTTAATTGATTAAACAAACAAGAACAAAAGGTTTTCATCTCTCAATAAACAGAGACACCCAAAGAATTTGTCTCACCTTCCTAGCTAAACTTTTGACACTTGCTTAGGCATATGATTTATTTGCTAACAAGATATACGTGGTTAGGAAGTGGACTCAGTGCAATCTTGTGAATACTTGTATGATCATATTTAAGATTGCAGAGATTGTGAAGAAAAGAATTTGATGCCAATTCGAACTTGTAAGTTCTTTTATTTGCAGTCTTGAATCTCCGCTATTCTTCCTTATTTCCTTGTCACTCGAGGGCAAGCAACATCTAAGCTTGGGGGGTTAATAGCTATGAGATTCAACACATTTTTATGGCTTTTATTCATGGTTTTCTCCTGGATTTAATCGTTTTCTGGCTTTACCTAATGCTAATACTTCGGTAGCAAAGAAAACTTGGTTTTTAATGTGTGTTTCAGGTTCTGAACATCAACAAAAGGTGTTAACTAGAGAAACACAATATTCTGGAGAAAACAAGCAAGTCCCTCTTTTGGAGGCACTCGAGGGGACCACACAGAGGCTTTAACGAGCAACTATACGGTGGGAATATTTTTCTGGCCGTATAGTTGCCGCCGTATAGTTGCCCCCGCCTATATCTTGTCAAAAGGGACAACTTCCGTGAAGGGACCAAGGTTGAAAACAGAACGCAGCAGCCGCCATACCATCTAGAAGGGAGAAAGAAGAGATCCGGAGAAGAAGACGTTCTTCATATCACTCCACAATCTTCAACCTCATAGCCAATACACCCCCATAGCCACTACTTGTACTTGAGAGAGAGGGATCTCCACCTTGCAAGACTAGGGTTTGAGATTGTTCTTCCCATCTTGAATTGTGTTGGATATTTTTCTATTCTTATTGTGGATCTCCACGGTAATACAAAGACGAATTCCCTTTATTTGATTATATTGATGATCCGTTCTTCTCTCATGTGTGAGTAATTCCCTTGGGCGTGGGAGATGTAGGGGATTGGTGAGATGTGATGTGCATTCATATATTTTCCATTAGTTTGTGATTGATTCTAATTACTATATTATGTGTTTTTGACTATCCGTGGGATGCCTAATGCTTGTTGTCCAATTAAGGGCCCAGGCAACATGATGCTTTGTTCTACACAGATAAGATCTTATTCGCTAGTGGACCGGCGACCCTCGGGTGACACGGGGATATCAATGGAAAACTAGTAGACTTGAGGATAACGAGGATGTAACATCCCAAAACTTAAACCAAAGTTAATCAAGATCAAATCTACCCAATTTAGGGTTAACAAAAACTTTTCCATTTAAAATAACTAAGCATTCATATGTGTGTGCATTTAAATTAGGAGTTGTTTTGAATTGCCATGTTTGAGTGATCGATTGGTTGTAAAATGATTCTAAGGTCAATAAAACATCATCTAGATCATTCCCAAACAAATCCCAAAGAAAAAGAAAGCAAAAATAATAAAATAAGGAAATGGTCACTTTCGCAATTTTAATCCCCTAGCCTACTTTGGCTATGCCTAGAACTCAAATCGTAATAGAAACAATTGTGGATCTTTGCACCCCTTGCTAGTACAAGTAGTGATGTGCCAAGGCCCACTTTGTTTCATCCCAAAAACTTTCAAACACTAAATTTAAATGACAATTGAAAATTGAATGTAGTTCATATGTATAGATCACACTTATTCAAAAACCACTCAAATGAACTCCATTTCAAAATCCCAAGCAAACCTAGATACTAAAGCATAAGTTACATCACTCCACAAAAAATCAGCTCAAAATTCAAATATTTTGTTCATGCGGCCATTGTGTCGAACCCCTGGCAGGCAGAATCAAAATGGCCTAACTTATACTGTTTTTGATCAAGTTTGGTCGAGCCATTTGAACCCAATTCAAGTCCTTTGTCTCCCCAGACCCAACCAAGCCATCAAAGACCTACCCAATGGCCTAGGAAAACAGTGCCATGCCGCCCCGACACCATGCTCGCCGGCCAACCTTGCCAACGCCACAGCAGACTGTCAACCCCTCTCCGCCGCTCCAGGAAGCACGGCGTGACTTCAACGCCGCCCATGGTCCACCCCTCGATCACCCCAGCCCCTAGACCACTCTCTAGCCTCGCCGCCCTTTTCTCTCTGTGCACCCAGAGCGCGCTAGAGCGCGATCGCCGCCAGCACGCAGCAGACCGCGCCTCGACACCATATTGTGCACGCAGCTCCACCTCGACACCAGCACCCCGCCAGACACGGTCGTGCATCACCGCGCGGCCCACAGTCGCCGTGATCGCCGTCGAGCACTGCCTCTGTCTCCCAGAGCGCGTGAAGCCCCCGACAGTTAGGCACCGCCCCTAGCCGCGCCATTGAGCCATAGTTGACCACCAGGGAACCACCCACCTTCCGCCTACCTCGCCCACGCCGATAGCCCCCTGTGCCATCATCACCGACGAGCTCTGCCCACACCTCTCGGTCTCACCGTCGAGCCTATATAAGGAGGCCACCCAACCACCATCTCTTCACACCATTCCACTCCCCTCTCTCCACTAACCATTTCCCCTCTCTCGCCGGAGCCGCTCGAGCCCCCGTTCGCCGGAATTGCACCGGAGGTAACCACAGCAGAGGAGGAGAAGTTGCCGTCGATTCCGTCCACCTCAGCCCCTGCCGCGACTTCGCATGAGCCTGCCGTCGCCGTCCAGTTCGATCGCCTGCCTCGCTGCACTAGCCGGACCCCTGGTACGTCCCCAGTAGACCCCCACCGTTCGTTTAGGGTTCGGTCTCGCCGGCGACCAGTCCGTCATCGACGACGACCGTGAGCCGTTGATCTGCGTTCTAATCGTGTGGCTCAGATCGCCCCATACCGTTTCGGGTTTTAAGTTTCGCTGACATGCGGGACCAACCTATCAACCGTTGAGCACCACTGGGCTGGCCCAATTACTTTCCCGCGCTGACCCAGTAATTCAAATATAGGTTTTTCTATTTTGATATAGAACCAATTTTGTCCCTTAGTTTAAAAGTCAATTCAGGAAGATTTACTAAACCAAATTGAGTGATCCCAATTTTGTTGGAAAGCTACTGAAAATCTTTATCCAAGCCTGTTGGATTTAAATCATTTAGAGTTAGAGATATCTCCTAGTAAATAAAACAAGACAGCAGCTTTTGCACATTCAATCATTTTTCTATAATCAACCATAATAGCTTTTGAGTTGATTCCAACTCTCAAAAATCACATTTAACCATACCTATATGAATATGTAATAATATTAAGGTTTGCATGCAGTGACTTTGGACTAGTACCAAAATAATGCTATGTAGGCATTTCTAGTCACTTTAAATCATTAAATATTAAACTTAAACTTATTAAAATGTGATCCAACCCTTAAATCACATTCCCATATGTCAGAATATGTGGTGATGACATGTGTCCACATAATCCCATATTTTAAGTGGATAATATTAAATCTTAGTTATTTTTCAATGAGTAGAAATTACTTTTCTCAAATAAAAAGAATGAAACTAATTCATTTAACCTTGTGATGCTTGTGATGATAATAGATCATCAAATGTGTGCCTTAGTGTGCTAAGTAGACTAGTTAAGCTTTGTTTGGTGATTGTGTATCCCGTATGTATTTATAGACGATAGTACCGACCAAGCTTTTGAGGAGGAGGAGTTCTACCAAGAGGAGGAGGAAGAAAACTTCAACCACTGCACTACACAAGGCAAGCTAGCTCTATACAAGTTAACCCTTGCAAGTTTTACTTGCAAGCCTAGCACTTCAAGTAAACTGAGCAAGCTATTGTTAAAAAGCTAGAATTAAGTTAGATAACCTAAGCAAGATGCATTAGGCATGCTTTGGTTATACCACTTTGACTATTACCTACCCCAAGTTTTATTTCCCAAGATTTTACTTTCTTTACTTTATTAAAGTCCTTACTTGTTTGAAGGTAGCATAAAAAGTATAAAACTTGACCTATCTAGATAACCTTAGATGTCATTCTATGGCATGAGATTGAGATTAGCATCCCACCTTAGTGAACACTCTTAACTTAGTAGTTTAGAGCTAAACCAAAACATGATGCACTTTAGATGGGAATACTTGGTGAAAATGACTTGTGAAAACCTTGGAATGATGAGTCATTCTATTGAGATGTTTTGACATCTGTTGAGAAACACAAATGGTTTATGATGACAAAAATGTTGAGGCATAAGCCTTAGCCCTTTTTGAAACCTGATGGTTGGGTTCGGATGCGATACCATTCCAATTTTACCGTACAACCACAATACCTGAATTGGGTAAGGCTTAGCCGGAAGTTTATATGCATTAGTATTAGTTGCCTCGCGGGGGAGGTTTGAGTTGAGGCTACCTCTCAATGTTGTCCACCTATGCAGTGCCCAAGATGACAGATGGTCATGGTTGGGAGGCCATACTCATAGGAAAGGTGCTTATACTAGGGTGTGTAAAGGAAAGCTTATGTTTGATTATCTGCGTACTAAGTATGATGATTCAGGGTTATCCCTGATAGATGTATCGAATCTTGTGGTGAAAGTGTACCACCTCTACAGAGTGTCAAACTATTCAAATAGCCACGTCCACGGTGATGGACAGTTGGAGTGGCCATACTGTTCCGTTGTCAGATGTTTTCAAAATGACTTATGATATAAATGATGAATCTTGACTTGACCACAACAGGGTTGTGACTATGACACTAGCTTCCCAACTTAAGTGATTCTAGAACTTTATGTTATCTTTCTTTGTTTCTGAACTTAGCTTAGGTTTCAAACTTAACTTTACAAATAAACCTAGAGTTGGCATTTTCCCACTAGCACTACCTTACTTGTTAGTGATTGTTTGCGAGTACTTAAAGAGTAGTCATGGCTTTTGTCCCTGGATATTCCTATGGCCAGAGTATGAAGAAGATTACCAAGATGAAGGACAGTAGGACGGCTATGATAACTAGGACTATCTTCCATCGTCAGCATTGCCCGTGCCCCTGAAGATGGACCCCACCGCTACGCTTATTACTTTATTCCGCTGCTTGTTGTATTAAGACTGGATCATGAGATCCTCTATTCGTGTAAGACCTTATTATGGTTTGTAATGGATGATGTATTGTGATATCCAATATGTTATGTCTCGGAAAAATGGTAATCCTGGTATTGCGATGTATGACATAACAGGCATCTGGGATTAAAAAACCGGGTGTTAACAAGTTGGTATCAGAGCCATCCTGACCATAGGAGACCCTAGTTAGAATGGACGTCCAAACAAAAACTTAGCTTCAAAAACCAAAGTGAGTATTTATGAAAACTATTTCCTCTCTTACCCTTGGGAATTCTTTCTCTTAAAAAATTTCATGTTCCTCCAATTCTTACATTACTACATAAAATTTGACACACTTGATCACTTCACTATCTTTCTCATCCTTAATTCTTATAGATGGACACTCAGTTTAGCAAGTTCTACCAGTTGGGCAACGGAGGCCAACTAATCTTCGAGAGGGATCTTGATGCACTATCGGAGTACTTGGGACGCCCGCACCTGGAGTTTCTTGGAGCTCAACTTCCTGGACCCCCAGGAGGAGACTTACAATGGCTAGTCACCGCTGATCTTCGAGGAAGTATAGAAGCACCAACGTCTGGGAGAATCTAGTTCTCCGTAAGAGAAAACAACTGGCTAGATGGATTAGCTAGGGAAATGCATGAAGCTCTCGCATGTCTGTGTGCCCTGAGTGTCAACAAAATCCAAGGAACCCGCTTTCTTCACTAAGCAAGGCGTGACTTCATGGGAATGCCAATGGAGATGCCAAGTCACCCGGAGTTGAAGCGTCAAGTGGAGAACCTTGACTTCCTATTGTACGACCGCCAGAAGGAATTAGACAATTCTTGGGAGTTTGCCAACCACAACCTTGCCATTGCCGCCCAGAAGGCCCAGACTTTCTCACTGCTTGTCAAGGACCGTCAGTCTCTTCGCCCCCAGCGTGAAAGGAAGGATCGCACCATCGACCGTCTTCGCAAGAAGGTGGCCAACCTCGAGAAGATCATCAAAGGAAGAAGAAGAGGAAGGTGAAGACCTCCAGGGAGATCTGAACTCTTACATCAGCAATGATGATGAGTTTCTGGAGGAGGATGCTATGGACTTCTACACCAACGATGATGACTAGGACTTCATCGATGATGAGTAGATGCACTGTAGCACTATCGTAGCATGATGAGTACCGGTCCCATTGTATCGTAGCTTGCAGAATGGTTCTTAAAACCATCTGTGTTCCCTTGTTGTTGTGGTGTGTGTGTATCGTGTGCTTGTTTGCATGAATGAAAAGAAGTTAGTTGCAAAACCTGAGTGAAACTCAAAGTTTTAGCTTTGAAACCAAAACCATGAACCTTAGAACTTTCCCTCTTACCCCTTTATCTACCTCAATCTTCAGATGACTCATGGAAACCCCGGAGGGAGCAGCTCATCGCAGGACCCAATGCTGCAGATTATGCAAATGCTGGTTGCAGACCATGAAGCAAGCAGGGCAGAGCGCCAGGCCAACTCAGCAACACTGCAGTAGATAGCCCAGATGGCCCAAAACAACCAAGGGCATGGAAATAAGGATCATCAAGGATCCAAGCTGAAAAAATTCCAGAATACCAATCCCCCAATCTTTAGCACTTCGGAGAACCCACTAGATGCTGATGACTGGTTACAGACAATGGAGAACAATTTAGAAGTAGACAGAGTTGATGACAACGAGAAAGTTCTCTTTGCCACCCACTACTTGGCAGGAGATGCAAGAGCCTGGTGGAACAACATCCGCCTAATGAACCATGGTCAATTGATGACATGGGAAGCCTTCAAAATCAAGTTCAGCCACACTCACGTGCCGTAGGGCCTAGTCACCAGAATGAGGGATGAATTTAGAGAACTGAAGCAAGGCAGAATGACTGTAGTGGAGTACCATGACAGATTCCTGTCGCTTGCCAGGTATGCACCTGATGAGATCAACACGGAGGCCAAGAAGAAGGAGAGATTCCTGAATGGACTGCATGATGAGATGCAGACTGTCCTCGTCAACATCCGCTTCGAGGATCTTGAAGAGCTAGTTGACTCTGCCATTCAGATGGAAGGGAAGATTAACCAGGCAAATGACAACCACAAACGTCGTATGATGCACCAAGTTGGATCCAACAGTCACCAGAAGTACCGTCCCAACCCGTATGCGGGATATGCACCGAGGAACAACTGACCCCCAATGTCTCTCCCAACCTACCCCAACCGTAGCGGAGGCAATGTGAAGTCCGGAGGAAACAACAACAACCCCGGCAACACTAGAAATTTCAACCCTGCACCTCCCAAGAGCAACAACAACAACAACACCGCACCCAGAACTGGAAGCAATGTTGTGCCCGTGGCAGCAAAGGACAAGTCTCAGATCACCTGTTTTGAGTGTGGAGTGAAGGGCACTATTCTAATGAGTGTCCCAAGAAGACTGCCGCCACTACCAATGTGAATGCCCCAGCTCAACAGCAGCGTCGTGTTCAACCGGGAAGAAGATTTGCCCTGGGGAACCCTCACAACCGCAATGGCCGTCTCTTCCACATGAACGCCGAAGAAGCCCAAGAAGCGCCAGATGTAGTGCTGGGTATGTTTTCCGTCAACTCAGTTTTAGCCAGAGTATTGTTTGATTCTGGAGCATCGCACTCATTTGTCACCGAAGAATTTGCATGCACTAGTAAGATTCACCCAACCAACTTGAAGCATGTCATGATAGTTCAAATTCCCGGTTCAACTACAAAAGCTAGAAAAAATTGCAAAGCCATGCCTATCAGAATACATGGGATAGATTTTATGCTAATCTGATAGTACTTGGAACCGAAGGATTGGAAGTAGTACTAGGAATGGATTGGATGTCAAAGCATAAAGGATTGATAGACTATGCTAAGAAAGCAATCACCATGACCAGTAGCTCTGGAGTAACAGTAGAGCATATATCTGAAACCTTACCCCGTCAATTCAAGTGCAACAAGAGTATAGCCCTACCAACCATAGACCAAGTCAGAGTAGTCTGTGAATACCCGGACATATTCCCAGATGAATTGCCCGGCATGCCCCCGGATAGGGATATTGAGTTCATTATTGAACTAACCCCTGGAACCGGACCAATAGCCTAGAGACCCTATAGCATGAACCCCTCAGAGTTAGTAGAGTTGAAGAAGCAGTTGGATGCTATGTTAGCAACAAGCTTGATTCAACCAAGCGCATCGTGATGGCTCAATGCACGACGCCCAGAAAAGAGCTGGTGCGTGGTTGATGTAGAGCTCGTTGGGAACCCCAAGAGGAAGGTATGATGAGCACAGCAACAAGTTTCCCTCAGTTATGAAACCAAGGTTTAATCGAACCAGTAGGAGCAAGGAAACACCCCAAAGGTGTTACTAGCTGAGCTTTGGCAGGGCGCACTACCGGTGCTAGTAGCAACGTGGAGACCTGCACAACACAACCACAGAACTTTGTCCCCAACTTGCGATGAGGTTGTCAATCTCACCGTGTTTTGCGGAAAACAAAGGATTAAACGTATCGAATGGAAAGAAGTAAAAGTTTGCAGAAAGTAAACACAAAACAGTAAAAGATTGTAGATTGAATGTAAAAGACAAAGGACCGGGATCCATAGTTCACTAAAGGTGGCTCTCCTTAGATAGATAACATGTTGGGTGAACAAATTACAGCGGGGCAATTGACAAACACCGAGAAAGTAATACATGCATATACTAATTATCTTGACTCCTTTGAGACTTGATTGGGCATCACAACATTATACATAGACCGCCATCCATTTGCATCTATGACTAATAATCCACCTTCAGGTTATCATCTGAACCCCCTCCAGTATTAAGTTGCAAGCAACATATTATTGTTTTACGAACTGCGTGTAAAGTAAACAATACGATTGTTCTATGAACAAAGGATTGTTGTTTTCTCCCTAGTAGCAACAACACATCTAGTACCTTAGAGATTTCTGTCACTTCCCTAGATTACCAGAGGCATGAACCCACTATCGAGCATAAATACTAACTCTTGGAGTTGCTAGCATCTACTTGGCCAAGATAGCTACTAACAACGGAAAGCATGCAAGATCACAAATAACAAAGACATGATATAATCAATAATCAATCTGAAATAGCATCTCAATATCCATCGGATCCCCGCAAACACAACATGCAGAATTACAAATAGATGATCTTGATCATGAACGGAGCTCACAAGATCTAAACATGAAAGCACAAAGGAGGAGAACCAGCCATCTAGCTACTACATGGATCCATAGTCGAAGGATGAACTACTCACGCATCACACCGGAGGCTTGCATGGTGATGAAGAAGGCCTCCAGGGTGAATTCCCCTCTCCGGCAGGGTGCCGGGAAGAGCTTCAGATCCCTCTCGATCTTGGGATGGAGATGACGACGGCTATAGACTCTTTCGTGGATTTTTGATCGGGTCCTTAGGGTTTTCGTCCCGAGGGCAATATATAGGCGGAAGGAGAGGCCGAAGGGGTGTCGGGAGCGGCCACACCACCCCCTGGCACGGGCCAGGCCTGGCCACGCGGCCAAGTGGTGTGGTGGCCCCCTGGCCCCTCTCCGTCTCGTATTCTGGCACTTGATGACATCCGGAAAAATAGGCACTTTGGCTTTTGTCTCGTCATATTCCGAGAATATTCATTTTCTGACTTTCCTAGAACCAAAAACAGCAGAAAACAGGCAGCTGGCACTGTGGCTCTTGTTAATAGGTTAGTCTAAGAAATCATATGAAAAGTACTCCAAAGTTGGAACAAAACACAAGAAAGTGGATAAAACCAAGCATGGAACATCAAAAATTATAGATACATTTGCAATGTATCAACATCCCCAAGCTTAACTCCTGCTTGTCCTCGAGTAGGTAAGTGATAAAAAGAAAGAATAATTTTTGAGGTGACATGCACCATCAAAGACTTGATCAAAGTATTTGCAAAACATTCAAAGCTGGGATCATAATACTTCAATCATAGCATGAAAGACAAAGTTCTAGCAATAAGCAAAGAAACTATGATGCAACATGAAAAGGCACAAACAAAAGATTCATGAATAACAATGCTTTGCAAGAGATTTGTTTGTTTCACATAAAGAAAACATATCATAATAGTATTCAGCGTGTCCCTCAATAGAGTAGCAAATATAAATGCATAGGACACCTTCAAAGTTCATAAGAGTGACTAGATACAATAGTTTAAAACAAGCAATATCAAAGTATGCATCAATCAACTAGTCTTGGGACAATGCACATAGAACTAAGAATGGCCACTATGCTCACAAAGTAAGTGCATAAAGATAGAAGGTGGAGACTCAATGTAATGGTGGAAGAAAAGCCTTTGTAAAAGGAAGTAGGGATTCAAGTCTCATAAAGAGCTTCCAAGAATTATGGTACTTGTAGCTTTCAGCTGTCATTGCCCCTATCATAAGCATCTTAAAGTGGTTAAGGTTAAAGTGACACAACTAAGAGGATATGCTTGACAAGTTATAAACCGAAATCTCATGCCCCTTACTTATGAAGACCGATCCTCATGCTACTCAACTTATAAAGCGCAAGCATATACGCAACAAAGAAGGACCCAATGGTTCAAGTTTATTAGAGGCAATAAAGTAAAGTGTGCCATCAAGTTTGTGAGAGCTTTAATCACCAGTTTTCTCATAACAAGTTTAATTTGGAAGGTAAACAAAAGCATGAATATACTTGGAATAGCATAAGCTAGTAGGTAGGTATGGTGGAATCTTTGGAATAACTTGGTTTAAGGAGTTGGATGCATGAGTGGAACTCATACTTGGTGGTGGAGGCTAGCAAAAGACTGGGAGCGACAAACTAAGAGAGCAATAATGGCCATAATCATGCAGAGTGACAAAACATCATTGATCAAAGCATAAAGTGATAGTACAAGTTGAAAACTAAAGGATCATAAAGGCTATGGTGACTTGAGATAGTCATAACATGGTGTGAGCATGTGCCAAGTCAACCCAAATAAAGCATCAAAGGAGAATACCACTATACTATGCTTTAATATGCTAAAACAACGCATGATTCATCCAAGGCACATTAAGCAATCTCAATTGTTTATAACAAGTCATGCTACAGCAAAGAATACTAAGCATAAATCCAAAACAATATCAAGCATGGCATGACAAAGCATAGGCCACAGTCAAAAATGAGCTCCTTTTACCACATAAGCATGAACTTTCCTACTCTTTTCCAAACCAAACCAAACTATTTGCAAACCAATGTATGAAAGAGGGGGTACAACCAATTTATTCAGAAAACTAAGCAAACCAAAGCAAACGAAAACCAAAACGAAAACGAAAAAGAAGACGCTCCAAGAAAAACACAACTGTGCATGAAACAATAAAAATGAAGCGTTTGGAAGAAACCTGGGATTTTTATTGATGAAGAAGGGGATGCCTTGGGCATCCCCAAGCTTTGACGCTTGTACTTCTGGGATATTTATTGGGGTGACATGCGTGGCATCCCCAAGCTTGAGCTTTAGTCCATTCTTCATCTCATTACTCATTCCTTCCATTCGCCTGAAATTTTTCCTTCATACAAAACTTCACACAATCTTTATTAGCAACATTAGTGCACTCAAGATAAAAGGTCTTAAGGTTCAGTTATAACACCAAAAAAAACTTCCATTAGAACACTAGATACTGTAGCACTTCCCTCAAAAAGCTCAATTCCCCAAGAGAACTCAAAAAGGAACCAACAAGAAGCAAATGCATAAAATGGCAGAAATCTGTCAAAACAGACCAGCAGGTAAAGACGAATTTTTCGAAAACCTTATATTGCTCAAATCAAAAAGTGTTGAACTAACTAAAGTTATATAACAACCTGGGGAAGAAGCACAAAACATTACAGCTCAATCCGACATACAGAGATCTCTCACGAATTTTTATGGTGAAGCACAAAAATCTGTTTCGGGACAGCAACTTTCCCAATCATTACTTCTCTCTCATTAGAGGTTACTCTTGGCACAAAAAGCAAATAAAAAGGATAAGGAGAGGTTATTACAGAGGTAATAACTTCCAAGACTCATCTAAAACTTTTGGGCTATCTCCCAATAAGTACTTTTCTTTAACGCCTTTAAGTTAGGCATGATAGTTTGAGAAGATGCTCACATAAGAAATATGAATTTAAGTAAACGAGAGCATCAAGAAGCAAATTCAAAACACATTTAAGTCTAACCCACTTCCTATGCATAGGAATCTTGTAAGAAAATAAATCAAACAAGCACATACTAACAAGAATGGGTAGATAAAACAAGAGCAACTTCAAAACTTTCAGCAAATAGAGAGGTGTTTTATTACCATGAAAACTTCTACAACCATATTTGGCTCTCTCATAATAATTTTCAGTAGCCTCATGAATAAACTCAACAATATAACTATCAAATAAAGGATGCTTTTCATGATCTACAAACACTAGAGCTTTATTATAAACATTTTCAAAAGAATCCTCAGGAACATGACATTCGTCCTCCTTTGGTAAGCATGGGGGACAATCAAATAATGTAAGGGGTAAAGAGTGACTCTCATTAGAAGGTAGGGATGGGTAGATCCATTCTTCCTCCTCTTGATCATCACTCTCCTCCTCCTTTTCATCTAATGAGCTTCCAGTTTCAACAATTTCTTCTTCCATAGATTCCTGCAAGGCATTAGTCTCTTCCATTGGTGGAGAGCATCTATTAAGATATTCAAGAATATAGCCATTTTCTACCTTGTAATTATCAAAGAAAAATTTAAGTATATCATAAACCTCATATTTATAAGGTGAATCACCAGTATTTTCAAGCAAACTAGCAAGTTCAAATGCACCCTTCCAAGCAATAAATTCTTCAATTTTTTCCAGATCATAAAAGTCATAATTCCCTTTAACATAAGAAGATATGGTAACATTACCATTATACTCACATTGAAAAGGGAGGTGTTTATACCTCCTACAACAACAAGATTTATCAAAGCAATAAGTAACATTATAAGTAGAGCACACATTTTTTGCAATGGTATACAATTTATCAATTTGTTCCCATAAGTGTTTCCCTTTTTTGTGACAAGCGGTGTTCCTTAAAATAATATTTTTGTTCTTCCGTGAACCCACCTTGCCAATAAGATTCAGTTTCAAAGAAACTAACCATTGATAGAAAGGATGATAAAACAAGGCAATAATAGACCAACAACTACAGTAGGAACTAATTTTTTTTGTATTTTTGAAATAAGAAAGCAAGCTAGAAAAACTAATTTTTTTGTGTTTTTTAAAACAAAACAAGCAAAGAAAGAAAGAAAAAAGAAACTAAGAAAAACAAAAACAACAAAGTAAAGAGATTGGTTATGAGGGACTCCCCTTGTGAAGATGTCCTTGACTCCCCGGAAACGGCGCCAGAAAAATGCTTGATGGCTCAATGCACGGCGCTCAGAAAAGTGTTGGTGCGTGGTTGATGTAGAGCTCATTGGGAACTCCAAGAGGAAGGTATGATGAGCACAGCAGCAAGTTTCCCTCAGTTATGAAACCAAGGTTTAATTGAACTAGTAGGAGCAAGGAAACACCCCAAAGGTGTTACTAGGTGAGCTTTGGCAGGGCGCACTACCGGTGCTAGTAGCAACGTGGAGACCTTCACAACACAACCACAGAACTTTGTCCCCAACTTGCGATGAGGTTGTCAATCTCACCGTGTTTTGTGGAAAACAAAGGATTAAACGTATCGAATGGAAAGAAGTAAAAGTTTGCAAAAAGTAAACACAAAACAGTAAAAGATTGTAGATTGAGTGTAAAAGACAAAGGAACGGGATCCATAGTTCACTAGAGGTGGCTCTCCTTAGATAGATAACATGTTGGGTGAACAAATTACAGCGGGGCAATTGACAAACACCGAGAAAGAAATACATGCATATACTAATCATATTGAATCCTTTAAGACTTGATTGGGCAATACATGCATATACTAATCATCCGAACCCCCTCCAGTATTAAGTTGCAAGCAACAGATTATTTCTTTACGAACTACGTGTAAAGTAAACAATATGATTGTTCTATGAACAAAGGATTGTTGTTTTCTCCCTAGTAGCAACAACACATCTAGTACCTTAGAGATTTCTGTCACTTCCCCAGATTACCAGAGGCATGAACCCACTATCGAGCATAAATACTAACTCTTGGAGTTGCTAGCATCTACTTGGCCAAGATAGCTACTAACAACGGAAAGCATGCAAGATCACAAATAACAAAGACATGATATAATCAATAATCAATCTGAAATAGCATCTCAATATCCATCGGATCCCCGCAAACACAACATGAAGAATTACAAATAGATGATCTTGATCATGAACGGAGCTCACAAGATCTAAACATGAAAGCACAAAGGAGGAGAACTAGCCATCTAGCTACTACATGGATCCGTAGTCCAAGGATGAACTACTCACGCATCACACCGGAGGCTTGCATGGTGATGAAGAAGGCCTCCAGGGTGAATTCCCCTCTCCGACAGGGTGCCGAGAAGAGCTTCAGATCCCTCCCGATCTAGGGATGGAGATGACGGCGGCTACAGACTCTTTCGTGGATTTTTGATCGGGTCCTTAGGGTTTTCGTCCCGAGGGAAATATATAGGTGGAAGGAGAGGCCGAGGGGGTGCAGGGAGCGGCCACACCACCCCCTGGCACGGGCCAGGCCTGGCCACGCGGCCAAGTGGTGTGGTGGCCCCCTGGCCCCTCTCCGTCTCGTATTCTGGCACTTGATGACATCCGGAAAAATAGGCACTTTGGCTTTTGTCCCGTCATATTCCGAGAATATTCATTTTCTGACTTTCCTAGAACCAAAAACAGCAGAAAACAGGCAGCTGGCACTGTGGCTCTTGTTAATAGGTTAGTCTAAGAAATCATATGAAAAGTACTCCAAAGTTGGAACAAAACACAAGAAAGTGGATAAAACCAAGCATGGAACATCAAAAATTATAGATACATTTGCAATGTATCACATCGCCATGGAGATCACCAGTGTTATTCGTCGACAAGAAAGATGGAGGCAACCAGTTGTGCACCGATTACAGAAAGCTGAATGACATCACCATCAAAAACAAGTACCCATTGCTAAAGATAGAGGATCTATTTGATCAGTTGACTGGTGCCCAAGTGTTCTCAAAGATTGATCTTAGGACTGGTTATCACTAACTTAAGATTCGTGCAACGGATATTCCGAAGACCGCCTTTACTACTCGTTATGGTTTATACGAGTATACGGTCATGTCTTTTGGATTAACCAATGCCCCTACTTATTTCATGAATCTCATGAATAAGATCTTTATGAATTTTCTAGACAAGTTTGTCGTTGTGTTTATCGACAATATCCTTATCTACTCCAAATCAGAAGAAGACCATGAGCAACATCTGAGAATCATCCTGGAAACCCTGAGAGAGAGCATCGGTTGTATGCCAAGTTTAGCAAATGTGAGTTTTGGCTAAAAGAAGAAGGATTCCTAGGACATATTGTGACTGCCGGAGGAGTCTCTGTTGATCCCACCAAGATCAGAGATGTCGAAGCATGGGAATCCCCAACCAATCAAACCCAAGTCCGTGCATTTCTCGGATTAGCGGGATATTACCGCAAGTTCGTCGAAGGATTTTCGAGCATAGCAAGACCCATGACCCAATTGCTGAAGAAGGACAAGAAGTTTGAATGGACCGACAAATGTGAAGCCAGTTTCCAAGAACTGAAGAAGAGATTGATTTCAGCCCCAATATTGATCATGCCAGATATCAAGAAACCGTTTGATGTGTATTGTGATGCATCCAAGATTGGTCTCGGATGTGTATTGATGCAAGAAGGCAAAGTCATCGCTTATCTGTCTCGACAACTGAAGCAGCATGAGCAGAACTATCCGACCCATGATCTTGAGTTAGCAGTCGTAGTTTTGGCATTGAAAACATGGCGTCATTATCTTATGGGAAATCACTGTGAGATTTACTCAGATCACAAGATCTTGAAATATATTTTCACTCAGAAGGAGCTGAATATGAGGAAAAGGAGATGGATAGAGTTAATCAAGGATTATGACCTTGACATTCACTATGACCCAGCAAAGCCAATGTGGTAGCGGATGCTCTTAGCAGATTGCCGTGTAGGCTAAACACCATGATCAAGGAGAAGCAACCCAGTTTGTATGAGGAGTTGGAGCAGTTTAGAACTGAGCTAGTTAGCAAAGGATTTTTAGCTAGCATTGAACTTCAACCCACTTTGATTAGCCAAATCAAGGAAGCCCAGAAGGGAAATGAAATTATCGACAGAATCAAACATTGTATTGGTACAGGAAAGGTACCTGGATTCACCGAAGATGAAGAAGGAGTTCTGTGGTACAAAGGACGTATCTGTGTGCCAGCAGATTCAGAGCTGAAGCAAGTTATCATGCAGGAAGCTCATGATAATCTTTATTCTATCCACCCCGGAGGAACGAAGATGTATCAAGATTTGAAAGAGCAGTTTTGGTGGCACAAGATGAAGAGAGAAATCGGAAGCTACATTGCCAAGTGTGACATCTATCAAAGAGTCAAGGCAGAGCATCAGAGACCCACAGGACTATTGCAACCATTGCAGATTCCGGAATGGAAATGGGATTCCATCGGAATGGACTTTATCACCAGTTTGCCTACTTCTAGTAGGGGACATGACTCAATCTGGGTCATCGTTGATAGACTATCGAAGGTAGCTCATTTTATACCTGTCAAGACTACCTACCAGAGTTCGAAGCTAGTAGAGTTGTACATTGTAAGGATTGTTAGTCTGCATGGAACCCCCAAGACCATAGTATTAGATCGAGGAACCCAATTTACCTCGAGATTTTGGCAGAAAGTTCAAGAAGGATTAGGAACCAAGTTGAATTTCAGCACCGCTTATCACCAGCAAACTGATGGACAGACTGAGAGAGTCAACCAGATCTTAGAGGATATGTTGAGAGCTTGTGTTTTGGAGTACGGATCAAAATGGGAAGACTGTCTGCCTTTCACAGAATTCTCATATAACAACAGTTATCAAGCCAGTTTGCAAATGGCGCCATTTGAGTTCTTATACGGAAGAAAGTGCCATATCCCTTTGAATTGGTCGCAAGTAGGAGAGAGTCGGATCTTTAGACCCGACATTCTCCGAGAAGCCGAAGAGAAGGTTCACAAAGTCTGTGAGCACCTCAAGACCGCCCAATCTAGGCAGAAGAGTTATGCTGACAAGAGAAGGAGAGACCTGACTTTCAATGTCGGAGATTTTGTGTATCTCAAGGTTTCGCCATTGAAGGGAACGCAACGCTTTAGTCTGAAAGGAAAGTTAGCCCCCAGATATATCGGACCCTTCAAGATTCTTAATCGCTGAGGAGAAGTATCGTATCAACTGGAACTGCCAGAAGATATGTCAGCCATCCATAATGTGTTCCATATCTCGTTACTTCGCAAATGCCTAGAAGTGCCGGAGAAGACCGAAGTTTTCAAGAACATCGATCACTGAGCTGTTGAGATCAACAAGGATCTGACGTATCGTGAAGTGCCCATCCGTATCTTGGAGGAAGCTTACAGAACTACTAGGACCCGGAGTATCAAATTTCTCAAGATTCAATGGAGCAACCATACCGAAGAAGAAGCCACATGGGAGCGGGAAGATTACATAAGGATAGAGTTTCCAGATCTCTTTAGTTCCTAGTTTTCTTTCGTAAATCTCGGGATGAGATTTTGTTTAAGGGGGGAAGGTTTGTAACATCCCAAAACTTAAACCAAAGTTAATCAAGATCAAATCTACCCAATTTAGGGTTAACAAAAACTTTTCCATTTAAAATAACTAAGCATTCATATGTGTGTGCATTTAAATTAGGAGTTGTTTTGAATTGCCATGTTGGAGTGATCCATTGGTTTCAAAATGATTCTAAGGTGAATTAAACATCATTATCCAAAAGAAAAAGAAATCAAAAAGTATAAAATAAGCAAATGGTTACTTTTGCCATTTTAATCCCCTAGCCTACTTTGGCTATTCCTAGAACTCAAATCTTAACATAAACAATTGTGGATCTTTGCACCCCTTTCTAGTACAAGTAGTGATGTTCCAAGGCCCACTTTGTTTCATCCCAAAAACTTTCAAACACTAAATTTAAATGACAATTGAAAATTGAATGTAGTTCATATGTATAGATCACACTTATTCAAAAACCACTCAAATGAACTCTATTTTAAAATCCCAAGCAAACCTAGATACTAAAGCATAAGTTACATCACTCCACCAAAAATCAGCTCAAAATTCAAATATTTTGTTCATGCGGCCATTGTGTCGAACACCTGGCAGGCATAATCAAAATGGCCTAAGTTATACTGTTTTTGGTCAAATTTGGTCGAGCCATTTGAACCCAATTCAAGTCCTTTGTCTCCCCCAGACCCAACCAAGCCATCAAAGACCTACCAAATGGCCTAGGGCAACAGTGCCATGCCGCCCCGACGCCATGCTCGCCAGCCAACCTTGCCAACACCACAGCAGACCACCAGCCCCTCTCTGCTGCTCCAGGAAGCACGGCATGACCTCACCACCGCCCCCGGTCCACCCCTCGATCAAACCCAGCCCCTGGACCAATCCCCAGTCTCGCCGCCCTTTTCTCTCTGTGCACCCAGAGTACGCCAGAACGTGATCGCCGCCAGCACGCAGCAGACCGCGCCTCGACACCATATCACGCACGCAGCTCCGCCTCGACACTAGCACCCCGCCAGACACGGCTGTGCATCGCCGCGCGACCCACAGTCGCCGTCGAGCACCGCCTCTGTCTCCCAGAGCGCGTGAAGCCCCCGATAGTTAGGCACCACCCCTAGCCGCGCCATTGCGCCATAGCTGACCGCCAGGGAACCGCCCATCGTCCGCCTACCTTGCCCACGCCGATAGCCCCCTGTGTCGTCGTCACCGACGAGCTCCGCCCACACCTCTCGGTCTCACCATCGAGCCTATATAAGGAGGCCACCCCGGCACCATCTCTTCACACCGTTCCACTCCCCTCTCTCCATTGACCATTTCCCCTCTCTCGCCGGAGCCGCTCGAGCCACCGTTCACTGGAATTGCACCGGAGGTAGCCGCTGCAGAGGAGGAGAAGTTGCCGTCGATTCCGTCCACCTCAGCCCCTGCCGCGACTTTGCCTGAGCACGCCGTCGCCGTCTAGTTCGATCGCATGCGTCGCCGCACTAGCTAGAGCCCTGGTACGTCCCCAGTAGACCCCCACCATTCGTTTAGGGTTCGGTCTCGCTGGCGACCAGTCCATCGTCGACAACGACCGTGAGTCGTTGATCTGCGTTCTATTCGTGTGGCCTAGATCGCCCATACCGTTCCGGGTTTTAAGTTTCGCTGACATGTGGGGCCAACCTGTCAGCCACCCTCTGCGCTGCTGAGCGGCACTGGGCCGGCCCAATTACTTTCCCGCGCTGACCCAGTAATTCAAATATAGGATTTTCTATTTAGATTTAGAACAAATTCTGTCCCTTAGTTTAAAAATCAATTCAGGAAGATTTACTAAACAAAATTGAGCGATTCCAATTTTGTTGGAAAGCTACTGAAAATATTTATCCAAGCCCGTTGGATTTAAATCATTTAGAGTTAGAGATCTCTCCTAGTAAAAATAACAAGACACAAGCTTTTGCACATTCAAACATTTTTCTAAAATCAACCATAATAGATTTTGAGTTGATTCCAACTCTCAAAAATCACATTTAACCATACCTATCTGAATATGTAATAATATTAAGGTTTACATGCAGTGACTTTGGACTAGTACCAAAATAATGCTATATAGGCATTTTTAGTCACTTTAAATCATTAAATATTAAACTTAAACTTATTAAAATGTGATCCAACCCTTAAATCACATTCCCATATGTTAGAATATGTGGTGATGACATGTGTCCACATGATCCCATATTTTAAGTGGAGAATATTAGATCTTAGTTATTTTTCAATGAGTAGAAATTACTTTTCTCAAAAAAAAAGAATGAAACTAATTCATTTAACCTTGTGATGCTTGTGATGATAATAGATCATCAAATGTGTGCCTTAGTGTGCAAAGTAGACTAGTTAAGCTTTGTTTGGTGATTGTGTATCATGTATGTATTAATAGACGATAGTACCGACCATGCTTCTGAGGAGGAGGAGTTCTACCAAGAGGAGGAGGAAGATTCAACCACTTCACTACACAAGGCAAGCTACCACTATACAAGTTAACCTTGCAAGTTTTACTTGCAAGCCTAGCATGTCAAGTAAACTAAGCAAGCTATTGTTAGCAAGCTAGAATTAAGTTAGATAACCTAAGCAAGATGCATTAGGCATGCTTT
Organism: Avena eriantha; assembly: GCA_910589775.1. Lineage (NCBI taxonomy): Eukaryota > Viridiplantae > Streptophyta > Magnoliopsida > Poales > Poaceae > Avena > Avena eriantha. The sequence continues at coordinate 72,982,802 of OU342743.1, read as the reverse complement.
GGTTATACCACTTTGACTATTACCTACCCCAAGTTTTATTTCCCAAGCTTTTACTTTCTTTACTTTATTAAAGTCCTTACTTGTTTGAAGGTAGCATAAAAAGTACAAAACTTGACCTATCTAGATAACCTTAGATGTCATTCTATGGCATGAGATTGAGATTAGCATCCCACCTTAGTGAACACTCTTAACTGAGTAGTTTAGAGCTAAACCAAAACTTGATTCACTTTAGATGGGAATACCTTGTGAAAATGACTCGTGAAAACCTTGGAATGATGAGTCATTCTATTGAGATGTTTTGACATGTGTTGAGAAACACAAATGGTTTATGATGACGAAAATGTTGAGGCATGAGCCTTAGCCCTTTTTCAAAACTGATGGTTGGGTTCGGATGCGATACCATTCCAATTTTACCATACAACCACAATACCTGAATTGGGTAAGGCTTAGCCGGAAGTTTATATGCATTAGTATTAGTTCCCTCGCGGGAGAGGTTTGAGCTGAGGCTACCTCTCAATGTTCTCCACCTATGCAGTGCCCAAGATGACAGATGGTCATGGTTGGGAGGCCATACTCATAGGAGAGGTGCTTATACTAGGGTGTGTAAAGGAAAGCTTATGTTTGATTATCTGCATACAAAGTATGATGATTCAGGGTTATCCCTGACAGATGTATCGAATCTTGTGGTGAAAGTGTACCACCTCTATAGAGTGTCAAACTATTTGAATAGCCGCGTCCGTAGTGATGGACAGTTGGAGTGGCCATACTGTTCCGTTGTCAGATGTTTTCAAAATGACTTATGGTATAAATGATGAATCTTGACTTGACCACAATAGGGTTGTGACTATAACACTAGCTTCCCAACTTAAGTGATTCTAGAACTTTATTTTATCTTTCTTTGTTTCTGAACTCAACTTAGGTATCAAACTTAACTTTACAAATAAACCTAGAGTTGGCATTTTCCCACTAGCACTACCTTACTTGTTAGTGATAGTTTGCGAGTACTTAAAGAGTACTCATGGCTTTTGTGCCTAGCTATTCCTATGGCCAGACTATGTACAAGATTACCAAGATGAAGGACAGCAGGACGGCTATGATAACTAGGACTATCTTCCATCGTCAGCATTGCCCGTGCCCCTAAAGATGGACCCTACCGCTACACTTATTACTTTATTCCACTGCTTGTTGTATTAAGACTCGATCATGATATCCTTTATTCATGTAAGCCCTTATTATGGTTTGTAATGGATGATGTACTGTGATATCCAATCTGTTATTTCTCGCAAAAATGGTAATCCTGGGATTGCGATGTATGACATAACAGGCATCTAGGATTAAAAATCCGGGTGTTGACAGAGGAACCACCGTGCCTATTGCATTAGTCTGATCGAGGGAGCTTAATCACTAAGCGACCTGAAGGGTCTTAATCGTCTAGGGTCTGACCATGGTTTTGGTAACATGCTAGTAGGATTATTGAAGTTAGGATGAAATCTACCAAGAGGAGTTCCGGCTAATTATGGGTTGCTCGCCTACACATATATTTATAAGATTACAATTGTTACAGTTATCATTAGTCCACCCGGCATAGTCACTATCACCATGATATGAATCTCCCCGTGCCTTTCTTTCGCCATCTGCAGGAAACAACAAACAATCAAGTTGTTCTTTACTTTTATGCTTTACATTTCTGAAGTTTACATTTTAGTTCTATTTAAATACATCTCGTTTAATCAAAATCCAATTCTTATTTCAACACTTGCAATCAATTCACTCGAAGACCCATGACAACTTTGGGTGTGACAGAGACTTCACTCATCAACACTTACCTTTGGGCTCCCTATGGGATCGATATATGTACTTTGAAACTAGCTACAAATGATCTCTGCACTTGCAGACATCAGCCGTGCCACCTACCCTTGTTCGGGTCTTGTTGCTCGAATGTATCGATTCCACCATCATCCTCATCTTGACTTAAGACCTTCTATAAAAATGGTCCCTGATATGATCTCATAATAGATGGAGGCGGAGATCGAAAACCATGAAACAAAGAGTCTGTAGGGTAGTACCAGTGGAGATCGGAGGGGACTCACTGCCGGAATCGCCTCTGGTTGCCTCCAACACACTTTGGCATGGTCATCATCAACATTTACATCGAGGTCCTCTCCATCCCTCTATAGTAATCTCTTGGAAAACATGATGTGTGATGCAATCTATTTTTTCCATGATCTATTGTATCTCTATGACTATGTTTTAGTACTGATATGTTTATGGCAATTGTGAAGTAGTTCGTTGTTGGTTGCATACAATTATATGTTATCTTCTATGATGGTATTATGAACTAGTATATGAGTGCACACATATGTTGAGGGATGCATTGAAGGGTTCACGACATAGAAAACAAAAAATTCCTACGATAATAGCACCTAATTACAGCAAGATATAATCTAGTAGATGCTAGTAATGAGTAAGGGGTAACCATAAAAAATTACCCTCGAAGACCAAAAGCTTTTTCCGAAATCTAATCTCATTATTAATGTAGTTGATCACTTGCCGTTCTCAAGGTTTTTTTTGAAGAGCGCCAAAAAATAGCAGCACATCCATCCTCGGGCACACATCTAGCTCTCAACAACCTCCACGCCCTCACTCCAGCCGAGCAGCGGAAGAAGCATATCCTTCCAGAGAAACTACCGAGAACATGTACTTTGCTAATCCGAAGGCATCTGGAATACTAGAGGGAGAGAGAGAACCTTCACGAGGAGGTGGTGCAAATGGACAAGAGGGAGCGGCCTCCTTTTATAGGGGAGGGGAAACCCCAAGGGGCCATGGCGCCGGCCATGGTGGGTGCCCTACCTTTCCCTCATCCATGTCGGTGGACTCTCCACTCACATAAATTCCCTCCCCACTCGCTTGCATTTAATGTCCACTAGATTAAATGCATTATCTCATAAATAAAAAAATTATATTTATTTTATTCAGAATTTTGTTAATTACATTAATTATCAAATGTTTGCATAAACCCCTTGCAATATTTCGATATTATATTTTAAACCAATTTCAGCAATTTGAGATGAAACAATTATGATCCTTATCGAAATAATCTCAATGTCTATAAAACCTTTCTCTAATATATTTTATCTGCCCATTAGTGTCGGTGTACCTTAAGTGTGTCACGTTATGGTTCACGAATAATGCATACATGATAAATACATTTCTATGATCAATAGTCAGTAGTGGGATATGGAGACATGTACTAACTCCCACACATCCAATGATAACTCTTGTGATCGTGTGAACCATTAACATCATACCAATTCCTTTTGTCTCGCAATATGTTACTTGTCCAATATACGGTCATAGGTATCAACCATACCCTAGTTCGATCTTGTTACCGACAAGTACTCTTTACTCGTTCTGTGATACAACATGTTGAGATTATGCCCTAGAGGCAATCATATATGATGTAATTCCCAATGTATTCATAAAGTTATTTAGTTGTCCTAGTATGAACATCAGATGTATATCATTGAATATGTTGTTCAGTTGTGGAACTATATATTCATGATGTTTATACTAGACGTCCTTGGTCGTTGAGGTTGTGCTGGACACATGACTTAGACCAATGTGAAAGTCGGCTGATGACTAAGTTCCACTTGTCATGGGAATGGTGATGCTATTCCGACTTACATGGACTTGGCTAAAGAGATTAGGAAGTCGAACTGGCCCGTAGTTGAGATGCACCGAGCATGTTGTCATTTGAAGTGCAAGCAATGGAATCCTTCAACCTGAGGTGATCGCATGATCCGAGTTGTGGATCGCCAGCTTAGGTTCTATCAAACACTGTTCCGTAAATGGACAATTATAAAGGTAGAGTCCGGGCTGGTTGTGAATCAAGCAGCGTGACATGGATTACCAAGATAGGATTTACCCCTCTGTAATGGATAGATATTCTTTGGGCCCTCTCGTGTGATATGATTTGGAAGCATGGCCATGCGTGACTTGGTTAAGTGTTAACCAAGGAGTCGTACTAAGTGTTAGTCTAGTGAATCGTATATCATGGAATAAGAAGAGAGAGTCGAGCTATTAAGGGATGGCAACTACTCGCCTATAGTTTGACAAGATATATATCACGAGGCAAAGGGACTTGCACGAAAGTCACACTAGAAAGGTTTGTCTTCTGACTTTAAGGCGCTTGGGAGTTAACACGTATTGCTAGAGGCTGCTACCATCTATCGACTTGGAGTGGTGACTCGTGTTATGTACAGGTGTACGTAAACCTACAGGGTCACATACTTAAGGGAAAGGGGTCCATGTGGAGATTGGGATCCATGTGGAGATTGGGATATGGCCTAGATGGGCCTCAAGCGTTGAGACTAGTTAGGAGTGTATATAAGTAGAGTGACAAGATATAGTTCCTGGCCTAGCCATCACTTTCTCCACTCCCATTTCGGGCTAGATAGGATCTAGCAGTCCTCTACCTAGAGCTCCTCCTTGTACGTGTGGATACCGGTAGAGGCGTTGCACGTGCGGCGCTGGAGACGAAGGAGTTCGTGGGGATATGGACATGTTGTACGTGAGATCGTTCGGCACAGCATCAATTGAGGTGTTGTATCAATAATCCGCACCCGCATCTAGTGGTAAATCTCGTGGCATATCACCTAAGCTAAATCTTGGGAGCACCACGTAGGGGAAAAGTTTTTGTTTATCTGATCTACATATGTGATATGCAGTAGGCATTAGATTGCATCTATTTGCTGTTTTGATGGTCGATCTATGAGATATATCAGTTTTGTACAAGGTTGATTGGATCAACTGTACTCGGGGAGATGGATGATCTGGTTTCCGTGATCCTACTGCTAAGGTCATTGGGGTAGACTATGGCACGTAAATTCAGATGCGATGATCAAAGATCAAAGGAGTTTGATCAAATCGGAGTACGGATCAGATTTGGGTAAAATTGTTTTATCCGGTGAAGAAATCCATGTTCAGAATATAGATGAGATCTGCGTTTTCTGGAAAAATCGTCGGGACCGCCGGCTTCGCCCTGTCGTAGCGCCTTAGATGTCGTTGCGAGTTTCATAATGCTGGTAGATATCGTATCTATGCATAACTTGTTTTTGCAGGATGCTGTTGTGAATGGTGTGGCTTATGTGCATGTGATGTGTGTAATTCATACGTGATCTGCGTATCATGGTTTTTGTTAGCCGGATGGAGCCTAGGTGCTCTCATTTTATTGTATACGACCTACATGTCAGATTCTCTATGTATTTTTTATTTACTAAGCTAGTGTAGCTTCTTGGAGAACTCGGATGGCATGCATGTCGATGTACGAGTCGACGACATGAAGTAAGATGGCACATGACAAGAGTTGGCACGATTTGACTTACAAGCTTCGTGGAGATGGAGATCACCATGAAGAGAGCCACACCATTTCACATTATAATTGCTTTATTTTATGTTATGTTTATATCTCTGTTTTACCTCTATTAGATAGATGGTAGAAAGTAATCCCTCAAAGAAGGTCTAGTCGGTCTCCCTGCTGGTGTTGCACCATCACAACTCGGACATTCTTGGTAGTGGGCTCATAAAATTGAGGTTCTATCAATTCTTTCTGACTAGGTGGGTTCGAGTCGGACTCTTACAGCAGAAGCACTTGGTAAGCTTGACGTGTCTATCACAACAGTTGTGGGACTCGGGGAGAGGGAGGTTGGGAGCCGGCGCATGTGATGCCAACCGACCAACAAGAGTCGCATGAGATGTGATTGGCAAGGAGTTGCCTACCTAGATCACTTCATGACTAGTGGTGATGCTAAAGATCACTAGTCGGCTTGCTTATTTGGGATCCTGGATCACTTAGTAACCATCGGAGGGGTGTTGGTTCTAGTGGGAGCATAAGTACTAAAATGTTTAATATGCTTGCTCTTTTATGGATACATGTCTTAAGTGTTTTGCATATTTTTCTGTTGTAGATCAATGGCACCTAGTAGAGTCTCCCTTAAATATCCAGTTTTGCATTGAGAACTATCGTAAAGAAAGATAAGTTTAATGGAACTAATTTTACCAAATGGTATCGTAATATGAGATTTTTTTCTCAAACAAGAAAAGAGGGACCATGTTCTAGATAACCCGCTTCTAGATGAGACGACTGAGAATATGAGTGTCGCTGCAACCAATACCTACCGTAGGACTTGTGATGAGTCCATGGAAATTAGCTGTCTTATGCTTGCTCACATGGAACCGGACTTGCAGCAGCAGTTCGAGAATGTTGAGGCCTACGATATGATTGAAAGCCTCAAAAGTATGTTCTAGGCTCAAGCAAAGATCGAGAGGTATCAAGTCTCTCATGCTTTGCTGAGTTGTAAGCTTAAAGATGGCGATCCACTAAGTCTGCATGTGATCAAGATGGTTGGTTATGTGCAGTCTCTGGAGAGGTTGGGCTACCACATTAGCAAAGAGTTCACTACAAATATATTTCTGAACTCCCTTCCTAGTGCATATGGCCAGTTCATCTTGAACTACCACATGCATGGTATGGACAAGAAGCTCACTGAATTAAATGGGATGCTCAAGTAGGTAGATGCTGATATCAAGAAAGGTGCTAGTCAACAAGTGTTGATGGTACAAAATAAGGCTAAATTCAAGAAGACTTCTTGCACTAAGAAGAAGAAGGCTAAGTCAAGAGGTAATGCTTAGGATTCGATCCCAAGCATTTCCTCGGGGACTAAGCCATCTCCTTTAGCTGGATCTACTTGCTTCTATTACAAGGTAGATGGCCACCGGAAGAGGAATTGTAGCAAATATCTGCCGACAAAGCCAAGAGTGGAGGTGTGACTTCCAACTAAGGTACACTTGTATGCAATGTTATAGACATTTATCTTGACGTTGCACCTAACAATTCTTGGGTATACTATACCGGATCAGTAATTCATATCTACAACTCGTTGCTGGGACTGGTAAGAACTAGGAGTGTGGCAAGAGGAGAGGTTAACATTCGAGTCAGCAACAAAGCGAGAGTCGCTGCATTGGAAGTCGGCACGATGCAACTTCATTTACCTTTAGGATTCTTAATGGAACTAAATAATTGTTATTATGTTCCGGTGCTTAGTCAAAACATTATTTTTGCCTCATGTTTAATGAGACAAGGCTATGAGTTGAATATTAAGAATAATAGTTGTTCTTTATATTGTAACATCCCAATTTCAGCAACCCTGATTAGTTGCCCAAAATGCAAAAATCAGGGGGAATAGAAACATTTTCTTGTTTAGTGATGAAGTGTTTGCCTGTTGTTTGACTATGGTTATGCTTATGATTGTGTATTAGAAGATATACTCCTTACCTCAACACCAGTTGACAAAAGCTAATTCCCAAAACTGTCTTGGCTTAATTTCCATATTCTCAAATGTTCTGGCATTTCAAAACCTGAGACAAGAAGCCCTTGCAAACCAAATATCTTAGTAGCTTCTATTGATCAAACTATGGAGAGCTATAGAATACTATCCCCTTATGTTTTCAAGACAGAACCCTCAACTACTCTTCACTCTAGGTTTCCCAAAACACCTTTATTAAGATTTTGAATTCTAATCTTGGTAGAGATACCAAGTACTCTCATCTTCTTCAAACTCCAGCCCTTTTCAAATTTGCCCAACCTTACCTCAAGTCAGACTTGATGGTAACCCCGGTAGTGGATTTTCTTAGTTTATAGGATGAATTGCCTTGATCTACTGTTTGGCTTGTCTGCTTAGGAAGTACTATGAGACACTCTAGGATCTCATCACTTGGATCAATATACTTTGAACTCATCAAACCCTAAGCAAGAATACAATCTGGATCTGATCCCTAGCTATTGAGTAATCATCTAAAACCCTTAACCAGATAAGCTCTGATGTGATCTAATTCCAAAAGCTTCCAAGTCCATGAAGACCAATATCAACTATGGATCCCTTCTAGTCAATCTACTCTTCAACCTCATCCACTTGTTGATGCTTTGGTATGTTGCTATCCATCAAAAGCCTCCCCTTCCCATAATCTAGTCAAAAACCCTAAATCTGCAAAATTTGGCTAAGTGTGGAATCTATTTCAACATCACCTTTTTGAATGCCTCCTTTTCTCAACCCTTGTGCATTTTTGAAAATGCATTTGGACCATCTTGTTTACCATCCTAAGGACTACCGAGGCCCACTCTTTCCCTTGGTTAGATCTTCCTCTAACCCACTTGTTCTTGATGGTTTTGCAGGCAACAAAATAACTATTCCTGCAAATCTAGTCAACATGCCTACTTTGACAGAAGCTCACACCACCATCCCACCTTCTATGGACCAACTCTTCCCATGGTTGTGTTCTACTCATATAAATATCTACTTCACTTGTTCCAAGTAGATATTTGTGCTTCTTAAACCCACAAGGTTTTTAAGGCTAGTTGATAATCTGCTTTGGTAGGATTATTATATTCAAACTTCGAAAGCATGTCTTGGTGAGCTCAAGCAGGATCAAGCTCAAAACTCTACACCGTTGCTATCTACATCACTGGTCTATCCATCCATATATCCCATGCCCCAAGGGGAGCCTTGAGCACCAAGATCCAACAAGGTTTTGGTGGCATGAAAACAATCTTACCCAAGATCCTTAAACCTCTAGTTTTCGCGAAAATCAACTTGGATTCTCCAATCCCAAGGTTTTAAATGCTTGTTACACCTGGTCTACATCATCTACCCTGATCATCAAGATTTATCAAATTTTATCCCTATTTTTATGGCTCCAACTCTAGTTAATCTCTTTAATAGACAAAATCTCCAAAACTCCTTTCCCAAGGGAAAGTTTGGTTTTTGCCAAAGCACTTCCCCAACTTTTGGATCAACTGAGATCCATATATCATACCCTACCTTCCCATCTCAAAAATAAACATTTTTGAGATCCTTTATTATTTCTTTTTGCCCTTTTTCTTAAATGGTAGAAATGGAATAACAATAGTTTTAAATCCTTTCAAGCCTCAATAAATCTTGGGAAAATTCTCCTAAGTGTGTATTAATATCTAGGACCATATCACACAAAAACCTCCCCTTGTACAATGGGAAAATCTCAAATGAATCCAATAAAACACATTCAGCCTTATTTGAATAATTGATTTAAAGTGCATCAATAATTATCCAATAAATCTCAAATAATTCAAGGAGGTATATCTAAAACCCAACCACCTACCAGCATCACTATCTCATCTTGCCAAGATCAAAATTTCAGAATATCCTCACGACCACTAACTATGGCCAAGAAGGAAACTAAATCAACATCATGAATTTAAACCCCACTCAAACCCCATCAAAGCTTGTCAAGCACTCCCCCTCCCCACCATCCTTCCCTCTGGTCGAACCCCACAGTAGCACGACACTGTAGCCCCCTGCCCTCTCCTTTTTGTCGTATGTGTTTGGAAGTAATAGAGAGATGAAAATCAATATAGCATAGTTCTTAAAGCTTGCAACAGCCACCTCACTGCCTCCTTTGCACTCCTGCATGAGCAGACCCCACCTCACCACTCTCCACCGACCCTGGCAGCCAATGGCAAGGCCATGAACCTGCCCTTGCCCTCCATACACCCCTTCCACCATGGACCTCTCCCCTTCGGTTTATAAGGGCCAGAGGCCACCAACTCTCTCCTGCTCCCTCATTTCTCCCCCTCACACTCCACCTCACCTTCCCAGAGCCTCCCCTCCCTCTCCCCTGCTATGAGTTGTGAGAGAGAGAGATAAGAAAAAGCTTCGGCCTCCCCCATCTCTCGAGCTAAGCTTCCTCCCCCTCTGTCCTCTCACTCTACATGTGCTACTACCGGACTCCCCTCGGCCGTATGCAGCTAACCATGCCCTTTTTATTGACCAAGACCACCCCTTCTGGCCTCACCGGCGGGGTCCGACGACCTCGCCTCGTCCTCCATCGCACGAGCCACCTCCAGTCGTAGAACTGGCCCGTGCCACCCCTCGTCGGGACCACCGTCGCGTGCCGCTCCATATCCGCCGCTCCCCGTCACCGGAAACCCCCGGGTAAGCCCTCACCACGCCGCCCCGACCACCCTAGGGTTCCGCCGCCTCCGTGTTCTTTCGGCCGAGGACGATGACGCGGCGCCATCGGATCCCCTTGGATCGTACGGCCCACATCGCCCGGTACCTGTTCGCCGCCCACTCTCCCTAACGGCCGGGCCCCACCCCGGCTTTTGAACCCGCCCCACTACGCGCTTGTCCACCCTGAGTGGGCTGGATCCACTTCCCCGGCCCAGTACGGCATGGACGTTCCCTGTTGCTCACGGCCCAGTAGCCAGTAGATCTAGTCCATTTCCCCTTCCTCCCTTTTCTAATTTAATACATATTTGTTTTTATAGCTGTCAGTTTAAATAAAAACAAAAATGTGTAAATCCATATTTTACCAGATATAATTTTTCCACATGTTCTAGTATGTTTTGTCAATCATGCAGATCAAACCCTCGGCCAAAAATAATTTTCATTATTTATTGGCATTAAATCGACCAAGATGTGGCTACTATACTAAATAATTTCCTCAAGGAGTTTTTATAATCCCATTTAGGTGAAACCAAGTTCCTCTGAAATGTATTTCCTATACCTATCATCCAGACCTTAACCCATGCCAAGGTGAACAGCAGTTTGCCTTTAGTAAATATAACAAAACACCTTGTTTCTACCTTTAGAAATTTCCTTAGACCAAACCTTGAGTCCAATTGACCCAATTCCAATTCTCTTGGATGAGCTACATACATATCTATCAAACCCTAGGAGATACTGATTTATTGAGCAATTAATTAATTCTGGTGATTTAAACATCTCTACCTAGGGTTAATTCAGTAATAAAATCACTACAGGAGTTTTGTAACTCCAAATGAGGTGATTCCAACTTCTACAGAAAGGTATCCTACATACCTACCATGTGTTCTTGTATTCAAACCAAAAGCTTTTGTAGATTAAATCTAGTGAAAAAGACAAAAACCCTCCAGTATTGCCTTTGGGAATTTCCTGAGAGCATTCTAGTAATTCTTTTGACATAATTCCAACTCTTTGTGAATTAGTACATCAAAAACCTACTTAGCCATCCAAGGAAATAATTTTTGGAGCTCCAGAACGTTTTTGGTGAATTATTTCCTAAAACTAGAGCCTTTATCACTAGGAACTTCATAAGTAATTAAAGAAAAGTAATAAAATAGTGAAACCACTTTTGTTGGTTTCATTTTATCAACCCCTATCTGTTGGTATCATTTTTACACAATGGTACCATATATAATAGGTCCTTGGTCCAAAAACCCCTCCTAGGTAGTTCCTCGACTATAAACCCTAAGGGATGTTCATCCATGTCTCCAAGGCCATCTCCACCTTCTAAATCAAATCCTCTCAAAACCTACTGAATCTTAAACTTGTATTGTTCAATGGTTTGCTGTATATTATATTGATGCTTGTATGTCCTGTGATTGATTGTGCTTTTGTTTGTTTGCATGTGCTATCTTGATGATGATAGTTGTGATGAAATCAGAGATCAGACGAGGTGATTATTATTGGTATCATGGTATTCTAATAAGAAGTCCAGGGACATGTATGCCATACTATTTATCACAGGCAAGCCACCTTCTTGCAAGCCTTTCCCTACTATTTTACTTATGCATGTTTTACTACTTTTATGAAACTGCATTGTTTTATACTTGATGATTTGTATCGAGTAGTGATTTGGCTCCTCCAAACCATTTCACCCTTGGTACTACTAAGTACAGACCCCTTGATGTTACCTACTTGCCCCTAGTATAGTAAATGGTGTATAACACCATACCCCTTTGGAGCCCCTGTTTTAGCCGAAGCCAGACTAGAGGATGGGAAAACCCCACGGAAAAGTTTTATTAAATGTTTTATGATAAAACCTTGGTGAGGTGAGACCTCCCAAGAGTTGTTGAGAAATAAAAAGGGTTTTGTTTTACAAAATGCTGGAGGAAAACCGGAGGAAAAAGGTTTACAAAAATGCACCCGGTTCTTTGCAGTTTGCTAGAACAATTAACCCGTGCAACCACATTACCCTGAAATGGGACAGGGCTAGATTTGAAGATTGTTTATTCTGGTGTAAGCTGCCTCGCAACAACTACAGGGGATGCAAATCCCCGAAGGGTGGGACTTCTCTGGACAACGGTCCATGTAAAAGATCAATCGGGAGAAGGAACGAAGGTTCTATGGACCTCCACGCGTTACTATGAGCCCCTCATTGAAAGCGCACACTCGAGAAGTGGAAAAAGCGCTCCGGTTGGCTGTAAACTATATAAGGCGTCCCGGTGTTCAGGGGGATAACACTCATAGGGTAGGCACTTATACTAGAGTGGGATTTCGAAGAGTCTTGGTCGGTTACGTGACCCACGATCGGTGTAGATCGGGGCAGAGTAGCCGGATGGTGTGGATAAAGTGTACCACCTCTGCAGAGTGTAAATCTATTCGAATAGCCGTGTTCATGGTCATGGACGGTTGGGAAGGTTGTTGTAGAGCGGTACTAGTTTTGTTTTCAAAAAGTATATCAGAAAAGCAAGGGCTTTGAAAACGTTTTGACCATGAGATGGTCGGAAAGGGGGATGTTTTGATCAGGGGATAGTCTGAAGGGGGAGGAAAGGAGTTTGGTCGTGAGACGACCAGAAGAAGGGAACAAATGGGTAACCCAATCCTAGTTTCTTACAAAACTTTTCAAAAAGGTTTCCAAAATGTTTTACAAAAAGTTTTTAACAAAGATATGGAGATGCTGTATCTACAAGAGAAAGCTATTTTAAGAAAAGAACCCCTATTGGATCCCTCCTACTACCACAGCCATATTGCATACCTCTTTGCTATTACTACTTTCTTAAGGTGGTTTGCGAGTACATTCAAAGTACTCACTGGCATTGTCCCTGGCTATTAACCTGGCCAGATAGCGAGAAGAAGGCAAGGATGGCGATGATGCGAGCTAGGACGTTCTCCCAGTCAGTTGCCTATAGGTTAAGGCATGGCTCGGGCTCTACACTTAATGAAGTTCCGCTGATGTTGATCGATGTAGCCATAATGGCAATTAAGGTATGGCATGTATTCATTAAGTATGGGATGTTTACTTTGATACTTGTCGGTTATGTACCACGACTAACTGATCATGGGATCGTGGTTGTATGCATAACAGGGATTCTCGGAGGATTAATCTGGGGGCCCCACAAACTTGGTATCAGAGCCATCCTGACTGTAGGAGAACTTTAGTTAGCATGGTCGCTAGACAGGAACCTTATTTTGAAAACCCCAGCTTTCAAAAACTAGTTTCTCAATGAGTTTCAAAAAGTTCTACTTCTTCTCTTACCATAAGTAAATGCTTTCGAAAATGGTTTCCTCTAACTCTCGTCCAAACTTCAAACCTACGGATTTTAAATAACTAGGATCTAGAACCCGGTGAAGACAATGAGAACAAGATGAAGACAAGCAACTACCAGCAAACACAAGGAGACTACAATATCGCTCTACTATCGGAATCCTCATAATCAGAAGACATCAAGTGTTGCACTATCAAGAAGCGTCGAAGATACGACGAAGGCTTTATCATCAAGATAGTGACTCCGACCTAAAGAAAGACGATATCTAGGGTCAATAGTCCAAAGAATAAGATTCCCCTACATCGCGAGTAGTTAACTCCTTGGTCCCTAACATTGACAATGTTTGCTTGCTTAAAGTGCCTTATGTGTTGCTTGATGTGTGATGTTTGCCGAGGACATTGCGGTCCCCTCGCTTTGTTCATCTTGTATGTATTTTCTAGCCCTTTTAGCCCATGACAAAAGTGTTTCAAGGATAGATACCCCACTGAGTACCTCAGTTACCCCTGTTAGTCGTTGCTAATGAAAATCTTGACTAAACTCAGGGGTATATGAACGGAAAAGCATCGCAAGAACCAGGAATTCGACATCGTTAAGTCAGCACAACTCGAAGACTTTCCACTCAACTCGAAGGACCATTCTCGAAGGACCTTAGTGAAGCTCTAAGGTGGAAAGACTGCGTCTTTCCACTCAACTCTCGAAGACTACCTACCGGAAGATACTTCAGGAAAAATTCCCAACCCCGACGTCCTTCTCCAGGAATCATCTCGAGAATCGTCCAAACCTCAGAAGATAAACCTCATCAACATCCGTCAAAAGACTCCTCAATCTCTCAGTACCCAAGAAGCCCTAACCAGGACAACTTGAATACTTGAAGTTAACCAAACTAAGGAAGCCGACCAAACTATCCTCTCAAGGGTTCGAAGAAGACTAAGGAGTTTAAATCTAAGAAGATTCCATGGAGATCCTCCCGGGCTATTCCAGTTTAAGACCCGCTTGAAGGTTCACTGGATCACTAACCCCTCAGTTCCAACCCATTTAGAGGACTTGCGACTTCAATAGATTCAAATAGGATAAGTATGAATAACTGTAGTATATGAGCCTCGTAGGACATAGTTTGTGGACTTCATCTGAAGGTTTCAACCCTGACGGAAGAATTGGTGATACTCCTCAAAATATCATCCGATGGCTCCAAGAAGAAAGGACTATGTCAACTCTCCGATCTACCCTAGTTTAAGCCTAAGGGGGGAAAGACTATGTATTTTCCACAAAAATAGAGTAACTCTTCGCCAGAAGCAAACTCAAGTGTATCGACCCTAAAATCGTTAAATAGGATATGCTACGCCCCTAAGGTAGAGTCGTGGATCCTTAGAGAATGGTACACCCAGCCGTAGATTCTACCCTCCGAAGAGTACCCCGTGAAGCTCAGAACTGAGGTAGTCCTCTGAACCTAAACCCTCGGGATTGCGAATCCGGAGGGAACCGAAGGTCATCCCTCGCAATCAGGACTAGACTCTGCTCAACTCTTCGTGCATCGTGGAAGACTGAAGCTCAACTTCATCGATGTAGTAACCACTTCCAAGGACGGGTACCATAAGATAGCACGCTTGAAACCAATAGCGCTAACCTTGACTCAAAATTCCCTAACCCTACTCTCCTGAATCTCAGGACAAGATTCTTTTAAGGGGGAAAGGTCTGTAACGTCCCAATTTCAGCAAACCTAATTAGTTACCCAAAATGCAAAAATTAGGGGGAACAAAAACTTTTTCTTGTTTAGTGATGAAGTGTTTGCCTATTGTTTGACTATGGTTATGCTTATAATTGTGTATTAGAAGATATACTCCTTACCTCAACACCAGTTGACAAAAGCTAATTACCAAAACTGTCTTGGCTTAATTTCCATATTCTCAAATGTTCTGGCATTTTAAAACCTGAGCCAAGAAGCCTTTGCAAACCAACTATCTTAGTAGCTTCTGTTGATCAAACTATGGAGAGCTATAGAATACTATCCCCTTAACTTAGTGAATCGATCTATAACATAAATGTGAAAAGTTTGAAACCAAATGATCTGAATATGACTTATTTTTGGCACTGTCAGCTTGGTCATATAAGTTGGAAACACATGAAGAAGCTCCATGGTGATGTAATCCTAACTTCGTTCGACTTGGAGTCATTCAAGACATGTGAATCTTGCCTACTCGGCAAAATGACCAAGACACCTTTTGCAAAGAGTTGTGAAAGGGCGTCAAACTTGTTGTGACTTCATTACATTCACTAATGATTTGATTTGGTATGGATATATCTACTTGATAAAATATAAGTCAGAAGCCTTTGAAAAGTTCAAAGAATTCCAGAATGAGGTACATAATCAACTCAGCAAGAAAATAAAGTTTATTCAGTCTGACCGAGGAGGCGAGTACATGAGCCATGAGTTTGTTGACCATCTGAAGAGTTGTGGAATAGTTCCTCAACTCACTCCATCGTGAACGCCATAGAGGAACGGTGTGTTAGAACGGCGGAATTGGACCTTGTTGGACATGGTATGATCAATGATGAGTCGGACATATGTACCTTTATCATTTTGGGGTTATTTTCTAGAAACTACAATGTTCACACTAAACAGAGTACCATCAAAATGGGTAGAGAAGACACTGCATGAGATCTGGACTGGCAAGAAGTCGAGTCTGTCTTTTCTTAAGATTTGGGGTTGCGGAGATTTTTTTCAAGCAACTTCAGTCGGACAAGCTCACGACCAAGTCAGATAAGTGTATTTTCATGGGGTATCCGAGGGAAACCTTGGGGTACTACTTCTACAATCGAGAATAGGGCAAAGTGTTTGTTGCTCGGAATGGTGTCTTCCTTGAGTATGAGTTTCTCAGTTAGGGATTCAGTGGGAGTACGGTGCAGCTCGAAGAAATTCGAGAGGAACCAACTAGTAGCGAGTCGGCAAATGCCTTAGAGGTTGAGCCGGTCAAGGTAGCTGAGCCGACAGCTTCACCTACACTACAAAGATCAGTCAGATTGCAAAGTGTTCGTGATGTGTTACTATTGGATAGTGATGAGCCAACAACTTATTCATAAGCGATAGTGGGATCCGATTCCGAGTCGTGGCTTGGATCCATGAGATCCGAGTTAAAGTCCATGGATGAAAATCAAGTTTGGAACTTGGTTCATCCGCCAGACGGTGCAAGAGCCGTTGAGTGCAAATGGTTCTTTAAGAAGAAAACTTATATGGATGGAAATATTTGTGTCTATAAAGCATAGCTTGTCACGAAGGGGTTCTGGCAGGTTCAAGGAGTTGACTACGATAAGACTTTCTCACCTGTAGCGATGCTTAAGTCAGTTCGGATCATGTTAGCTATAGCAGCCTATTTCGAATATGAGATATGGCAGATGGATGTCAAGACGACTTTCCTCAATGGAAAATTAACCGAGGACGTGTATATGATACAACCCAAGGGTTTTGTCAATCCGGCTAATGCTGACAAGGTATGCAAACTTCATAAATCCATTTATGGGTTGAAGCAAGCATCTCGGAGTTAGAACATTCGCTTTGATGAGGTATTCAAATCGTTTGGCTTCATCAAGAGTGATCATGATTCTTGTTTATACAAGAAGTTTAGTGGGAGCAAAGTAAACTTTCTGATCTTATATGTGGATGACATATTATTGATTGGAAATGATGTCAAGATATTACAAGAAACCAAGGAGTCATTGGAAAGGAGTTTCTCAATGAAGGACTTGGGTGAGGCAACTTACATACTAGGAATCCGGATCTATAGAGATAGATCCAGATGGCTCATTGGATTGAGTCAGAGTACATATTTGAAAAAAAGTGTTGAGGAAGTTCAACATGGAATCGTCTAAGAAGGGGTACTTACTGATGTCCCATGGTATAAAACTTAGCAAGACTCAGTGTCCTTCGACAACTGATGAGCAAAGTCGGATGAGTGTGATTCCGTATGCTTTGGCAGTCGAATCCATCATGTATGCCTTGATTTGTACTAGGCCAGATGTTTCTATGCTCTAAGTGTTGTGAGCAGATACCAGGCTAACCCTGGAGAGATCCACTGGGCAGTGGTTAAGAACATCCTTAAATACTTGAGAAGGACTAAGGATGTGTTTCTAGTTTATGGAGATGAGGTTGAACTCAGTGTAAAGGGTTACACAGATGCGAGTTATCTTACTGACTCAGATGATTCTCATTCGCAATCTAGATACGTGTTTGTAATGAACGGAGGGGCTGTGAGCTAGAAGAATTCCAAGCAAGAGAATGTAACTGCATCTACAGCAAAGGCTGGGTATATTGTTGCCTTGTAGGCAACAAAGGAAGCCATTTGGATGAGTAATTTCCTCATGGATGTTGGTGTGGTTCAGGGCTCGTCCAATCCGTTAGACGTGTATTGTGACAACAATGGTGCTATAGCACGAGCCAAGTAACCTAGACAACACCAGAAGAACAAACATATACTCATGCGGTACCACCTGATTCGCCACTTTGTGAATCAAGGTGATATCAAATTATGCAAGGTACACACAGATGCAAATGTTGTGGATCCATTGACAAAGTCGCTTCCATAGCCTAAGCTTGAGGCCCATGTAATAGCCATGAGCATTAGATGCCTAGACATGTGATGTCGGGATGATTGACTAGTGAAAGTGGGAGACTGTTGGGATTATGCCCTAGAGGCAATCATGTATGATGTAATTCCCAATGTATTCATAAAGTTATTTAGTTGTCCTAGTATGAACATCCGATGTATATCATTGAATATGTGATTCAATTGTGGCACTATATATTCATGCTGTTTATACTAGACGTCCTTGGTCGTTGAGGTTGTGCTGGACACACGACTTAGAACAATGTGAAAGTCGACTGATAACTAAGTTCCACTTGTCATCGACATGGTGATGTTATTCCGAATTACACGGACTTGGCTAAAGAGTTTAGCGAGTTGGACTGACCCACAGTTGAGATGCAACGAGCATGTTGTCATTTGTAGTCCAAGCAATGGAATCCTTTGACCTGAGGTGATCGCATGATCCGAGTTGTGGATCACCGGCTTAGGTTCTATCAAACACTGTTCCGTAAATGGGCAGTTATAAAGGTAGAGTTCGGGCTCGTTGTGAATCAAGTTGCGTGACATGGATTACCAAGATGGGATTTGCCCCTCCGTAATGGATAGATATTCTCTAGGGCCTCTTATGTGATATGATTTGGAAGCATGACCATGCGCGATTTGGTTAAGTGTTAACCAAGGAGTCGGACTAAGTGTTAGTCCAGTGAATAGTATATCATGGAACGAGAAGAGAGAATCGAGCTATTAAGGGATGGCAACTACTCGTCTATAGCTTGACAAGATATATATCGTGAGGCAAAGGGACTTGGACGAAAGTCATATTGATAAAGGTTTGTCTTCTAACTTGACGACACTTGGGAGTTGGCACGTCTTCCTAGAGGCCACTAGCAACTGGTGACTCGTGTCGTGTCTAGGTGTACGTAAACCTATAGGGTTACACACTTAAGGGAAAGGGGCCCATGTGGATTTGATCCATGTGGAGATTGGGATACGGCCTAGATGGGCCTCAAGTGTTGAGCCCAGCTAGGAGTGTATATAAGTGGAGTGACAAGGGATAGTCCCTGACCTAGACATCACTTTCTCCACTCCCATTTCGGTCTAGACAGGATCTAGCAGTCCTCTATCTGGAGCTCCTCCCTGCACGTGTGGATACCGGTAGAGGCGTTGCACGTGCGGCGCTGGAGATGAAGGAGTTTGTGGGGATTTAGACGTGCTGTATGTGGGATTGTTCGGCACAACATCAACTAATGCGCTTCATCAATAATCTGCACCTTCGCGTCTAGTGCTAAATCTCGTGCCCTATCACCTGAGCTAGATCTTGGGAGCACCATGTAGGGGGAAGTTGATGTGATATCACCGAGAGGGTCCAGAGTATATCTCTATGTCATTTGTATGGCCAAATACCATTCTTGATGAAAGTGCATGTATGCCCCATGTGTGGTATTGGTAATTAATGATAATCTATATGGACTAATGTCTGAATTGAGTTTTAGGTATGTTCTATCCATTGGCATCGCTGGGCCATGTATTGGTTTCAAGGTTGAAAAAGAAGAAGCAATGTCCAAGTGCTCTGTGCCTACAGGAATCATGTAGAAGAAGAACAAGATCAAGATTGTCTTGAAGAACAAGAAGATAGAGTTCCTTGTGGCTATCTTCAAGACATCATCAAGAAATGAAGTGCAAGCTCAAGATGCGCCATCTCTAGAAGATATCATGCTTGAAGCTTGCCATCCTCGGTGATATGGAGTGATGAAGACAAGTTTCAATAAGAGGTTTCCCCATGGAGTATGGGGGAGCAATTCACAAGTCTTCATCATGCAAAGTGAGGGCAAGAGCAATCAAGAAAGGTGTTCCATATTGAAGGAGACAAGATCGTCTACATCAAGCTCAAGTGGAATGCTCAAGGAAAAGGTATGATCTTGATAGGTTTTCTATTTTACTGGTCTCTCGTTGTTGTTGGGAGACCGGGTTTAGGATAGATAGCAGTACTATCAAGAGGAGCTCTTGAGTAAGTAGCTCGTTCGATGTCTTCGGGGGAGCTCAAACCTTTGCATACATAGCATCGTATTTCTTGGTTATTATTTGGATCTTGTCAATGTGAGGATATAGAGCTTGTGGTTATCTCCATAACAAGCTCCAGTTCAATAAAAACAAATTTTCTTTGAATAACTTATTGCGTTTTTTATATTGTAGGTTTTCTAGCTAGACACCTTGGGAGATATATAACTTATATATTCATGGTATTTTATCCCTTGGTGACACCCAATATTTCCCTTGTATTCTACACGTCGTTATATTTCCAACAAAATTGGTTTCATCTCGTTTGGAGTTCGGATGCGGAAGTTATTGCATTTTTGGTTCTGAAGTTTCCATGGGAGGAAGTTCCGGCGTGCCACTGCTAATACCGCTAGGGCATGTTTGATGCCGGTAGTACTAGGTGATATACTGGGATAACTTTCGCTCATCCAGATTTCAGTTTAGTAACCTCTCAGTTTGGTGTGTGCTATTTGTCAGAACTTTGGTCAGAAGTAAAGGCGGTAGTACCATCCCCACCGGAAGTACCGATGCACCAACAAATGTTCCATCAGGATTGTTTTCTGCCTTCCGTGTCGCTGTGTTTTGACCGTTTGCTGGTGCCAATGGTAGTTCCTCCCACTCACAGGTAGTACCGGCCAAGGTTGCTATTTGACCCAAACGGTCAGATCTGGGATGACCCACAAGTATAGGTGGTGTATCGTAGTATTTTCGATAAGTAAGAGTGTCGAACCCAACGAGGAGCAGAAGGTGCTGACTAGTGGTATGGATCAGGAATTCTCTGCAAATACTTAGCAAACGGATTTTTAGGGGTTTTTGATAAAGCAAGTAAACAAAGTACGAGTAAATAAAAGACAGTAGGAATAAATGTAGCGAGTGGCCCAATCCTTTATGCAGCAAAGGACAAGCCGGTTGTATTACTTAAGATGACCAAACGTTCTCCAGGACACATGGGAAGACTGTCAAGTGCTTTCGCTTCATATAGTTGATTAATCTTCTTTAGCTTGCTAAGTGTTGTGTGGGTGAACCTGTGCTAATGTACCGACCTTCCTAGGACTAATACATACTTGTGATTATACCCCTTGCAAACATCTGTAAGTATAAGTAATTAGGGTAGAAACCTAACCACAGCTTTAAACTCTAAGACCCTTACGTCCCTTGTGCAATGGTTTCCTAACGGGGGTTCAGGTTTCTGTCACTCCGGCAACCCCTACGATTTGTAGCCAAATACACAATGCATTCCCCTAGGCCCATATAGGTGAAGTGTCATGTAGTCGACGTTCACATGACACCACTAGAAGAAGTACACCACAACTTAAATATCAAACTATTGAATATTTCTCAACACAACTCCACTACTAACAACATGACTTCTCCCATGTCCTCAAGAACAAAACGAACTAATCACAAGACACCATATGGATCATGATCAGAGATGGAATAATGATGACTCAATAGCATCAACTACAAAGAGTAATCAACACCAGGAAAGTTTCCCCTAAGAACTAATGCAAGATTCAACTCAATTGTTACAGCAATATGGAGATGGTGATGATGGTGTTGATGGTGATGATGGTGGTGATGACGATGATGATGATCCTGATGAAGTCCAGCTTGATGGTGGTGTTGATGGCGACGATCTCCCCTCTTCGGGAAGGAATTCCCCTGGCAGAATTCTGTCTGCCGGAGAGATCTTTCTCTCTCGGTGTTTTCCACCCCGCAGAGGTGGCGGAATCTTTCCGTGGTCGCTCCCCGAGTCTTAGGGTTTCGGGAGGAATATATACGCCAGAGGAGAGTGCCAAGGGTGGACTAGGGCGGCCACACCACCTGGTGGTGCGGCCTAGGCTAGCCTGCACCAGGGGGTGGTGTGGGCCCCCTGTGGCCCATCTCCAGCCCCCCTTCTGGCTTCCTTCGTCTTCTGGAAAAATAGGATTTTCCGTATATTTTCGTGGATTTTCTGATCTTCACGAATTTTGCCTCCAAACAGCACCTTTTCCATCAGAATCCTGACTGTAGCGGTCCATGCTCCACAAGTCATCAACCATGCAAAAACAGATGAAATAACATAAGTATCACCTCTTAATACGAAATATATCAATGAATAACAGTGAATTATGACATAGAATAGTGATGCAAAATGGACGTATCAACTCCCCCAAAGCGTAGACTTCGCTTGTCCCCAAGCAAAACCGAGCTCAATAAACATGGCCTCGGGTTTATGGAGTGAAGAGTCGATAAAAGAATACGGACAAGAAGCATCACATTCATCAATACATAGATCAAAGTAGAAGACAACTCACTATTATATAACTCAACTTGCAATAAGCAAAGGAAACACAATAAAGATACATAAAGTAAATCATAATTCGTAATGGCAAAC
Organism: Avena eriantha; assembly: GCA_910589775.1. Taxonomy (NCBI): domain Eukaryota; kingdom Viridiplantae; phylum Streptophyta; class Magnoliopsida; order Poales; family Poaceae; genus Avena; species Avena eriantha. The sequence continues at coordinate 72,960,469 of OU342743.1, read as the reverse complement.
TTAGCTCTTGGTCGAAGAATAGTTGATAATTTCCTGAAGTTCACAAATAACCGGTTTTCAATGATAGCTTTCAAAGTAGTAATCACCAAGATAAGAGCAATGTGCAAAACAAGGAACATAAGAAACATGATTGAATAAATCATCATATGAATGAATGAAACACAACAACTCAAAATACTTGCTGAGATAGAAGGGAATAGGTTTACTGACTCAACTACAAAGTAAAAAAGAAAGGCCCTTCGTAGAGGGAAGCAGGGATTGCAAGTCTCATAAAGAGCTCCCAAAAATTATGATACTTACTAGCTTTCAGCTCTCATTGCCCCTATCATAGGCATCTTTAGGTGATTAAGGTTAAAGTGATCAAATATGAGGATATGCATTGACAAGTTGTAAATTGAGAATCTCATGTCCCTTGAATACGAGGGCCGCTCCTCATGCTACTCAAGTTTAGTCACCGGTAAGTTCTTGTCATCGTAAGCACATGCATATCATAGAGAAACGCCAACGGGGTACCCCTTGCCCGATGATATGGAAGAATCCCCATATAAAAATGACAAGGCAAGCAGACAACAAGTATCTCAGCAATCTTCTTATTTACCATGGGAATATGGTGCTTTTTTCTCTCTTTCCTCTTTTCATAGTATCTCTTTTTTTCTTTTTCTCTTTTTTCTCAATCTCTATCTCTTTTTTATAAGAAGAATGCTTCATAGATACTCATTATGGTTACGCTGCAGGTTTCCACCATGTCAGCATGGATTAGACCAGCGGCCCAGGCGTTTCTCTAACACACACGCATAACTCCATGGACTTACAAGCTCCCCTTTCATTTCACACCGACGACATCCATAGACAAAAGAACATGATATCAACTAGGTACAAAGTACCAAGTGCAATCTTGAAAGCGTTCCCCATGATTGCATGGTTCTGCTAATTCACAACTTACAAAGCGCAAGCATATACGCATCATAGGTGAGCACAATGGTTCAAGTTTATTAAATGCGAGAAAGTAAAGTGTGCCATCAAGTTCGTGAGAGCTTTAATCACTAATTTTCACATAACAAGTTTAATTTGGGAGGTAGATAAAACAAGAATTTACTTGGAATAGCAATAGTGCTAATAGGTAGGTATGGTGGACACAAATGGCAAAGGTTTTGGTTTTAAGGAATGGATGCACGAGAAGAATTCCCTCTCAGTACGGGTTTTGGCTAGCAAGGCTGGGTAGCAAGTATAAGAGTTGAAGGAAACAAACAAACATATAATGATAAAGACAAACATGAAATCACCTTGGAAGCACAAAAGATCTTAACTACAGAATACTAGACTTATGAGCAAATCAAGAAAGAAAGATGATGAAATTATTTTTCTTTAGAGGTACTTTTATCTTTTCATTCAACTCTCAAAAATAGTGTTGCTACTGACCGAGCCAGGTTTGCCAAAACCAACTAAATTAACTAAAAGATCCCAAAGTGATACCAATACTAACAACAAGATCAATCATATAACCACGCACTGAAAACTAATATAAGCTATGCAAAAGAGTAAATGATAGAACTTCTCATTAATAATCCATAACGGCAACTCACACCAAGGGATACATATCTAACGAGAGAGGGGATGTAACACCCTCAAATCGACCCTATTTAAGTTTTAGCCCTTTCCGCCAAACCCGCATAGAAACGATTCAAGGACGCCCACCAGGCACTTTCGTGCGGGTGGAAAACGAAGTAATACCATTACACAACAGTCCCCGATGGGACCACAGAACAGATATATATACAACAGTGACTCAACGAGTCAAGAATACAGATATACAATACCAAGATTCAAATCACCTTGAAAACGATAAAGCGTCCGACTACGGACAAGAGGCAAATGGGGCTAAGAGCCCTGAAGAATAACCAATGGCGTCCATAACCCTGCCCAGGCCAAGCCGGAACGGTAACCCTGCTAACGACGTCGATCTCAAACCTGCTAAAACAAAAGGGGTGCCGACAAAGGGCAAAGGAAAGAAGAGGAGCGTCAGTACTGAGGCCAGTACACGGCGAGGCTAGAATTCGGCGGCTCTCACCTACATAGGTATGGTGGACTGAAGCGGCAGCGCGGCGGCACTAAACAACCTATAGAGACTCGGTAAAACTGGCGGCTATTAGAGAGGGATAAGAAAGACCTATTCAGATTCAACCTGAAACTAACACCAAACATACCCTTCCTGGTATTTCCCCCTCGAGACCAAACGAGGAAGTCAAACCGAGGAACTCACACAGTTGGCAGTTTTATTCATTCCATTATAGTTGAAGCACTTACTAGTCAGATATAGATAGTATGAGTCATTCTGAAGCATAAGTAGTGGGCAGTTTTAATTACCATTCTTTTATAGTTGGAACATCTACTAGTTAGATAATTGTCCTAAGGAATCTGAAACCCAACAGTTGTTGACACTTCTATCACATTCCATTGGAATTGCAAAACTTACTAGGCAGGTATAGCATGTCACCAAAACAACCCAGATCCACCAGCTGTTGGCATTTTTAATATCCATTCCGTTATAGTTGAATCTGATTACTAGTAATACATTAAATCAAGTTTATAGCACTAATTTAGTTGTGCTTGTCTATGATCGAGATACTATGCTCCAAGTCATCCATAACCGTGGACACGGCTTTTAGAAAGTTTTACCCTGCAGGGGTGCAAAAATAGCAACACACACTCGATCAACCTCGTAAAAACCAACTCAAAACCCAATGAGGCATTCACGACAAAGCGATCATAGGATTCATAAAATATTTCAGGGGCCACCCCACTAAGCTACCCGCAACGAAGTTGGCCGGCTCCGGAACGGACCCAGGGTTTGCGTCAATGGCTGTAAATGACTGGGAACCCGAAAGTGTGACTGGGCTTGTCCATACCGCGAAAACACTCCGAATCCAAAACAGTACAGGTGCTCCACGCACAATCTTAAATAAAGCAGTAAACATGGCATAAGTTCAGGATAGTAATAAAGCCCCAAACTACTTGTGGCCCCAAGAAATAGAAATGAATCAAGCTCTGGCTCAGGGGGGTCCATAAGGCCTCCCGGATGTGGATAGTGCGAAAAATCAAGGAACAAGTATCAAGTACTCGGGGCCTACGGGACACAAGTGGGCGTAAAAACCAAATAGCATATATTGCCCACCGGTGCCTCTTTCATTAGTTGTCCCAGCAATTTAATAGTTGTATTTGAAGTCATGACCAACTCCACCGTAAACATCTGCCAGCATTCCAACAATTGTGGTACTTGACAACACGAGATCGCACCTGAGCAAGCAACTACGACTCGCAAGGCCAGCTATCTACCAAACACAGGTAATAGGAGGTGTCCAAGGCATTATAGAGGCTGCACGGGATATAACTGGTGCACGGAAACTAAAGCATCGCGACACGGATAACAATAGATCAACATGAGGAAATAAAGACTATAAATGCAAAATAGGTAGAAGGGGGAGAGATGCTCGCCTGGGAAAACACTCCCGACGGATCTTATCCGGAGAACTTGTCGATACTCGCATCAACTCATCGGCCTAATCCGCGAAGAAGCAAACACTAGCAGAAACACCGGATACAATATTTAATACTACGGCATAAGATCCGGCATGATTATGATATGATGCATGGCATGGCACAGATGCGGTGCAATTAGGCAATATTAAGCGGAACCGGGGTCATGAAAATTAATTAAACGGTTCAAGTTATTTAGAACCCCCGCAATTTAAATGTTGTATTAACAGGGCGAAACGTGGCATCGGTTCGCTACACCAATTTGAATGGAGTCCGGAATAAGACAAAAGTATCCCGCATATTGACTCCATATTTAATTATGAGGCGAATCGGCATAATGCCCCCAACCCACATGATATGCATGCGAGATGAACAATTATGCAACAAGTTTTATATATAGCATTTATAAAATAGGGACTCGGGAAAAGGTTCACACATCTGGATTCGGAAGATCTTGGGTCCGGGGGTCCGGGGTTCGGTCTCAGGGTTTGATAGGAACGGCGAGGTTCGGATACAGGATGGAGAACTTGGGTTCCAAGCGGTCGACCTTGCCGTTGGTGGCGAACTTGAGTGGATCGGGTACCGGGGGTCTTTGGATCCGTGAAGTAGATCTTGTCGCACGGTGTCCAGGTAGGCGAACTTGGCGGGTTGGGACGATCTTGTCGTGGTCCTCGGGTGACGGTGTCGGTCTTGGGTCTCGGCGCCGGAAGATCTTGATATTCCAGGAAGGAGATCTTGTCGGTTCCATGTCGAAGGCCTTGGCGCTCCGGATCGGTCTTCGAGCCCATGAAGGCGTTCTCGGGACCGGGGTTCTTCGGCTCCACAAAGAAGGTCTTGTCGATTGTTCATCGGGGGCAGCCAGGTTCGGTCTTCGGATCTTGGTCGGGTCATCGGTTTTTTCTGGGGTTGAAGTACTTGGCGTCCGAGAGACGATCTTGTCGCATCCATGGTCGTCGGGTCATGGCGTTGGTCTTGTCGTTTCACGGCGGAGATCTTGGTGTTCCGGGTCTCGGTGTCTTGGCGTCTGGTCCCCGGGCATCGGTGCGGAAAGCAGGTCTTGTCGATGTCGATCTTGTCTCTTGAGGGTGGCGTTCACATCACAACAACACTACCACACCATCTTCTCGGGTTTGTCTTCATGGCACCACCATACCAACACGAACAAAACTTGGAATAAACTCAGGCACATATCAACAGGCTGCGTAGGACTCCTCTTGGTCTCGATTTGTAGGAAGTCAGAGGCACGCAGGCAGTGCAGGGGCGCTGGCCGACAGCTTGGCTCATGGGTGGCTGGCTAGGTCAAGGTCGAGGGGGCCGACCTGGCGATAGGGTCACATGGCGCGGACAGGGCGCATGCGGCGCTCTACAGGGAGACGTAGGTGGCCTGGGCGTGGGGCTCACTCGCGGGGCGGTGATGCGAGGCGGTGCAGAGGCAGACGGCACACAGCGGCGGGCTCGGGGTCGACAGCCTGGGGCGTGGCCTGAGGGTCCTGCACGGGGAGGAGGCTCGGGCGCGGCCGCGGGAGGACGAACCGAGTGGGGCCCGGCTCGGGGGCAGTGGAGCTCGGGTAGGGATGGAGGGAGACGACGGTGATGGCCAGCGGAGTTCTGCTGCAGCGCTGGCGGAGCAGGGGGTCGATGGCGGCAAGGCGGAGTAGAAAAGCGGGGACGCCGACGGAAGAGGTGCAGGGTCGGAGCCGAGGCAGCGGTAGGCGTGGCCCGGAGGTTGGCCGAGCAGAGGACGGCGCCGACGGCGGGAGGCCGCGACGTAGACGAGCTCGGAAGGAGACGGGCCTGGCCGCGGGCAGGGGCAGCGGTGGACCCCGAGGCAGAGGAAGGCCAGCGCGTGGAGGGAAAGGAGGCGCCGGACGCAGCCGAAGACCAAGGGAGACGGGGGAGATGGCGGCGCATCTGGCGGCGGGGGTAGGTCGAGTGGGGAGAGGTTGGGGGCGCGTCTGCCGCGACGGGGGAGGTGGTGGGTCTAGGGGAAGAGAGAGAGAGGGGGAGGGGATCGAGGCCAGGTGTGGCTGTCGGTGGGGAGTGGGTGGGGCGACATGGCCGGGTGGAAGGTGGGGGGCCTGGGGCTGCGTGCCCAGGTGGGAGTGGGTCAGGTGGGATGGGTGGCTGGGTGCGGAAGTGGAGGCGCAGGATGGGCCTGGTCGGTGGTGGGGCCAGGTGGAGGGGGGGTCGGTCGGCAGGTGGTGGAGGCGTACGTGTGGCGTGTGTGGGTGGGGTTGGTGAGGTAGGGTGGAGTGTGGGGATTGGCTAGGGGGATGAGGTGGCGCACCACGAGTGGAGGGAGTGAGGTGGCCGGTTGGTGGGCGGGAGATGGAGTGGTGGCTGGCGCGGGGCGAGAGAGAGAGAGAGAGAGAGAGGCGGCTGGGTGTGGTTATGGGGTAGGTAGGATAGGATAGGATTAGTTTTTAGGGTTTGGAGGTGGCCGGCCGGGCTTTCGGGCCTGGCGGGCTGCCTCCTAAAAGTAATCTAACTTTTTATTTATTTTATAAAAGTCTTTTGTAAACCGTTTTTAGACAAAACAAAAATATCCGGAGAAGCCCGGTTTTAAAATTTGAAAAGAAGACGGGGTTATTCAGAAAACAAAACTAGGCTTTTCGAAAATAGTTTTAGACAAATCCATGCATGATGATGATGATGCTCAAATGCAATGTGGCATGATGACATGAGCATGCAGTCATGACGATGCAATGCACAAAAACAATGTGATTTTCTAGTAGTGGTTTTGCGGGGCGCCACAATTCGACACCACTAACAATGGATCTCGCCCTCGAGATCCGCATCATGGTACCGGGAAGAAGGCCGACGATCAGAATCTTCTCGCTTCATGTAGATCGTCGCGACACCACTAACAAGAGGTCGTTGTCCGCGATCGTCGAGAGAACACTCCGGGAACAAAGGGCGAAGGTAGAGGTATCAACAAATAAACCACCTCTAGCTTCCGTGGACGGAGTAAAATTGCTGGATCCACCGATTCAATGTACAAGAGCGAATGATAAGAGTAGTCGGATGGTGATCAGTCCACCGCGCACCCAAACCATTACTCTGCACACGAATAGGTGAATTATGCAACCAACTCTCGGAATTAGACTAAAGATCTCGACAACGAGGTTCGGAAACAAAGGAGTGATGCAGACTCTGCATCAGATCTGGCGTAGATGATGTCGTCACGTTGGAAACACCAGAAGGCACAAAGGAGGAACAATGAGAAGTCCAACAAATGAAGGATTCCTCAGATAGCACGAAGACCGGATGTAGAAGCACCGTTACCAGAGGAAGCGAAACCCTGAAGGTACGACGGAAACCCAACCACGAGAATTCCTGGACTCGAAGAAAAGATAAGAGAACAGATCCAAAACACGCAGATGTAAGAGGAGAACAGCAGAGGGGTAAGGAGTAAAAGCAGACCTAATCAGATCTATCCAACCGATTTTCCAAAATAGTTTTGACACTCTACTTCGGCCGTTAGCTAGGTTATCCTACAGGCTAGACAAATGGGGTATCGTAACTGCTGAGCTCTGATACCACTCTGTAACACCCTCAAATCGGCCCTATGCAAGTTTTAGCCCTTTCTGCCAAACCTGCATAGAAACGATTCAAGGACGCCCACCAGGCACTTTCGTGCGGGTGGAAAACGAAGTAATACCATTACACAACAATCCGCGATGGGAACCACAGAACAGATATATATACAACAACGACTCAACGAGTCAAGAATACAGATATACAATACCAAGATTCAAATCACCTTGAAAACGATAGAGTGTCCGACTATGGACAAGAGGCAAATGGGGCTAAGAGCCCTGAAGAATAACCAATGGCGTCCATAACCCTGCCCAAGCCAAGCCGGAAGGGTAACCCTGCTGACGACGTCGATCTCAAACCTGCTAAAACAAAAGGGGTGCCGACAAAGGGCAAAGGAAAGAAGAGGAGCGTCAGTACTGAGGCCAGTACACGGCGAGGCTAGAATTCGTCGGCTCTCGCCTACATAGGTATGGTGGACTGAAGCAGCAGCGCAGCGGCAATAAACAACCTATAGAGACTCGGTAAAACTGGCGGCTATTAGAGAGGGATAAGAAAGACCTATTCGGATTCAACCTGAAACTAACACCAAACATACCCTTCCTGGTATTTCCCCCTCGAGACCAAACGAGGAGGTCAAACTGAGGAACTCACACAGTTGGCAGTTTTATTCATTCCATTATAGTTGAAGCACTTACTAGTCAGATATACATAGTATGAGTCATCCTGAAGCATAAGTAGTGGGTAGTTTTAATTACCATTCTGTTATAGTTGGAACATTTACTAGTCAGATATAATTGTCCCGAGGAATCCCAAACCCAACAGTTGTTGACACTTTTATCACATTCCGTTGGAGTTGCAATACTTACTAGGCAGGTATAGCATGTCACCAAAACAACCCAGATCCACCAGTTGTTGGCATTTTTAATATCCATTATGTTATAGTTGAATCTGATTACTAGTCATATATTAAGTCAAGTTTATAGCACTACTTTAGTTATGCTTGTCTATGATCGAGATACTGTGCTCCAAGTCGTCCATAACCGCGGACACGGCTTTCAGAAAGTTTTACCTTGCAGGGGTGCACAAATAGCAACACACACTCGATCAACCTTGGGAAAACCAACTCAAAACCCAACGAGGCATTCACGACAAAGCGATCACAAGATTGATAAAATATTTCAGGGGGCCACCCCACTAAGCTACCTGCAACGAAGTTGGCCGGCTCCGGAACAGACCCAGGGTTTGCGTCAATGGCTGTAAACGACTGGGAACCCGAAAGTGTGACTGGGCTTGTCGATGCCGCGAAAACACTCCGCATCCAAAATAGTATAGGTGCTCCACGCACAATCTTAAATAAAGCAGTAAACATGGCATAAGTACAGGATAGTAATAAAGCCCCAAACTACTTGTGGCCCCAAGAAATAGAAATGAATCAAGCTCTGGCTCAGGGGGCTCCATAAGGCCTCCCGGATGTGGATAGTGCAAAAAATCAAGGAACAGGTATCAAGTACTCAGGGCCTACGGGACACAAGTGGGCGTAAAAACCAAATAGCATATATTGCCCACTGGTGCCTCTTTCATTAGTTGTCCCAGCAATGTAATAGTTGTATTTGAAGTCATGACCAACTCCACCGTAAACATCTGCCAGCATTCCAACAACTGTGGTACTTGACAACACGAGATCGCACCTGAGCAAGCAACTACGACTCGCAAGGCCAGCTATCTACCAAACACAGGTAATAGGAGGTGTCCAAGGCATTATAGAGGCTGCACGGGATATAACTGGTGCACGGAAACTAAAGCATCGCGACACGGATAGCAATAGATCAACAGGAGGAAATAAAGACTATAAATGCAAAATAGGTAGAAGGGGGAGAGATGCTCGCCTGGGAAAACACTGCCGATGGATCTTATCCGGAGAACTTGTCGATACTCGCATCAACTCATCGGCCTAATTCGCGAAGAAGCAAACACTAGCAGAAACACCGGATACAATATTTAATACTACGGCAGAAGATACGGCATGATTATGATATGATGCATGGCATGGCACAGATGCGATGCAATTAGGCAATATTAAGCGGAACCGGGGTCCTGACAATTAATTAAACGGTTCAAGTTATTTAGAACCCCCGCAATTTAAATGTTGTATTAACAGGGTGAAACATGGCATCGGTTCGCTACACCAATTTAAATGGAGTTCGAAATAAGACAAAAGTATCCCGCATATTGACTCCATATTTAATTATGAGGCGAATCGGCATAATGCCCCCAACCCACATGATATGCATGTGAGATGAACAATTAATATGCAACAAGTTTTATATATGGCATTTATAAAATAGGGACTCGGGAAAAGGTTCACACGTCTGGGTTCGGAAGATCTTGGGTCCGGGGGTCCGGGGTTCGGTCTCAGGGTTTGACAGGAACGGCGAGGTTCGGATACAGGATGGAGAACTTGGGTTCCAAGCGGTTGACCTTGCCATCGGTGGCGAACTTGAGTGGATCGGGTACCAGGGGTCTTCGGATCTGTGAAGTAGATCTTGTCGCACGGTGTCCGGGTAGGCGAACTTGGCGGGTTGGGACGATCTTATCGTGGTCCTCGGGTGACGGTGTCGGTCTTGGGTCTCGGCACCGGAAGATCTTGATATTCCAGGAAGGAGATCTTGTCGGTTCCATGTCTAAGGCCTTGGCGCTCCGGATCGGTCTTCGGGCCCATGAAGCCATTCTCGGGACTGGGGTTCTTCGGCTCCATGAAGAAGGTCTTGTCGATGGTTCATCGGGGGTAGCCGGGTTCGGACTTCGGATCTTGGTCGGGTCGTCGGTTTTTCCGGGGCTAAAGTACTTGGCGTCCGAGAGACGATCTTGTCGCATCCGCGGTCGTCGGGTCATGTCGTCGGTCTTGTCGTTTCACGGCGGAGAACTTGGCGTTCCGTGTCTTAGCGTCTTGGCGTCCGGTCCCCGGGCATCGGTGCGGAAAGCAGGTCTTGTCGATGTCGATCTTGTCTCTTGAGGGTGGCGTTCACATCACAACAACACTACCACACCATCTTCTCGAGTTTGTCTTCGTGGCACCACCACACCAACACGAACAAAACTTGGAATAAACTCAGGCACAGATCAACAGGCTGCGCAGGACTCCTCTTGGTCTCGATTTGTAGGAAGTCAGAGGCACGCAGGCGGTGCAGGGGCGCTGGCCGACAGCTTGGCTCATGGGTGGCTGGCTAGGTCGAGGTCGAGGGGGCCGACCTGGCGATAGGGTCACATGGCACGGACAGGGCGCAGGCGGCGCTCTACAGGGAGAGGGAGGTGGCCCAGGCGTGGGGCTCACTCGCGGGGCGCTGATGCGAGGCGGTGCAAAGGCAGATGGCGCACAGCGGCGGGCTCGGGGTCGACAGCCTGGGGCGTGGCCTGAGGGTCCTGCACGGGGAGGAGGCTCGGGCGTGGCCGCGGGAGGACGAGGCGAGCGGGGCCCGGCTCGGGGGCGGCGGAGCTCGGGTAGGGATGGAGGGAGACGACGGTGGTGGCCGACGGAGTTCTGCTGCAGCGCTGGCGGAGCAGGGGGTTGACGGCGGCAAGACAGAGTATAAAAGGCGGGGCGCCGACGGAAGAGGCGCGAGGTCGGAGCCGAGGCAGCGGTAGGCGTGGCCCGGAGGTTGGCCGAGCAGAGGACGGCGCCGGCGGTGGGAGACCGCGGCGTAGACGAGCTCCAGAGGAGACAGGCCTGGCCGCGGGCAGGGGCGGCGGTGGACCCCGAGGCAGAGGAAGGCCAGCGCGTGGAGGGAAAGGAGGCGCCGGACACGGCCGAAGACCGAGGGAGACAAGGGAGATGGCGGTGCATTTGGGGGTGGGGGTAGGTGGAGTGGGGAGAGGTTGGGGCGCGTCTGCCGCTACGGGTGAGGTGGTGGGTCCAGGGGAAGAGAGAGAGGGGGGGATCGAGGCCAGGTGTGGCTGTCGGTGGGGAGTGGGTGGGGCGACGTGGCCGGGTGGAAGGTGGGGGGCCTAGGGCGCGCGCCCAGGTGGGAGTGGGTCAGGTGGGGTGAGTGGCGATGGGTGGCTGGATGCGGAAGTGGAGGCGCGGGATGGGCCTGGTCGGTGGTGGGGCCAGGTGGACGGGGGTTCGGTCGGTAGGTGGTGGAGGCGTACGTGTGGCGTGTCTAGGTGGGGTTGGTGAGGTAGGGTGGAGTGTGGGGATTGACCAGGGGGATGAGGTGGCGCACCACGAGTGGAGGGAGTGAGGTGGCCGGTTGGTGGGTGGAAGATGGAGTGGTGGCTGGCGCGGGGTGAGAGAGAGAGAGAGAGAGAGAGAGAGAGAGAGAGAGAGAGAGAGGCGGCTGGGTGTGGTTATGGGGTAGGTAGGATAGGATAGGATTAGTTTTTAGGGTTTGGAGGTGGCCGGCCGGGCTTTCGGGCCTGGCGGGCTGACTCCTAAAAATAATCTAACTTTTTATTTATTTTATAAAAGTCTTTTGTAAACCGTTTTTAGACAAAACAAAAATATCCGGAGAAGCCCGGTTTTAAAATTTGAAAAGAAGACGTGGTTATTCAGAAAACAAAACTAGGCTTTTAGAAAATAGTTTTAGACAAATCCATGCATGATGATGACGATGCTCAAATGCAATGTGGCATGATGACATGAGCATGCGGTCATGACGATGCAATGCACAAAAACAACGCGATTTTCTAGTAGTGGTTTTGCGGGGCGCCATAGGGGACACTTCCATATTGCAAACCATCCCACATAATAACTTCTCTATTCACGATATGACTCTACTAATAAGGTAAAAAGATAGAAGATAGTGATGTGATACCACAGCACTCCCCTAAGCTTGGAACAAACCAAGGGGATGCCAAACCTGATGACGAATTACTCCTTAGGTGGTGGTGTTAATATCTCATCTTCGTCCGACTTCCAGGGTAAGGGCTTCCCATCAATAAAGGACATCGTGGTTTCCAGCATCCTGAAACTTGCAGCAGCACTTATGCATTTAAACCTAACCTCATACTCATAGTTTTGATTTTGAACGTCATAGAACTATGCTTGCAGTTCGCTGGTTCTTTGGCGGAGTGAGAGAACTTCATCCTTGAGTTCATCGGTCTCCTTTTGGTTCTCGGCGATGAGTTCGGAACAAATCTTATGGATGATATCCACTTCGCGCTCTGCCATCTTCTTGTACCTAAAGACTTCTTGCTCTAGTGCTTCCATCCTGTCCTCCAGACTTCCTTCACCTTTAGGGCCTCGAACCTCTTTTATCCGGAGTTCCCCATCTTCAAGCAACAACTCCTTGGGATGAAACTTCAACTCTCTCATGTATGGGTTGATGATATCCTCTAAAGAATCTTCCTTGGCTGGTCTAGAGGAAGACAGTGTAGCTCCAAATCTGGGACTCTACCTGTCAGAAACAAATCGAAACGAAAACACGACGAAAACACGATATACGAACCTCGGGAGATCCGGGGGATTATATATTACGAAGTTTCATGACGAAAGGAAGGTACTGGGAGAAAACGAGTCGGAGACGGAGTCTGGGTGGCCACACCACCTGGTGGCGCGGCCAGGTGTGGGCCCGCGCCACAGGGTGGTGTGAGCCACCCTGGCTCTGTTTTCGTCCCTCTTTCGCTTTGTAGCTTTCCTTATCGACTGAAAACTGTAAAAATATAGTTGGATAGTATTTTCGCGAAACTTTTCTTACCATAATTGTTACCTATTTGAAAGCGGACTCTGCAGGTCTCTGAATTTGGTCCTTGATAAATTTTTTCAGAGTAATAACTTAAAAGGCATCAACATCTTCATTATAAGAATCCCCAGCAATATAGTGTTTGAGTCGCTGCCCATTCACTACTTGTGTTACCTTTTAAAGAAGAAATTTTTATTGCTCCTGAACGGTATACTTCTTCAATAATGAAAGGTCCTTCCCATTTTGATAGTAGCTTTCCTGCAAAAACTCTGAGACGAGACCTATACAATAGAACTTTCTCACCAACATGAAATTCCCTCTTAAGTATTCGCTTGTCATGCCATCTTTTAACTTTTTCCTTAAAGAGCCTAGCATTTTCATAGGCTTCACTCCTCCATTCATCTAAAGAACTTAGGTCAAATAATCTTTTCTCACCAGCGAGCTTACAATCTCTATTTAGTTCTTTAACTGCCCAGTAAGCTTTATGTTCTAATTCTAAAGGTAGGTGACAAGCTTTCCCATAAACCATTTTATAAGGGGACATCCCCATAGGATTTTTGTAGGCAGTTCTATAAGCCCATAAAGCATCATTCAACTTTTTAGCCCAGTTTTTTCTAGATCTATTAACAGTCTTTTGCAAGATAGATTTAATTTCTCTATTTGATAACTCTACTTGCCCGCTAGTTTGGGGGTGATAGGCTGAAGCAATCATATGATTAACATCATATTTAGCAAGGGTCTTTCTAAAACCACCATGAATGAAATGAGAACCCCCATCAGTCATGAGATACCTAGGCACTCCAAACCTAGGAAAGATAACATCTTTACGCATTTTTAGAGAGGTTTCCCCATCAGCACTCTTTGTAGGAATGGCTTCTACCCACTTAGTAACATAATCAACAGCAACAATAATATGAGTATAACCTTTCGAGGAAGGGAAAGGACCCAAAAATTCAAATCCCCAGCAATTAAAGGGTTCAATAACTAGAGCGTAATTCATAGGCATTTCATTGCGTCTAGAAATATTACCAACACGCTGACATTCATCACAAGATAAAACAAATTTTCTTGCATCTTTAAAAAGGGTAGGCCAGTAGAAACCTGATTGTAGCACCTTTTGTGCAGTTCTATCTCCTGCATGATGTCCTACGTAAGCACTACCATGACATTTACGCAATATCTCCTTTTGTTCATATTCTAGAACACATCTTCGCATAATACCATCCACTCCTTCTTTGTATAAGTGTGGGTCATCCCAAAAATAATGCCTCAAATCATAGAAGAACTTCCTTCTTTGCTGAGCTGTAAAAGTTGGAGGCAAATACTTGGAGACAATAAAGTTAGCATAATCAGCGTACCAAGGGCTCCCTCGTGAGCTTACCCCTACTGCGGCTAATTGCTCATTCGGGAAACTATCATTAACAGGCATAGGGTCAAAAGAGATATTTTCCAATCGAGATAAATTATCTGCTACAGGGTTTTCAGCACCTTTCCTATCTACTATATGTAGATCAAACTCTTGTAAAAGCAGCACCCATCTAATAAGCCTAGGCTTAGCGTCCTTTTTCGTCATAAGGTATTTAATAGTAGCATGATCAGTATTAATGGTGACTTTTGAGTCTACAATATAGGGTCTAAACTTATCACAAGCAAAAACGACAGCTAGAAATTCCTTTTCAGTAGTAGCGTAATTCCTTTGAGCAGCGTCTAAAGTCTTACTAGCATAATGAATAACATTTAATTTTTTATCAATTCGTTGCCCAAGGACAGCACCTACAGCAAAATCACTAGCATCACACATTATTTCAAAGGGTAAACTCTAATCAGGTGGTTGAACAATAGGGGCTATAGTTAAAGCCTTCTTAAGAGTTTCAAAATCTCCCTTGCAATCATCATCAAAAACGAAGGGTACATCTTTTTGAAGAAGATTAGTGAGGGGTTTTGAAATCCTAGAAAAGTCTTTAATAAACCTTCTATGGAAACCAGCATGACCAAGGATACTACGAATACCTTTGATGTCTCTTGGGCATGGCATCTTCTCAATGGCCTCAACCTTAGCTCTATCAACTTCTATGCCTCTTTTAGAAACTTTATGCCCAAGGAGAATCCCTTCATTAACCATGAAGTGGCATTTCTCCCAATTAAGAACAAGATTAGTTTCTTCACATCTCTGCAAAACTTTATCAAGGTTGTGTAGACAATTATCAAAAGAAGTTCCATAGACAGAAAAGTCATCCATGAACACTTCTACAATTTCCTCACAAAAACCATGAAAGATAGCAGACATGCACCTTTGAAAAGTAGCAGGAGCATTACATAAACCAAAAGGCATACGTCTGTAAGCATAAGTTCCGTAAGGGCAAGTAAAAGTATTTTTTTTCTTGATCTTGTTGTTTAACAGCAATTTGAGAGAAACCAGAATAACCATCAAGAAAACAAAAATGGGTCTTTTTAGACAACCTTACCAACATTTGATCAATAAAAGGAAGTGGGTAGTGATCTTTCTTAGTAACTTTATTGACTTTTCTAAAATCAATGCACATCCTATAGCCTACTACTATTCTTTGAGGAATAAGCTCAACATTATCATTAGGAACAACGGTAATACCTCTTTTTTTAGGAACACAATGAACAGGACTAACCCATTCACTATCAGCAATAGGGTAAATAATACCAGCATCAAGGAGTTTCAATACCTCATTCCTTACCACTTCCTTCATCTTAGGATTTAAATGTCGTTGGTGCTCTACTACTGGCTTTGCATCTGATTCTATGTTGATAGAATGCTGACATATAGTAGGTGAAATCCCTTTTAAATCATCCAGAGTATAGCCCATAGCTCCTCGGTGTTTCTTCAAAACCTCCATGTTGGGGATATACTTTCCGGGTATCCTCACAGTTCCTCACTGACCAGGGTGGCCCACTTTGGGTTAGAGCTTTGCTTCACGGGCGGCCCAGTCAGGGAGAAAAGACGGAGTCCAATCCGGCTACGGGAAGGCCCAGAAGACTTACTGACTTAGGCCCATAGTATTGCTTGTAGTTGAATGTACTCTATAACCAACTCTTAGTCGTAACCGGACTGATCTCTCGTGTAAACCCTAGGCCGGATATCTATATAAGTCGTCCTAGGGAGAACCTTTAGGGCACCTACCCTCATAGTCTACAATCTCAACTCGCACAGGCGAACCCTTGTAACCCATATTCTGGCTCTGCCGTATTACTAGATTGCTAGTAGGAGTAGGATCCGTCCAAAGCCGGCGGATTCGAACCTGGGTAAACTTGTGTGCTCACCGTCCCAGAATACCGTATGTCTCACACCCCTCTCTTCCGCACGCCTCGAGGACCCCCTCATGGCGTACTTGTCATCAATCCGACGACAGTTGGCGCCCATCGTGGGGCAAGTGAGCTTTGGATCTGCGTTCCGAGCGGAATCTGCAAGAATCGGAATCGGCGAAACCATCGTCGTCGGTCACATCCTCTACGCCAGCGATGTCCCTCTCATCGTTCTCGACGAGACCTGGATTCCGGCTAGGGAGGCTGTGACTGCCTACACCATCATGTATTTTGGCGAGATCGATGTTTACATCGGTTTTGCTGAACCTGCCCCACCCACCCCTGTGGTGATGATAGAGGCAGAAGAATCTTCTGGGTCCCCTTTGTTCGTGGAGGCGGCAGAGTTCCGGATCTCAAAAAACCCTAATCCCACCCAGCCCGTACCAGTTGTGGAGATAGTGGAGAAATCTGAGCCTGAAGCAGACCTAGCGGTCCAGATCGATTCTGGAGTGGATCTCCCTGGAGAGATCGAATCCCAGATCGACCCACCCACCGAAGTCGAAATCCAGGAGGAGCATAACAATGACACTGATTCCGGCTCTGATGACGTCGGGACAGACATGCCTTTCCTAAGGTACACGCTGTGACGTATGGTAATGCAAAACTCAAGCGCAGATGCAATTCTCGAAGCCATCAGGAGTTTCGACGAAGCTGATCGTGAAAGCCGCAGGTACCTCAGGAAGCACGCGTCACACTTCATCGGGTATGTTGGATCCGGATCCGGCTCCGCCGATGCTAGAGACAACACCGACTCTGTGCTGGAGGCAATTGGAACAAACGCCGACATACCCGCATCCTCGGATGAATTGATGACGTCGGCAGATTTCCGAAAGTTCTCCGCATAATATGAAGAGGAGTATAACTCCAAGGCTGCAGAAGAAGGAGAAGCCATGGATGAAGGATCCGGGGAACACTCTCCCAAAGCACAGGATGACATGGAAGTCAGAGATGATCCCGAAGTCCAGATGTCCGAAAGTACCGATCAGAGCTTGACTCTGGGAAACGGACCCAAAGTCGTCTTTGCTACCGGCGCTGCCAAGAAGGCAAAGAAGAAGAACAAGAAGAACAAGACCCCGACAAAAGATCATCTGACAGAGGAGGTGATTGCCGAGGAATACGAAGAAGATTCGGATGGAGCGCTTATCCCAGACGAGCCCAAAAAAGAAGAATCGATGGATGGACACGTAATCACTGAAGGTGCGCGTAAATTCATCGATGCTGTATTAACCACACCTATCCCTACAGCTACATAACTTGCTGCTGAAGAGCTGGACGAAAGGGCCCAGGCCCTAGAAGCGCGTCGTGAACAACTCCTGGATGAAGCCAAAAACATTGAGGAGGAGAATAAACGCATGGCAACTGCGGAGAAGTACATCTCTCGGCAGCATCAGAAAAACCGGAAACGTCACACAAGTGACGGTCAATTACCAGAAGTGCAAAAGGTTCTCTTTGAGGGAGATCCAGGGATGCCTCGTCTCGACAGCAAAGGAGAGTTGGTGTATCCAACACCAGTACAGAACATTGTCGCAGCTCGAGATATCCTGTCAAATAATCCAGGCCCAGAACAGGTTCGATTGTGCATCAAGCTAATCACCAAGGGACTAGAACAACAAAGGGTTGCAAAATCCAGAAGCGGGAAACTGGTCTCCAAATCCGACCAATGTCGCATGGACTCAGCCTAGAATGATATAAGGCCCCAGCGTGTTCCGGAACAGCATCACCGTTTCGACCAACGGGAAGACAACTGCTCCAGAACCGGATCATCATGACAGCACCACAAAACTGCACGCGACTGGCGCAATGTTGCTCCAGCCACCGAGCAAGACGCAATTGTTGCACTGTATCCGAGAAATCCTCCACGGTGAGAGTCGAACGATTGTAGGGAAGAAGACAAACAGAAATGTCGGGAGGAGGACAGACAAAGAATGCCACCCCCTAGACATGCAAGCTGTCCGGCTGTGCCCCACCGTGGTGGGAATGACGGACAAGGGAACGACGGACATCGTGCCGAGTCAAGCCGCCAGGGGGCTCATCGTAATGAATACCCTCCCCAGAACTGGAATAATGACGCTCTGGATGGAGGCCGGCGATCAGCCGGAAATAACCCAGCTGCTCCACCATCTCCACCAAGTAGCCATCACAACAGCTCTCAAGGAGGCCAGGGAGGGTGTCGAGGTGGAGGAGGTGGTGGCAGAAGCCGAAGTCTGGCTCCAAGGCACCGCAGCCATAGCCGACATTCGGGACGATCTCTATCCTCGAACGATGCAAGGCACATGATCAACTCCAACATAGAGGCGCGGCGCTACGAAAACGTTGATATCTACGTGGGCCCAAAGTGCTTCGGACCACGCATCAGAGCTACAAGATTCCCGGAAGGATTTGCTATCTCAAGACATATCCAAGCCTACGACGGCATTGCTCGGCCATATACCTAGCTACAGGATTTCTTCCAAGCTTGCTGCATCCCCAAAGGCAGAAACAGCCTGGTCGCAACCCGATATCTCCCACTCATGTTGCGGAAGACGGCACGATCATGGCTCAATGAACTTCCGGAGAACACCATCCACAACTGGTATGACATGCAAAGTGCGTCCTTTCAGAATTTCGAAGGCACATACCGAAGGCCCTGTACGGTCAGAGACCTACAGCATTGCACCCAGAAAGCGGGAGAAACTTGCTAGGATTACCTCGGATGATGGATCGACACCAAGAACTCATGTGAGGGAGTAAATGATCAAATTGCGATTGAAGCTTTCATTGCAGGTCTCCCAATTGGTTTACTACGTCATCGTTTGAAGTGCGACAAAGTCACTGATTTGGGAGAGATGATAGAAACAGAGAGCAAGTATGCAGATGCTGACGATGACGCAGAGGGATTACTCAATGCCCTAGCTGTGCCACAGTCGGCAAAACAACCAAAGCAACAAGCTCAGAAGCGCAAGAACACCTCGGAAGAGAAACCCAACGCGGAAACGGCAGTTTTCGCTGCTAATTTCGGGTCTAGAGGACGAGGAGGACGCGGCGGAGGCCGCGGGCGTGGCCGTGGGACTTCAAGAGTTCAAGGTAGAGGAGAACAGCAACCAGGCAAAACCTACACTTGGGCCGACATTGCCAATAACCCATGTGTGCATCACCTAGCCGCCAATGGGGGCTCGTCCCACACCAACGCAGAGTGTCGTTTCAATGACGACATCAAAAGAGATGACACCGCTGGCTACAAAGCTAAGCGGAAGAAGGGAAAGAAGAATCTCGAAAAAGATAAAGAGACCAAGGAAGATTACGACATGGAGGAAGCTGATGCTTCAAATCCCAAGCCGGAAGGGAAGAAAAATTTTCCGACCAAGAAGACACTTATGTCACCTTCCTCGGATCTCAACCAGCAAAGGTTAAGAAAGCAGTTCTACATGAGCTCAATGCAACAGTTTCGGATGTCCCCCAATTTTTGGATTGGTCGGAAGTGGCAATCACGTTTAACCGCGCTGATCATCCGCCTAAGCTACACAGGCGAGGAAAATACGCCTTTATCGTCAATCCACTTATTGACGGTTATGGTTTCTCCAAGACTCTCATGGACGGTGGCAGCAGTATCAATATTTTGTATGTCGAAACGCTATACCTAATGAAGATCTCGGAGACCTAGCTGAATCACAGCGCTGTGATTTTTCACGGAGTTGTCCTAGGAAGACAAGCTAATTCCCTGGGAGAAATCACTTTGGATGTTACCTTTGGAACTCCAAAGAACTATCGAACGGAGGCACTTTCCTTCGAAGTAGTCCCGTTCAAGAGCGCGTACCACGCTATATTCGGACGTCCGGCTTACTGGGCCTTTATGGCTCGTCCCTGTTATATTTACAATATGATGAAAATTCCAGGTCCCAACGGCGTAATCACCATCAGGGGAGACCCGAAGAAAGCGCGAGAGTGCGAGGATGGAAATGCCGCCTTTGCTGAAGCCGTGCTGCACGCCCAGGAGTACCAGGAGATCAAGAAGAGCATAGATCCGTCCGAGATGCCCGCAACGAAGAAGGAGGTGACTAAGCTGAATCCGGAGTTCAAGGCATCAGAAGAGACGAGGAAGACGCCGTTGAAGGATGATGACCCCTCCAAGGTGACCCAGATAGGCGTAGGCCTAGATAGCGCATAGGAAAACACGCTCGTCAAGTTCCTCAAAGCAAATCAAGATATCTTCGCAGGCAGCCATCTGACATGACCGGAGTACCTAGGGAACTTGCCGAGCACTCTTTAAATGTAAACCCGAACGTTGAACCCGTTAAACGGTCCTTACAAAGTTTTGGCGATGAAAAGCATAAGGCAATAGCTAAGGAACTAGCACGGCTCGAAGTTTTGGCGATGAAAAGCATAAGGGAATAGCTAAGGAACTAGCACGGCTCGAGTTAGCTGGATTCATAGAAGAGCTCATCCACACTGAGTGGTCGGCCAATCCTGTAATGGTCCCTAAAAAGGACACCACTAATTTAAGGATGTGTGTTGATTATACTGCCTTGAACAAGGCTTGTCCAAAAGATCCGTTCGCTTTGCCTAGGATTGATCAAGTTATCGATTCTATGGCAGGCTCGGAACTCCTCCGTTTTCTCGGCGCATATTCTGGTTATCACAAAATTTGGATGAAGAAATCTAACAAAGTCAAAACTTCATTCATAACCCCCTTTGGAACCTCCTGTTTTGTTACGATGCCCTTTGGGCTGAAGAACGCAGGAGCTACGTACCAGCGCACGATGCAGCGTTGCCTCCACGACCAATTCGGACGCAATGTACATGCATATGTGGATGATATTGCGGTGATGTCCAAAAAGAAGGGAACACTGATTTCCGACTTGGAGGAAACGTTCGCCAATCTACGAAAATACAACATCATGCTAAATCCGAAGAAATGCTTCTTTGGAATTCCAGCCGGAAAATTGTTAGGTTTCATCGTGTCTCAAAGAGGCATAGAGGTGAACCGAGACAAAATCAAGGCTATACTCAATATTTCTAGGCCAACTCGCCTGAAGGACGTACAAAGACTAACTAGGTGCATTGCTGCAGTCAGTCGGTTTGTAAGCCGGCTTGGTGAAAGAGCCGCACCATTATACAAACTACTGAAAAAGACTAAGGATTTTGTGTGGACCGATGAAGCTGAAGCTGCGCTACAGGACCTAAAGAAAGTACTCCCATCTGCTCCTATCCTTGTTGCACCGGAACCACAGGAACCGATGTTGCTTTATCTTGTTGCGACAAACAAAGTCTTTAGTATCGTCATGGTGGTGGAGAGACCGGAGGAAAATCAGGAACATTTGGTGCAGCGTCCGACTTACTTTGTCAGTGAGGTCCTGACAGAATCAAAACAGCGGTATCCGCAATATCAGAAGCTGGCCTACGGTGTTTTTCTAGCATCTCGTAAGCTATGACACTATTTCCACGAGCATCCAATTACCATGGTGAGCACAGCTCCCATGAGAGATATAATCAACAACAGTGACGCCACAGGACGCGTCGCCAAATGGCGCATAGAGCTTTCAGCTTTCGATATTGAGTATAAACCTCGGACAACAATTAAATCCCAAATCCTTGTCGACTTTGTTGCTCATTGGACAGAGACGAAGGAGAATATGACCCTCCCTGAGTCAGAGTATTGGACCCTCTACTTTGATGGGTCTAAGGCTCGAGGGGGCTCGGGGGCTGGCATGGTGCTCAAATCACCCCAAGGTGATAAACTTCTATATGTGTTGCAAATCCACTTCACAGCGACAAACAATATTGCCGAGTATGAAGCATTGCTACACGGAATCCGGATTGCTAAGGATATCGGCATCCGACGTCTAATGTGTTATGGAGATTTGGATCTTGTTGCTCAACAAGTTTCGGATATTTGTAATGCAAATGAACACATGGCAGCATATAAAGCTGTCGTGGATAATTTATCTAAATCGTTCGAAGGGTTTGAGGTTCAACACATCCCTCGAGTAGAAAACGAGGAAGCAGATGCATTATCTCGGATAGGCTCTACACGGAAAGAGGTCTCGGATGGCGCTTTTTTAGAGCACCTCAAAGTTCCCTCAATAAAGGGAGTGGATGAGGAATATCCAACCAAATCTGATTCACCTCTAATAGCAGTTCTGGCTGTAATTCCCAGCTGGACTCAACCCTACCTTGATTATCTGGTAGATGGCAAATTACCCGAAGACGAGGTTCTGAGCCGGCAGATCGTCGGACGAGCAAAAGCCTATACTATAGTTAAAGGTGAGCTCTATAAGCGGAGTGTGTCTGGGGTTTTTCAGCGTGGTGTATCTCCAGAAGGAGTGGAAATCCTAAGTGAAATCCACGGAGACGAGTGTGGTCACCACGTTACGGCTAAATCTTTAGTGGCCAAAGCCTTCATACACGGTTTTTTCTGGCTTACAGCCCAGGCAGATGCCGAGAGGCTGGTCAAGACGTGCAAGGGCTGCCAAAAGTACGCCAAACAAGCTCATGTTCCGGCTGATCAGCTGTGAACAATACCTATAACATGGCCTTTTGCGGTCTGGGGGCTTGACATGGTAGGACCATTTAGACGAGCTCCAAGTGGGTTTACTCACCTCTTAGTGATGGTGGATAAATTCACAAAATGGATTGAGGCAAAACCCTTCACTAGTTGTGATGGAGCAACAGCCAAAAGATTTCTCGAGGATGTTATAATCCGGTATGGTTATCCGCATAGCATTATCACGGACAACGGGAGTAATTTTTCTATGGGAGAATTGGCTGAATTCTGCAACGAGCAAAATATCCGGCTTGACATTGCGTCGGTCGCACATCCACAGGCTAACGGACAAGTTGAAAGGGCAAGTGGTTTAATCTTACAAGGCCTAAAACCGAGACTCGAAGCACCACTACGACGTGCTGCGGGGGCTTGGGCATAGGAATTACCCTCTGTAATATGGAGTTTACGAACAACTCCGAATAGGTCAACCGGATACACACCTTTCTTCTTGGTCTATGGCGCAGAAGCAGTTCTTCCTAGTGATTTAATTCACACTTCTCCTAGAGTGGCCGCGTATATTGAAGAGGATGTCGAGATTTCTCGATAAAATGATCTCGACTTAGTCGAAGAAGTTCGCGTCGTTGCTAAAATGAGATCAATAGACTATCAGCAGAAGTTACGCAAGTATCATAGCCAGAGAGTCCGAAACAGATCTTTCAATAAAGGCAATTTGGTTCTTCGGCTTGTGCAATAATGAAAGCACAAACTTTCCCTAGTATGGGAAGGGTCCTTTTTATTTAGTTGAGTATTGCACAATGGATCGTACTGCTTAACTGACATGAAGCCAGTCAAAGAAAGACCTGCTACTAAGAAGTAAAAGAGAGCTGGAGGCAGTACAAATATGGATGAGTTAGACAGACTATGGAATATTGCTCAGCTACGTCCCTTTTATTCTTAGTTTATCTTTCTTTGTAATCATACATATGTACATGTTCTGTGAGAAATAAAAGTCTTGGTTGCCTCAAGTTTTTTCTGAGCGGTTTTTACCATCTTATTTCCTAATGATCATGCCATAGTCGAAAATCCCAGAATACTTGAAAGTACTTTATGCTCATGTTTGTTCTGGTTTAGATTTCCAATTTTAAAAATGCTACCTTCGGGTATAATTATAAAAGTTTCTAGTCTATACTTTGGTCATTTGTCTGATTGCCGGATGCGGGTATTTTCCAAATAGTGAATTGTTGGTACTAGAAGCCGACTTTGTTTCCGAGTTTAAACTGGTTTAGCAATTGAGCTCTGTTGCTCGGCAAAGTTTCCGTGCAGAAGGTTTAGCCAGCTCACGAAAGGGACAAGGCGGAAAGCCAGATGAACGATAAGTATAGACGAAAAATTATAAGTGCTTATGTAAACATTTCAGGCACACAAAAATTTAAAGCCAAAAAGTGCTGAATAGATCAAAAGCTTAGCACTAGCAAAGTTATAGTAGTACATATTTACAAACCCATCATGTTTCTCAGAATAATATATTTTGTTTCTGGCAATCTATGATGTAGGAGAAGAGGAAGGAGCTGTCGGCTCGCTGGATACATCGCCTTGATATCGTTCCGAGATATCCACATCCGAAACGGTGTGGTCATCGTCGGAATCTTCAGCTACTTCTTCGGGAGGCGGAGGCGGCGTGTCCACGCGGGTGAAGAAGGGAGTATCATAGCTGGTTAAATCAGCCACGCGACACCCATATCCGGTGCAAGAATCCATGATGGCTTTGATGTCCTGCTCCTGGCCGTCTGCATCCACTATAGAATACCCTCTGGTCACTTGCCATATCTCCATGCTTCCATGGTGGCTCATGACCATGGTGAGAGCGTTCTGCGCTACGGATCGCGCGTAGGACATGTTCCAATCCTAGACAAGTTGCGGCATCTCCTTCGCCTTGTCTCGCACCTGAAAGTCCGACATGCTATGCATGTCCGGAATCTTGAGAGCTTCGCCAATATCCTCAAGGGATTGGCGGAAGTCATGAAGCAAATCACCGACTTGGGTAAGCCGGTGGGTGCGAGGCTCGGCAGAGGTGGAGTCCGTCAAGTTCAGAGGACCTATAAACGAAACAGTTAGGAAAAAACCGACATTGAAAGAGTCGAAGTATAAACATAAGTCAAAAAGATGGAAACATACCGAAGATGACGTCGTCAACCTTGGTCTTCTCTTCTCGAAGACTCCGGAGTTCAGCCCGGAGTGCCTCAGAAAGATCCCTCTCTCTACAAAGCTCGTTGTTGAGATCCGAAATTCTCTGATCTTGAGCAGCAATCTTACGATCACGCTCGCCAGTAGCCATGGAGGAGTACTCGAGAACTTGATCAATGCTCTTCTCATGATCCACCTTGAGCTTATCTAGCTCTTGGCGAAGTTCTTTGTTCTCCACCACCAAGGTTTTGAGATTCTCGGCCTCTTCAATCATAGTGCAGGACTGTTTTACCAGTGCTGTAAGTCAAAAAGAACAACAGTTCAGTAAAATTATTCGACTATGAAAACATGAAAGACAAGGTTTGAGTCTCAGAATGTTTACCTTCGGCCTCATCCTTGGAAACTTTAAGCTCAGCATTCTTAAGTCGGAGAGCTTTAATCTCTCTCCGCTTGTTGCAGACATTTTTCAACAAATCCTGGTTATAGGAATATACTTTCTGTAAGTCAGAATACCCAAAGTCAGAAGTCTACTAAAGACTCAGGCTAATATTTTTACTAATATCAGCACGAGCCTTGGGGGCTACACTAGTTCATTCTTTGGCATCCTAAGGAAGCTTAAATCCGGATTATATATCCTACTTCATGCTTGGGGGCTAGAGGATATGATATGAAATAAAGGAAAAACAGGAGTTAGAATTCCGACTTGTATATTGTTCGCGAGTAAGTTTATCCAAACTCGCATTCACTTCAACAGCAACCTTCTCGACGAGAGTCAAAGGAGCCACTGGAGCAGTTGGAAGCTCACCGGTCCTTATCCTCTCGTTGCGAAGACGCACTTGTTCAAGAAGGTCAGAGTGTTTGATGTCCTCTGCCTCTTGCACTTCTTCTTTAGCAGAAAGATTTCTTTTCTCCAGGCATTGCCTGGCCAGCCGCTAGATCTCTTCAGCGGATTTTTGGGACAGGCCAAACTTGGCAAGCCCCAGATTGTTGAGAAGGTTTTCAGCAAAGGTCTCTGCCGAGGGATCACTACCCGAAGAGGGTTCACCCTTATCTAAATCTGAATCACCCATGGTGATGTCAGTTTGCGATTCAAGGATCGCTGGCTCCGTTGAAGGAGCCGGATCTTCTGTGACGGCCGGCGACGGAGTAGTCACTGGCATTGCAGAGGATTGGGGGGCAGGAGTCGGAGGAGCCACAGCAGGAGAGGCTATGGTCAGCTTCGTCTGTCGGAGGGGCTTCGAAGAAGTTCCCTTCCCCTTACCCTTGATGAGCTGCTTAGCTCTGAGAATGTAATAGAATAGAAAACATTACATCTCGGAAGAAAATCCGAGTAAGGTACATCGGCGAAAAGTTGTGTTGGAAATTACCTCTTCACGACGGGCACCTCCTTTGTACCGACAGCCACTGTCGGAGCCTTGCGCTTCTTAAGCGCAATGTCCGGCAATGGGACCAGTTCCGCCTCCTGAGAAAACTCTGGAGGATATCCCTCGAGTGGAGCAAATTCCGACTCGGGGAGGTCGGCAAGCTGAAAAGAAGAAAACATATCAGTATTGCGAGATAACTTAAAGCATGAAACACATAAAAAGGTTTATTGTTAAAAGCTTACCGGCACCATAGGATTTTCCGCTGTGTGCATGTCCATAGAAACTTCCGGGATCTTCCTCTCGATCCGTTCCCTTATCAGCCACTTAACCTAGCTAATATAACCTTGCGAGGTATAGGCTCTGGAACTGATGCGAAGGGAATCTTTTTTGGACGACCTGATGGGTGCATCAGTCGGTCTCCATGGTGCTGAAGGGGTTGGATCCGGCGTGATACCCAACAATGGACCAAGTCAGATCCCTTCAGTCCTTTGTGTTTTATGAGATATTCAATCTGCCTCTTGGCAAGAAGCAGATCGTCACTGAGAGCTAGAGCAGGCTCATCCCAAGATGCTTGGGGAGTGGCAGCTCCATCGATAAAAGCCGGCAAAGCGGTGGCTTTGCCGGGAGCAGGTACATCCTTGTGATAAAAGAAAGTGGCTGGCCATTGCTTGACCGAGTCACTGGCTAGAATCTTCAGATAAGCGCGATCGCGCCTAACCAAAAAACTAATTGTACCGGTAATATAAGGAATACCGGCAGTAATAGAATTTCTCCGGACATGGAAGTAGTACCGGAATAAAGTAAGACTTGGCCTAATGCCGATATATCCCTTGCACAAGGACACATAGGTGCTCATCTCTAGGATGGAGTTGGGAGGAAGATGGTGAAGAAGAACACCATAATGATCTATCACCTCGGAAAAGAGTTCCGAGGGAGGGAATGATAAACCTCTGTCGAGGTGGGTGCCGAAGTGCACCCGCTCGTCGGCGCGTGGGTTGGGGATGGTCTCACCGAAGCTGCTTCGCCAGTCGCTGGCGCGGAGGAGCCCTTTAGTCTCCACGCCGCAGAGCTTCTCGTCGTCCAGCAGGCAGGGGATCCAAATCCCGTGGTTACTTTCCTTCTCTGCCGCCTCCGCCACTGTTGCCGCTGTCGCAGCCAAGCTGGAGGATGAAGATGAAGCCATTCTTCCGGTGCGCCGGTGACCTTAGATGGGCGGCGCTGGGAGTTTTGGGAAGCAGGGGAGCTCTGTGTGCGGGGGAGATTTGGAGGAGAAGAAACGGCGAAGGGAACATGTGAAGAAAGGACAAGGATAATCCTCACCCCTTATATCCACCTAACTGCGCCAAGATTCGTGCAAATGACACTGTGTAACCGCCACACGTCGTGGAAGGAACTAGAAAGGACCCACACGATGATTACATCGCCTCGATCTCCGCATACGCATTGAAACGACGCCTCGGTTCCGCGAACGATGGACCCACCAACGGTCGTGCTGACAGGATGTTTGTCAGACGACGTGACTTGACCATGGCCAGTGTCAGGTGACGTCAGAGACCAAGTTCCGGCTTAGTTTGAAAATCAAGCTAGAAAAGCCGAGTAACATGTTGATAGATCCGACTTATTTTTAAGATCCGGATCGTATTTTTGTTGTGAAGTTTGAGGAACCCTTCAAGATTCTGCAAGCCAAAGATCAAGCTAGACGATGATGAATCCGACTTTGGATCTTGGAGGCCACCGGGGGCTGCTGTTGGGGATATACTTTACGGGTATCCTCACAGTTCCTCACTGACCAGGGTGGCCCACTTCGGGTTAGAGCTTTGCTTCACGGGCAGCCCAGTCAGGGAGAAAAGACGGAGTCTAATCCGGCTACGGGAAGGCCCAGAAGACTTACCGACTTAGGCCCATAGTATTGCTTGTAGTTCAAGATGTACTCTGTAACTAACTCTTAGTCGTAGCCGGACTGATCTCTCCTGTAAACCCTAGGCCGGATATCTATATAAGCCGTCCTAGGGAGAGCCTTTAGGGCATCTACCCTCATAGTCTACAATATCAACTCGCACAGACGAACCCTTGTAACCCATATTCCGGCTCTGCCGTATTACTGGATTGCTACCAGGAGTAGGATCTGTCCAAAGCCGGCGGATTCGAACCTGGGTAAACTTGTGTGCTCACTATCCCGGAATACCGTACGTCTCACATCCCTCTCTTCCGCACGCCTCGAGGACCCCCTCATGGCATACTTGTCATCAATCCGACGACACTCCAATAACCTTTCTTCTTCTTTTCCTGAAAATTTAGAGCTAATAATAACAGGATATATCTTTTTATCATCAATATAAGCATATTTAAGATCATCAGGGAGAGGTTTTAGATCGAAGACCGGATCCTTTTTAGGTGGCAACGTGGTACCCAGGTCTTCTATAGGCAAGTTATGCTTAAGCATCTTAGGTTGATCACGAAGAATCTTGTCAATCTCATTCCTTTCTTCCATGAAGATTTCACTTTCATGATCTTTCATAAATTTCTGCAAAGCATTGTTAGGAGCAAGAGAAATAGAAGCAAGTTGTTCAACTCTAAAATCCTCATTATGGGTTTCCTGTTCACAAGGTTCTTTAGCGAATTTCGAGAAATTAAACTCATAAGATTTTCCATCAAACTTATTCAAGATTTTCTCCCTTTTGCAATCTATAATAGCTCCACAAGTACTCAAGAAAGGTCTACCAAAGATAATAGGATAAGTTTTACTAGCAGCTGAACCAAGTACTGGAAAATCAGCAGGGTACTTAATCTTACCACAAAGAACTTCCACGTCTCGTACAATACCAATTGGAGAGATGGTCTCTCTATTAGCAAGGTGAATAACCACATCAATCTCTTCCAATTTGCAGGGACTGATTTCATGCATAATTTCTCTGTAAAGCTCATAAGGAATATCACTGGAACTTGCACCAATATCATATAAACCATAATAGCAATGTTCGCCAATTTAACAGAAAGCACATGGACACTAGCTTTTTTAGTTCTATTAGGATGTGAAACAATGTTACAAGCATCCTCACAAAAGACTATGTGTCCATCTTCTATGCTTTTAGTGACAGGGTCTTTCACAATTGCTACCACAGGTTCAACGTTTATTTGTTCATCAGGTTTTACAATTCTCTTTTCACTTTTGGTGATTACATTAGTTATCATAGGATGATCCTTTACCTTATCTGGGAACGCCGGATGAAGCGGAATCGGCGGGAAAGAAAAAAAATCACGCGGTGGCCCCGTCCTCTCAGCGTGTAAACCGAGTCGTGCTCATCCTGTCACCTCGGCTCCCGTGATGGACCCCCGGACAACACCCGCATGTCCTCGTCTCCCACGTGTCGCCTTAATGGTGCCCCACTGCCCGCCCACCTTCTCGTCGTTTCCAGTTTCCCGCCCACGCCGCTACACCCCTCCTGCCCTCGCCGCTCTTTCCTCTTTCGGCTATAAATTCCGGCCACCCTCGCCGTCACTAGGCCGCACACTCTCTCCCCCATTACCCAACCAAAAAGCTTCACCTTCCAGCGGCGAGAACAAGAGGAATGATAGGGCAATACCTAGGAGACTTGGCAGCGGCAAACGGCTTTGGCCGGCGATCCCTATAGCCGTGGTAGGCACAGCTGCTCCATGATGTCGGCTACCCGGCATCGCCCGACTTCTGCTGCCCACTGGCGTGGAAGCTTAGCTGGGGCGACATGCCCATGTAGCCGGTGCCGGCCCCGGACGAGATCCAAGCCGCCATCACCGGTAACCTCGAGCTCACCGAGGAACGTCGCCTACCGGGAGCAGTTCTTCATAGACCATCGGGAGCAGCAACTGCCCACCTACGATGGCGCAGGCTCGCCGCCGGCGAGGAATAACTCGGCCAGACATCGTTAGTGGTGGAGCGCACCGGACCGAACACTAGCCGTCGTCTTGGAGCACAGCAGCGCGGGGAACAACCCACGCCTGGGTTATCCCCCGCGGTTGCCGTCGACGATCTTCAGACGCTGCCCGGTGAGCAGCTGGATGCCGAGGAGGATGGCGAGCGGTTCATCTGGCTTGTCGGCGGCCTCAGCGTCTCGCTCGTTCGGTTCGGCGCTAGGGGAGCATGCCAGCACCACTCCGTCCTATGAAGCGGGAGGCGGCGTCGCCACCACTCACTCGTTCATGTGGCATCGTGATAAACGAACGCCACGCGTCGTCGCCACCAACCGGTCATCTTCGGCCGGCAAAGCCGATGCTACACGCGCTGAAGGAGGAGCCGACGGACTGGGCGGTGCCTGTTGACGCGGACACGTTCCTCCTCAAGATGAAGATTAATGCATCGCTCAACGACATGCCGCCAATACAGGCCCCCGACGCCTACGCCTGGTCCAGGGCGGACTGGGATTGGGAGGAGGCCGAGCGCATTTGGCGACTGCACGAGCTGGCCGAGCGCCAGGCTGCATGTGGCGTTCGGTGGAAGAGCGTCTACCAACGCGCGTCGCTCATCGTCCTCGACGACGACAACAAAGACGAGGTCGGGCACCCATCGCAGTCGTGGCGCTGCAGCGATGCCGGCCAAGGCAGCTCCCAGCCACCGCAGCCACCGAGCGGCGACGACGGCGACGATGACGGGGACCACGACGCCGACTACACGTCGTTCTATCTCCACTTCGACATGTGAACGACGTGCCCGTCGGCATCGGCATCCCTTAGTTATTTCGATGTTTTTTAGTTTTTTTAGCCTACTTTAATCAATATTCGGGTATATGTCCGAATTTAATATAATATGTACGAACTCACCTATATTTTAGTGCAATCGCCTGAATTCGTTTAAATTTCGCCATGTTTATTTAAATTTCGACTAAAGTCGAAAACTGGTCTAAGAAAGCGAGGGGAAAACTAATCGTTCCTTTCCTAGGATTGTTGCTGTCACCAGAAGCCCTGTCCTTGCTGCTTGCTGCTGGTGTGCGGTCCAGTCAAGAGCCAACTACATGAGCTGTCAGTCAGCTTTATCTGCCCTGTACTTCATAACTGTCGCTTGATCACACATTGACAACGGAACAGTAACACAGTGACTGCGTGCTTGGTGCTCTCATTACGTTCGTCGTTAACGCATAATCAATGGCGTAACGACGGGCTTGGCCGTTGGCGAGACGACCAAACGTACTTACTACTCCCTAGTACAGGGCACGACTGCACACATATTCCAGGACGACCTGACGGCAGGTGGGGCACACGTAGGTCGCTCTCCCATGATCGACGACTCACCGCCAGCTGGGGACCACCGTAGGCCGGTGGGCCGGGCAATCGGCTCTTGGCGTCACCGTCCATCAGGGCTTAGGAAAAAAAAATCTGATCCCGCTTGTGGGCTAATCCGCGCGATAATATAAGCGCGAGGAAGCCGGAGCCGGCAGAGAAGAGAAATCCGCCATCCAAGAGAAATCGGCCGGTCTTACCTTACGCGAGAGAGAGAGAGAGAGAGAGAGAGAGAGAGCATCGGAGCAGAGGAAGCGCCGTCCTTTCGTCGGTGGCTCGACGTCGTCTCCGCCTCATCACCGCGCGCTTTCGAGTTTCGAGGGCCGAGGTGCGGTCCCGTGCCCTGAGCGACCCGGAGCCGCGCGCCGCACGTGCGCCTCCCTCACTGCTGATTGGTTTCGTGGAGCGAGAAGGAAGGGGGAAGGGGCCGGTGAAGCATGGACGGATCTGCCGCGGCGGAGCTTGAGAGGGCGCAGAGGGTGGTGATGCGTTGGGACTCCGGGGCCTCCGCCGGCTCCGCGGGGGGCGGGGAGGAGCTGATGCTCTTCGATGGCGGCGGGGACCGGGCGGAGGCGGAACGGTTCCTCCAGGCGCTGGACGAGCTGCTGCGCCTGGACCCGCCGTCCCCCGGAACCGGCAGCCCCCCGCGCCGCAGCTCGTCGGCGGCCGGCTCGAGCGCCGTCCAGGTGGCGATGGCGCGGCTCGAGGACGAGTTCCGCCACGTGCTCTCCTCGCGCGCGGTCGACCTGGAGATCGAGGTGCTCGCCGAGCTCACCTCCCTCTCCACCATGACCAGCGACCGGACCAGCTTCTCCGAGCCAGTCGCCGACAGGGAGGAGCCGGCGGCGGCGGACGACGACGAGAACTCCGTCTCCTCCTCCGTTGGCCGCCGCAGCAGCTACCGCTCCCTGACCAGCATCCGCGAGATCGACCTCTTCCCAGCCGACGCCATCAACGACCTCAACGCCATCGCTTCCCGCATGGCCGCCGGCGGCTACGGCCGCGAGTGCCTCCAGGTCTACGCCTCCGTCCGCAAGCCGGCGGTTGACTCCGCCCTCCGCCGCCTCGGCATCGAGAAGCTCACCATCGGGGAAATCCAGCGCCTCGAGTGGGGCGTCCTCCAGCCCAAGATCCGCACCTGGATCCGCGCGGCCCGTGCCGCCGTCCGCGGCGTTTTCGCCAGCGAGCGCCGCCTTTGCTTCCTCATCTTCCACGACATCGACCTCTCCAGTTCCGCCACCGCCACCCCCGGCGCCCCCTTCACCGAAACCGTCAAGGGCGCCGCACTGCAGCTTTTGGGCTTTGCCGAGGCCATCAGCATCGGCCGCCGCTCACCGGAGAAGCTCTTCAAGATCATTGATCTGCACGATGCACTTTCCGATCTGCTCCCTGATGTCTCTGACATTTTCACCGTCTCCGGAACGGGAGAGTCCATATGTGTGCAGGCTGCAGAGATCAGGACGCGTCTCGCTGATGCTGTGCGTGGGATACTCTCCGAATTCGAGAACGCCGTTTTCCGTGACCTGTCCAAAACTCCGGTACCCGGCGGCACCATCCATCCTCTCACTCGCTATGTCATGAATTACATTACCCTCATTTCCGATTACAAGGCCACAGCTTCTGAGCTCATCGTGTCA
This sequence comes from Avena eriantha, assembly GCA_910589775.1. Classification (NCBI taxonomy): domain Eukaryota; kingdom Viridiplantae; phylum Streptophyta; class Magnoliopsida; order Poales; family Poaceae; genus Avena; species Avena eriantha. Next base: position 72,927,489 of record OU342743.1, on the reverse strand, counting down.
CGACCATCAGCTAGCTCAGGCATTTCTGCCGAGGGCAATGAGCTCACACCGTCATTTCCTGATCTTGACCTTCCTGATCCTGACAGCCAGTCACCCCTTGCTGCTCACCTTATCTGGATTATTGCCATTCTGGAACACAACCTTGAAGGCAAGGCATCACTCTACAAGGACGCGGCGCTCTCTCACCTGTTCATAATGAACAATGTGCACTACATTGTGCACAAGATAAAGGACTCACCTGAGCTTCGGGAGCTTATTGGCGATGTGTACTTAAGGCGGCTTACAGGCAAGTTCCGGTTGGCAGCGACTACATACCAGCGTAGTGCTTGGCTGAAGATCCTGAATTGTCTAAGAGACGAGGGACTCCATGTCAGCGGTGGCTTTTCATCAGGGATATCCAAATCAGCACTCCGTGATCGCTTCAAGTCTTTCAATGCTGCGTTCGAGGAGGCGCACAGGATCCAGTCTGGGTGGCATGTGCCTGACCTGCAGCTGAGAGAAGAGCTTAGGATCTCAATATCAGAGAAGCTTCTCCCAGCATACCGATCTTTCCTCGGCCGCTTCCGGCACCATATAGAGAATGGGAGGCACCCAGAGTTGTACATCAAGTACTCGGTTGATGACCTCGAGATATCGGTGTCAGATTTCTTCGAGGGCTCTCCACCTCCACCACACAACAGGAGGAGGTCCCATGGATGAGAGATGGCTCGAAAAGGCTCCCAGTAGTTGTATCACTTGGATGACTGTTGCAGCCAAGTATTCTTTATTCTTCAGGGAAAGCCAAATCCGGCGGTATATTTTGTGTCTCCCCTCAACTTATGGGTGTAGGTTGGTGATGATTTCTTCTACGGTACTAGAGGTAATCTGAAACAGAGCCAGGTTCGTGTTGAAGCTGTCAAAACCCTACGGTGGGTTTTCCAGCAGTAGACGAGCTTGTTCATTTGTTGCACTATCCTTGTAATCTTCTTTGGTAGCATGTTCATACTAGGAATGTTGTACTGTATTAGTAATGCTGTATAGTTGTGACTTGTAATTTCCTGGTGTTCATTTGTGACCTTTAGCTGAGTGTCCTGCCATCTTTCTGGTTGATGACATTATACATGTGGATTTCATTTGGTCGGTAAAATCAACTGTGCTACAGCTTATGGTGTTGCACTTGTAGATTATGTAGTAGGGCCAAATTCTTGCCTTGACGTGTCAGTTTTGAGGTTTCCACCTCAGGTCCCTTTCCAAGTGTACTGTACAGGAAACAAGTATTGTAGCGTCACCTGTCTTGATAAATAAGCCCTATATATGCTGGTATTTTACATAGTGCAGTGTCTTGATTGCCTAGTTTCGATTTGGGCTGGTATTTTCCATAGTAGGAAAGAGAGCCCTGTTAACCAGTGCTGCAATTATAACACATACCAAATCTCGTGCACTGTCCCTATTAGTGTTCTGTAGTAATACTGTCCGGCGTATCATGGTCAAGCTTCTGTTTGTGCATCATACATTGCTCGCTGTCTGGATCTACTGCTGAATGTGGCACTGATTCTTTTCCTGGCCAATTTCAGTGATGATCATGCACGGTACTAGTATTGAGGTGAGGGATTCATAACCCTTTTCTATGTTATGGACTCGTCAAGGCCATCACACTTTTCTTTAGACCAAAGGCACCACGTGCCCGGCTTTAAATTAATAAAGCCTCGACAACAGGCGAAGGAGTACACAAGTCTTAACAGCTGAGTTTCACCGTACAAGCCATAACATTTAACATTCAGGCAAAATGACCTTAACACTTAAAAGTTCAAGAGGCCGCTACACTAGGAAGCCAACACACCCGACCGACACACAACGACATCAAAACACCAACGGGGGAGACGGCGACGAGAGGGAACGGGACTGTCGGGTGACTGGAGCGCACCCCTCAAGATGTTGGCGGAGGAAGAGGGGTGTGCTTCTCCGTGAAGATCTTAAGCATTCTGATCATCTCCTCCAGGAACAACAACGCCTTGGCCTTTTGGAGGAGCCGCCATTGCTGCATGGTCAAAAGAATTTTAAAAACAAAATCAACAGGTTGGTGCGGAATTTAAATTTGATAGTGTATTTAGTCCAAATAGTCGATAGTGTATTTATTCTGAATAGTCCACTGAGCCTAGCATTGCGCAGTGAAGAACAACCACAAAGCATCCCTCACTTTGCCCTGGAACCCGTCCACTAGAGAGCACCAGTCTAGCCTGGAGGTGGGATTCCAGCTTGTTCCAAACATCGCACGCGCCCTACTCCATGCAAACCTCGCAAGGTTGCATCGAAAGAAGATGTGCTCCACATCTTCGATCGCGCCACATATGTCACACGTCCCAAAGGACATACCCTGTCTCTTCAGGATCTAGTCATTGGACGGAAGCCTTCCTCTCAGCAATTGCTAGGTAAAGATCTTGAATTTGAGCGGCAGCCACAGCTTCTAAATGTGACCTACTACCTGTACACAATGGCCTTTTGAGAGCTCCTGGTACATGGATCTGGACGAGGAGACGCTAGAGCTATCCAACTTCCCCACGACTCTGTCCTAGGTGTCTGTAAGCCTAACTTGGCCCAACTCCTCCATTAGGATGTGCCATTGGGCCAGTTCATCTTGGCCAAACGATCTTCTGAACGCTGGATTCCAGACTTCACCAGCAAACGCTCTAGCCACCAACAAACCCGGGTCAGCAGAGATGTCAAATAGCCTTGGGTATCTCACACTGAGAGTACCCGGCCCTATCCACAGATCTGTCCAAAAGCGAACTTTTGAGCGTTTTCCAGGCAGAAATCTAGCGCGCAGTTTGAACAAGTCTTTGATTTTATGGAGACTATGCCAATATTGGGACCCCCCGCTGCATTTGAGTCAAAGATCTCGGCTACTTATATTTGGCTTTCAGCAACTTCAACCACAACAGTTTCTCGTCCTCCTTAGTCAACATTGTCCAAACCTATTTTCAGCATTAAGGCGATGTTCATGCGTTTAGTGTTCGTCACCCCTAGGCCTCCCTGTTCCTTAGGCTTGCATATCTCTTTCCATCTCACCATATGGTACTTTCTTTTATTGCCTTGGCCTTCCCAAAAGAACATGCCCCTGTGTGAACTGAAACCCTCATGGGTGCCGTCCGCGAGCAAGATCAAGCCCATAGCATATGTTGGAAGGCTGGAGAGACAAGCATTAATCAAGGTCAGCCTGACAGCAGTGGACATGAATCTACCTTGCCAAGGTTTGACTCTTATGCCAACTGTCGCCACCAGGGGTTGCACATCCTTGATGGTTAGCCTCTGGTCAGACGTGGTGAACCCCAGATGTGTGAAGGGAAACTTCCCCTGCTGGCAGTTTAGGATATTAGCTACTCTAGCTTGATCACCAGGTTCTCCACCCATGACGATGACCTCACTCTTATGGTAATTAATCTTCATACCAGATAGCAGTTCGAAGCATATCAGGATGAATTTGAGGTTGGCAGTAGCTAGGTCACTGTTTTGGATCATGATCATCGTGTCATCGGCATATTGGAGGTGGGCAACTCCTCTAGGGATCAAACGGGGAACCATCCCGTTGATGTGGCCTTACCCTTTCTTCTTGCCCAAGATGAGGTCAAGGGCATCTGCCATCAGATCGAATAACAGGGGTGAGAGCGGGTCCCCTTGCCTTACCCCTCTTTTGTTACGGAGAAAAAGGGGCAATCTCCCCATTGATCGAGATCGCCGTCTGACCACCACTCACCAGCTGCATCATACGGTGCACCAGGCCCCCTTCGCAGCCCTTACGAAGGAGAACTTCTCTCAGGAACTGCCAGCTCACCCGGTCATACGCCTTCTCAAAATCGAGCTTGAGCAGCACCGCCGGAAACTTGTTGGGCCATCACACTTTCGCTGCCACATATAAAGTGCACTGCTTAAATACTCCAACCCAACGTTGCCAAATACTACACAGAGGAACCAACCGACGGCGGTTGCATCATCGTAAGCAGCCAATCATTCATTCCCCGGTCTTTGAAGCAAATCAAGCACATGGTTAACCTAATAACGATTTCGCATCACATGATAACGGCTCGCGCCTACCCTTGTTTTGCTCATTTTGTACTAGTATATGTTTAGGAGGAGATGGTGGCATCTACTAGTACAACCTTGGCGCCCTCCCCGCTGCCCACCCAGTGATGGCATTCAAGATTAGCAGTCGTGGCAATAATACCGGTAGGCAGGCAGGCAGGCGATTTAGTTGTCAGCAAAAGCCATGCGCACCATTGACTTTTATAGTTCCAGTAGCATCGTATGGTCCGTTTCGGGTTCGCCTTTCAGTTTCAGCAGCGCGGCTACTGTAGGAATATTGCCATTTGCGACGGGGGGGTTATGTGATTCCTTGCGGCAATTCGCACGGCCATCGTGTCTCGGCCTGCAGCTACTACCGGCGCACCAGCGGAGTGGAGCATCTTGATCTGAAATGGCAACTTTTCCGGCACGGCAGTCAAGCATGATATATGCTCGAACCCCTTGTCTTCCGAGCGCACGAGCCAGGTGAAACCGCGAAAGCTCAGGCGGTCAGGACTCGTGGGCTAGGGAGAAGTCAGCGCGCGCCCGTGCCACGCCGGTGATGCCATGATCCCACCACCCACGCGTGAGATCGTGCGGCTCGTGAGCCAGAAAGCGTCCATCCTCCTTTTTTTTCTCCAACGGCAAACAGGCGAGGTGGTGCTGTGCCGTGATTGATGCCGTCCGCTCCGCCCAATCGGCCGCGTCCATGCGGAGCCGAGTGAGGCAGCGACACGCCGACGCCGACGCCGACGCCAGCCTTGTGTAGGCGCGCCACGTGAAGGCGGCGCACTTGTCGCCGAGAGGATACTGTTTCTGGAGCACGGCGGTCGGCGGGGTCGATCGGATGTCTGCGCTTATCTGTCGCATGTTCCTTCCTCGAGACACGGCAGGTATATACGTATCTTCCGTGGAAGAACACTGCTGCTTTGCACATGCATGTTTCCTTTAGAACGTGCCTTCTCGCCCTGCAGCGTTCAGGTTGCATCTTGCATATATTGTGTGCAACTGAGTCAACAGCCACACGATGTTTCTTCATCGACCAAACTAAAGCCCGAATCTGCACATGGGTCCACATAAGCATCTCTAATGGATGATGTAGAACACCAAAAAACTACTTTTCAGATTATTTTTAGGTTACAAAAGGGAAAAAAAAACATCTCTAGTGGGTCCCCCAAACCTTCTCTGTCCTAAATATTTTTTGGTCATTGCCCTCAAAAGTGCCCCCTCTCGTTGTATATTCCTAACCACTCTGCTACCGCCTCGCCGCGCCACCACCAGATCCCGGCCCACCGTCCACCCCAACGAGTCGGTCTCCCGCCGCCAGCCCATGAAGATGTCGCGCTGCCGCGGCCACCGCTGAGCTCCACCGGGTTACGCTGCGTGCGGCAGCGGGACTCCGGCCACTTCTACACTGAGCTCATCGTCGACAACTACCGCGACTGGATCGACACCTTCGGGACGACGGAGGAGGCCACACGGTCGATGCCGCGGTCGATGCTTGGTTGCAATGTAGTGTTTGTAATCGAAGTATGTTTGAAATTGTTGTTCGAATGTGAATTTGCTTTGTTTTCGTCATCTGCTATATAGTAGGTGCCCTAAAACAGATCTATCTAGAAAACCAAAAACCACGTCCTGCCCTAAAACGCAAAAATGGCAGTCCTAAAACTTTTTGTCCTGCCCTATAATAGGCCATCCATTGGAGTTGCTCTAAGCTTAATAACTAGAAAAGTACAATTTTGTGAGAAAGAAAGAGTACATGTTGGCCGCTGTACTTTAGAGAAAAAAAGTTGAGAGGAAATTGGGGATTTAAGGTTTTGCAGTCCATGTAATCAAATCCATATTTGCAACAGATTTTGATGAGCATGTCAATCTTGAGATATTGAAAGATAAAGTTCGTGAAATCTGTAGCAACAAATTATTGCACTTCTACTGCCAGTTTCCATGTTCAGATAAACTAGAAGCAGCGTAAAATGTACAGAAGATATTATTATACACCATACATCCCTCGTAACGCCGCAGTCGAACTGCTCCTATCATATATCATCCATACACAAGTGACGCACTCTCTTCTGATAACCAATGGAGGAAATGAGTTCAATGAGGATGAAAACCTCCAAGGACGTATCCCAGTAACTAGAATTAGCACGGCTCAAACCCTCTGCTAAATATCAAAACTGACTCTTCTAACATCCACTTAAAAATAGATCTGGCATGGGGAGATGTTCTCTTCTGTTCGTCAGATGAATTACTACTCCCTTTTGTTCTCTTCGTCGTCTTCGTCAAAAGATGTCGTCACGGTATCCATGCTCTTCGTTGCTTTGGCATCTGGTGTGGAGGCTACGCTCCATCCGTTCTTGGAAACGATGGGCCTTGGCCTTATCAATGATAGGCTGTCCTCTCGGTCGAACTTTTCACTTGCATCATTGGTAAATCTGAAATGGAAATACAAAGGGCTTCAAATTTACCTGTTTCTATCTGCAAAATGCAGCATGTTTCCTACCTTACTGTTGCGTAAGAATTTATTGCACCCTGTTATGCTCAAAGCTCTTTAATATACTACAAAAATGCAATTTCATGTAAAATGTGTAGCAGGTTTTGAATTTACAAGATTAATGTCTACAAAATCCTGTCAGGCTGCACATTGCATTTGTGGCAAAATTTTAGTAGCAGGCAATACTTCTCCAGAACAAGTGGTCTGTGCTTTAGCATGACTGAAGAGAGAGCCTGCGGTGTTGTGTTCTCAAATCCCAATATTGGTATAACAACGAGAAATTAGAATATTATATCCAGGTACAGGTCACCAGAAGATCAGGACAATACCTCATTGAGCTTTGAGAAGGTGCCCACAAATAGGAAATCACAGAAAGAAGTGAGAATGATAGGGCATGCCAGAAAGCAGGAATTATCCACGCATACTGCCACCGCTCGTTGAAGACATCTGTTGATTTGAAGTAAATCTGCAGAAAGTTGCAACAGTAGTATCAATCAATCAAAAAACAGATGCAGAACCAAGTGAGACGTTGTACATTGCATCTGAACAAGAAAACAGCCTGATTTTTCAAAATAGGAAGGTATGATTTGAAAGTACACTCCCTCAAGAAAGGGTGAAAATAAACTACCCTAATTTTGTGTAACTGAGCACTATTTTGGTAATGCAGAATCCAAATACAGTTTGAGTACACCAGCATACCTCGTAGCCAATCCAAGCAATAGACACCAGAACAGTTATAGCCAATGCAATCGTGAATTTCCTGTAAATGTCAAGTTTGGCCATCAATCTTCTTGCCTATGGATAACACAAAAAAGTACCCCGAATGGTCAGTGCATTTTCTTACATTACCTGAAAGACAATAGTACAGATAAAAAAGAACAGCGCACCATAATATATACTGCAAATGAATAGGACTAATGAGCAGAAAAAGAGGTTCTGTTCACCTGAAGTTGGCTAAGTGTCTTTCTTAGCGAAATAAATATCCAAACAATGAAAGAAGCATCCAAGATAGCCACAGGATAGACCAAGAACAGCCGAGCTTTCCCAGATAGATCATTCACTGTACCTAGATTTTCTACCAGCTCAAGAATTTCTGTAGCTACAAAGAATGTTCCTCCAAGCATGACCACTTTTGATGTCAGACCACCCAAAGTAGGCCTCACAACTCCGTACCCCATTGACACAATGAGAATAATAAGGCGAGCAACTGTTCTTTTAACAGTCCCGAATGTTACAGCCCAAAATGTGATGGCCTTTGCCCGAACTCCAGTCTCATTGAACTCAGCATATTCGAAATACCACAATGCCATCTCAAGCATGCCCAATGTAATAACAAGAGTAATACAGTTCTGAAGTGGAAGAACCTCTCGCCAGAACTTCATGTACTGATAGAACCAATAGATACCAAGTATCACGAAAGCAAAAGACATCACTCCAAAGAAGTCCTTAAGAGGTGCCATCCTCCCCGGAAGGTACCCAGTAGGATTTTTCCATATGGTTTTCCCTTCGATCTCCAGCCCAGCAAGCGACGGGTCACAGTGTATAAAGTACATATTGTACATCCCGGTTTTTCTTACGGGAATGGTTCTTGATGGTAGCGTTGCAATCAGATCACTTCCATCGAAAGAAGCAGCAAGCAGCTGCGGCCAACCAGGATTCACCTTTGATGGGCGGTAGATGACGGATCCTTCAGCGCACGCTCCTAATTTTGCTAGATCTGATGTACAACAAATGGCTTTCTGACCTCCATATGCTGATCCACCAATCATTTCACGGTCTTCAATTTCAAAGACAATTATCTGAACCTTCGCTGAACTAGCCTCCTTCACAGAATCAGCAGCCTCCTCTGGTCTTTTGAAAGTAATCTTGTCAAACCTGAAAAGGGGCGGATATTTGAAATTCGAGCCTACAGGTTAAGCATCTAACTACAGCGAATCGAACTAATGCAATTCCAGTTGTTCAATTAAAGTAGCAAACAATAGATAGTGAGTTGCACATCTCTGACTAAGGCATAGTACTATGCATTTCCACAACAATTTTACATTCAAAGAACATGGTGCCATTTCGCTTGCCCTTTAGTTTATTGGGCGCATGTCCAACAAGTACACTGGCGCAAACACGACTTGGGGAAATTTAGAGCTTGGTTTGACCTTGTCCCCCTCCACTCCAGAGTTGTGCTATCCCATGATTTGATATGAATAAATAGTCGGCATAAAATATGCTAGCGACGCGGCTACGCCAAGTCATGCCATAAACTACTAAGTAACCGAGCATAATTAACTCGATAATGCAGGAATTGCGGCCCTCCCAGCACAATTGTTGCAAAGATCCCAATTGCGCCCTCACAACATACCTAAAATCTTACTTTGAGCCGTCTAGCACAAAGCATCAAAATGCCCGGAAGAACCTCCAAGACGGCGGGATCCAAGATCCGGCCTGTTTTCTCAGCTGCAGGACAGACACTCCTCTATACCGCGGCAGTCTGTGAAGACGATGCTATAGCCAGTGGGGAGCGAAAAGCGGCATTTATTTACCTGATGAATGCGTCGGGCAGTGCGGCGGCGTCGTCCTCCTCCTCGGCCGTGGCATTGGCGGGGGAGACGGGGGCGTAGAGGCCCTCGCTGCCGGCGTGGAGGATGAAGGCATTGCCCTGGTTGAGGAAACCGAGGCCGCTGTACTCGTGCACCGAGGCCTCGCCGAGGCAGAAGAGCGCGACGACGGCGACGGCGAGGACGCGTACGGCCGCCGTGTCGGCAGCCATGAGGCGGGCGCGTGCGGGGGTAAGTAGGCTGGATCTGGCCTGCGTGGAGCTGATGAGTGAAGTGGAGCCTCGGGGTCGGCGGAGTTGGGTTGGGGAAATGGCAAAACGCGAGGCTACTGTCGCGTGGCGCTGGCTCCACTCCCCCGCGGTAAGAAGTGGGGAAGAACCGGAGAAGGCTTCGTCAGTGATTGGACCAGCTAAGCTGTTATTCTTTGCTCGTTAATTGGGGTCAATGACAGGCTGAAGGGGGCTGAAACCTGTTCTTGAAAAACAAACAGAATTCTTAATTCGGGTCATGGACTTTCCAGGAAGAAAGCATCGGTTGCTCTTCGTAGAAAGTAAAAAACGGTTCTGCTAGTCCTCTTATGACTTTCTGCCCAAACCGGTCACCGGAAACTGCGAAAATGTAAATGCAGGTTAAAATGTGCAATTGTATTGAAAATAAATTATCAGCACAACAACTATTTGTCTTTGAATTTTTAGATAAATATAGAAGAGCCACAATAATTTCTTAGGATTTTTTTATTCCTTTAACCACAAATAGGAGCAACCAAAGCATTTTTTTCCCATACGCCTCCAAACATGGAGCCGGGTTCCATTACCATAGGGATAGCATAACAGAATCCAGATACAACACAAAAGAAAGCTAAAAAAGGAAAAAAGGATAAAAACTAACGGGATCATACCACTGCAGGGATATGTTCCAGAAACCATAATAGACTCCTAGAAGAAACTAGAAGGAGATTTAAATCCTAGGATGGATAAACCACTACTCTTTTCAGAAACCAACAGGGCATCCAAACCATAACCAAAACGATACGAGGGAAACTACGAAGTACATTAACCAGGCAAGCCACTCCCATGCTGGCACAAAATGCAACAACCTAAACATAAGAAGTCTGGATACTAGACACAACCTTTTTTCCTCCCACCACTTTATTTGATCCTTTCTCACTTCCTTCTTATCTTTTTAAAACAGCAGGGACTTTTAGTCGATTGCGATCTCCTCATCTTTGTTCCCAACGGCATCATCAATCCTCAAACTCGAGTTCCTCCTTGCCATCTCATTGATCTCCAGCGCCATTTGTTGCAGTATTTCCCATTCATTTTGAAGTCCTACCCAATAACGCAAGAAAACACACATGTAACAGATCAAATCCACCAGCGCTGAGATGGACTTTTTTTTTTATCAAAACAAGCTCTATTACGAGTTTTTCCCACAACCTAGCAAAAGGCAACAACACAAATATTTTGAATGTTTGTTCCAGAAAGGAATTTGTTAGCTATCCACCAGAAGTACTGTGTGAAACAAGTGGGTCTAGTTTTTGCACCAAAAAGGTACACACGGTACTCCACATAGGACATATGAAAAAAGGTGATTAATGGAGTCCTCTTGAGAGCAAAACCTACACGAATAGTCTCCCACCCACTTCCTTTTTTTCATATTATCTTTAGTTGCAGTCGCATTATGCCAAATCATCCAAAGCCAAATTTTGATCTTAAGTGGTAACTTAGCTTTCCAAAGCTGCCTAAAAGATCTATCCCTACCCACAGAAGATAATTTATTGTAAAAAGATTTACTGTAAACACACCAGATTTTGTATATTTCCTTTTAGGATTGTTTGGTAGATTATTTAGGGCTACAATGGTCAAAACATCCCTCAGTTTATGAAGTTGACCCTGCAAAGGAGGATCAAGCCATCTCCTAAAGGTAAAGTTCCACCCAATATCTGATATTTCCCTAATAGTCCCCACTTTCTGCATGCAAATATCATACATAACCTCACACAAAGATGTAGAGCCCAGCCAATTGTCATGCTAAAAATCTGTCTCTCTCCCACTCCCCACCACCATGGACCTACCAGCAAGATAGATTGATTTTATTTTCGACGGATCTTTCCAAGCAGCATAATCATTTTGCTTACATTTCACCCTCCATATCCCATGAGTGATTCCATATTTTGCTTTCACTAAATTTTGCCATAACCCTTGATCTTGTTCCAATTTCCACCACCACTTGCACACTAAAAAAATATTAAAAAGCTTAAGATTCTTAATCCCTAAACCCCCTTTTTTCTTGGGAACACACATGGGACCACTTAACCATGTAATATTTATTTTTATTTCCAGACCCTTGCTAGAAGAACCTCCTGATAATCTTAGTAAAATCTTCAAGTTTAGAGTCAGGCAACAGGTAAATAGACAAGTGATAGATGAGTATGCTACAAAGAGAGGATTGAATCAAAGTCAATCTACCCCCAATAGAGGAATTATGATCTACCCGTCCATCAAGCTTCGTTTTCAACCTATCAGATAAGGGGGTCAGATCAGCCACATGTAACCTAGTGCCACGCTGTCTGCATACACTACTAGGGAAAACGCCATGCGAGACACACCAAAAATGTATGATATGCGCCTCGCATAAAAAATAGTGGAGGCGCGGCGCTAGAGACGCATATGATATGCACCTCCTACATCCTGGATATGCGAGTCCTATACTCTGAATATGCGCCTCCTATATTCTGCATCTGCGAGGCGCATATTGATTCGAATGCGCCTCGTATATTATTTTTGAATTTCAAAAAAAAATGGCGGCCAGATCTAGATCTAAATCTGGATCTGGCCGGAATTTCGTCGGAGCTCATCGGAGGCCGTGCCCGTGGCCACAGCCTACCACCGCAGGCATGTGCGGGAGGCCATGGCCATGGGGGTCGCCAGAGATGGTGGAGGAGGATGAGGCCACCGGAGGTCGTCGCCGGAGGTGGAGGAGGAGGAGGTGGTCGGTGTGGTTGTGGAGGCCATGGACGGAGTGGTCGCTGGAGGAGGTCGCTGGAGGAGGAGAAGGTCGCCGGAGGAAGAGGAGGAGGATGCCACCGAAGGTGGAGGAGGAGGAGAAGGAGAAGGAGAAGGAGGAGAGGTGGTAGGTGTTATATAAGTGTGGTAGGTGGCTATTTCGAATTTGAATCCGACTTCACTTATGCGAGATGCATATTATATGATATACGCCTCAAATAGTTTTTTGTTTTTTTGCAGAAACAAAACTTCTCTCTGCCATAACTTTTACTCTTTTTGAATTTGAGGAATCTATAAAATCTCCAACAGCTTTTAGCATTGAAATCGAGTAGAAAATTTTGAGACGATCATTTTGATATATTAAACTTTTTTTCCAACATCGTATGCAAAAGTTAGGCTGTTTTACCATTCTATGACTTTTTTTTGCGAAATACATCGAAATTCATGTTTTTTTAATTTTGTCTACAACTATACCCTAAAATCTAACTACAACTCAAAGGAATTTTTTTTGAAGTTTTTATCATTTTTATTTATTTTTTACAAAAATCAAAAGGCGATCCGGGGGTGGTGCCAGGTTATAGGAGGTGCATATTGCTCCATATGCGCCTCCTATACTCTAAACTATATGAGGCGTAGCGCTTCGCCTATGTGACCACCTACCTGCACCCGGGCCCGCAGGAGTTACTTGAGGCGCACTCCGATGCATGTGCCTCGCATATTATCAAGTATAGGAGGGGCATATGACCATATGTGCCTTGCATATTCGACCACAGATCTCCTCCCGGGCACACACAGCTTATGCGAGGCGCATTCTTCCCACATGCGCCTCGCCTATCTGATATATAGGAGGCGCATATTATTAGAATGCGCCTCGCATAATCTGGGGCTTCCAGATTTCGTTCGTATAGGGATTATAGGAGGCGCGTCCTAATAATATGCGCCTCGCCTATTTTGATACTAGAGGCACATGCCAAGGCAGTGCGCCTCGCCTATTTTATAGGAGGCGCATATGGTCTAAATGCACCTTCTATAAGCATGTCTCCTGTAGCTTTTTCTCTAGTAGTGATACACCATTCCTTTTTCCTCATCATCAAGAACCATCAAGAGTTCACTCTTTTCAAAATTAATCTTCAGACCAGACATAGCTTCAAACAGATACAGAATCAGCTTAATATGAACAACTTGATCTAAATCATCTTGCACAAGAATAATGGTATCATCTGCATACTGTGGAATGGCAATCCCTTCAGGAACCAGATGTGGAATAATCCCAGTTACCAAACCCCTCTCCTGAGCTTGATGGATCAATTTAGCTAGCCCCTCAGCGGCCAAATTAAAGAGGAAGGTGAGAAAGGATCCCCCTGCCGCACTCCTCTATGACTATCAAAGTCCTTACCTCTCTGATGATTTATTTTAACACAAAGTGTGTCATTCTTAACAATATTTCCAATCAAATTACACCAGTAATCACTAAACCCTTTTTGATAGACACACTTTAACAGATATTTCCAATCCACCTTATCATAGGATTTCTCAAAATCAATTTTTAAAACCACACCCTGTGTTTTCTTCCTACGAGATTCATGAAGAATTTCATGAAGAGACATAATTCCATCTATAATATTCCTCCCTTTAATAAACGCAGACTGATAAGGAGAAATTAGCTTACCCATAAAAGGTTCTACCCTATTAGTTATCACTTTGGTAATCAGTTTATACAACACCTGAAGTAGACATATAGGTCTGTATTTTGAGAGAATATAGGCATCATTAGTTTTTTGTAACAAGATAATCAATCCAAAATTTAATCTATACAAGTCAAGCATCCCTGCACCCAAATCAACAAACAACTCTAAAATTTCATGTTTAACAATGCACCAATAGACTTGAAAGAATTCAATAGGCATCACATCTGGGCCTAGAGCTTTATTCCTCACCATCATATCTAAAGCAACCTTAATTTCATCCTCAGCAAAAGGAACATCCAAAGCTTGTCTATCCAAATCAGATAACATTTCACACTCCTTCCAAACATTAGGATCAAAACTAATCTTATCCCCTTTATTAGGACCAAAAAGCTTTTTATAATAGTTAGTAGCATGATTTAAAAGTTGTTCAATACTAGTTAAAACAGTATCATTATTTTTCAAGGAATACATAGTATTTTTTTCTTTTTCTACCATTAGCAATCCTATGAAAGAAGGAACCACCATGGATGCATCCAAAGCATGCATGGTCCATCCAACTCATGAACTAGATCTACCTATAGAGTTTGTAACCAATGAAGCCCACATGTCAGATATAACTAGGCAAAAGGACTCGTGAGGAGTTGATATGAGGAATGTGACAAGGCAATTGAAATGGCTATGCCACACGCCCAAGTACCACCATGGAGTTTCAGAAAAAATAAGTACTACCGTAGCCAGGCGAGGGAGGAGAATACCTAAAACTGATGTAGGGTTCCATCCCCTCGCCGGCGACGCCCTGCCTACGGTGCCCTTGGGCCTCGGAGATTCGCCGGACCTTTGCCCCTCACCGTCGGGAGGGTTACCATTCTGATCATCTAGGCATTTTTAGTGTCCTCTTTAGAATAGTGAGTCGATGCCTCATCCCGAAGGTAGAATAAGGTTCTCTCTGCCATATCCTTGCTCCAACGGTGCACCTAGCACCAATGGAGGCTTTGCGCCTAGCACTGACGAAGGGCATCTGGAGTTGTCTTCCCGACTGATCTTTTAGGATCTGGTTAGTCTTTGAGTTAGTTGGTGTGGTTGTAGGTATGTCCCTTCTGATCTATGATTCTCATCTTCGGAGATGGTTGACGCTCTAGTCCATCTGGGTGTTAGCATAACAACTCCCTGTCTGTCTACTATACCAAGCTCTACTATGACAAGCATTTTCTAGCTCCAGTGGGAGAGGGACGAGGGCTCCAGTGAGGGAGGGGCGAGGATACCGTCACACATTCGACTTTCTCTAGTGCATGTAGTCTTCGCTAGGTAGTACAAGAACTAATTTGGAATTTTTATTACTTTTAGAATTTTTTGTTTTGGTGTTGACGATTATTAATTGATCAGTGGTACTTTTCGCAAAAATAAAAAGGTACCACCACGGTCGTGCATGAATACTCTAAATAAATAAGGATGAAAAACGTCGTCGAGACATGGAAGGAACGAAAGAAAAAAATGCTTACCCAGAGAACATGACTCTGCCATGTTTTGTGGACATCTACAAGTAATGGACATACATAAATTATTGAACATAATAATTTGGATGCTCCACAAATAAGGCATGATTTTTTATTAAAGTTGCTCCCCGGCTCATTTGCTCATGTTGGTTAGTAAAGGTGGAAAACGAGAAAACAAAATAAAAGTATTTGGAATTCAAAATAGATGTCTCAACTTTTTGAAAATTTAGATGGATCTAGACACTGTTTAGTATATAGATTCATCTATTTTTTGACAAATTTAAGATATCTATCTTAAGACAGAAGGAGTACTATGAGCATGAACATGTGCTCTAACTGCACGCCAAAATTCTCCGAGAAAATACATACGTAGTGGTCTATGTAAAAAGATAAATCTGAGTGTTGTAAACAACAAATCTAAATACTCTAAAAGTCCCGAATTTGTCTTTTTTTTTGCATAGACCATCACACGTTTTATTTCTCTACAGAAATGTTGCATGCCGTTAGAACACATTCTCATGTTAGTTTTAAAAAATTCAGATTTTTGATTTTGTTCGCTATTTTTTTTATATTTTTATTTGAATAGGAGCATATGAGCCCTGGTTCAGCGTGTCGGAACTTTTCGTCCTGCGATAGAACTAGGGGTTCGACGAGCCCTAGGTTCCCGAGGGGGCTGTGCGCATGTTTAGGACTTCTTGGCGATGATGACTGCGGCGGAGCTCGCACACAACAAAGAGTGACATCGGTCCAGGTTCAGGACCCTCTTAAGGAGATAAAGTCCTACTCCTACTTTGGTTGTATTGCATGCGATGCTTCATGAGGGTACAATGGTGGGTGTAACTTAGGGTTTTGTGATCTCAAGGATCGATCCCCTTCTGAGGTTGGGGTTGCCTTCCTTTTATAGCGGCGTCGGGCATCTTCCCCTAATCTTTGGGCAGGAAGGGCTACCACACTGCCGCCCAAAGGGGCCATGGTCTACAAGAGTACTTTATGTGGACTAAGCCTACGCTCCCGGCCAACGCCAGTATTCGGCGGGGCTGCGGTCACGGATGGTGTACTTTGCAGGGGTGCGCCGTCCTCTGGCTCCTTGCACCGAAATGGGGGGACATGGCTCTTGTTGTCGGGGCTTTATCAGCCCCTTGTTTGGCCAAAGTGCGGCCCTTGCGGCCGTACCAGGGCGACATCCACTATTGTTGCTGGGGTTGTCATCTTCTTTTGGGGGTACATGTAAGTACCGCTTTTCCCCTGGTGGGTCCAAGCGATCTCATCACACCCCTGTAGGGGAATCCCGTGTAAGATGGGGTTGTCGTCTTCAAGCTCTCACTGAGTCGTTGTCGACTCCAGCCTCAGTAGAGCCGGATGTAGAACCAACATAGCCGACAAAGTGAGATCCACACGCTCTATGGTGGGTGAGGCTTTCGACATTGGCTTCCTCGAAACTTTTGATGGTCTCGAGGATGGCATCCAGATTGACATTAGGATACAACATCATCCGCCTCACTATGTGCCTCAGAAGCGATTTTTCTACTCCTGCCTCGATAGAACCAGATCTAGAGTTGTTGTAGCTTTGGTCTTCCTGAGATTCGACCTCCAGAGGGAGATCTTCTTCAGATTTGACCTTCTCTTTCTCCATGATCTCCACCTTATGGGCGGGTTGGGTGGGGTTAGAGTTTTCTGAGATCCAGAAATCTACCGCCTCCACGGACAAAGTGGATCTAGATTCTAGAAGTTTCTTCCGCGTCTTTCGTCACCGCCGTAGAGGACGCGACCGACAACGAGACGTGCAGATTCCGTCCGGAACGCGGATCCGAAGGTCACTTTCCCCATGGTGGGCGCCAACTGTCATCGGATTGAAGGCAAGTACGCCATGAGGGGGTCCTCGAGACATGAAAAAAGCTGGGGTGTGAGACGTACAGTGGTCCGGTAAGGTGAGCAGACAAGCTTACCCAGGTTCAGATCCAACTACGGTGGACGGATCCTACTCCTGCTAGCAATCTAGTATATCGGCAGAGCCAAAAGTAACAAAGGATTACAAGGGTGTTGTGGTTGTTTCCCTAAATACTTGTCCCTAGGACGGTTTATATAGTCATTCGGCCTAGGTTTTACAGGAGTCATACCCGGCTACGACAAAAATTCGATACAAAGATACAACTTGGACTTTTGATCGAGATCGACTGCGAGATGGATGTGAGCCTTTTTTCTAGATTATAATTTTGATTTAGGTGGATATTTGGGGTTTCTTGATCAAGATCGATCGATGTTTTCACATTCGAAGGGAAATCTCGTTTCTTCACATTTCATCACTCATCCCGCAGATTATGCCTGGATTACCTCCTGATGCTATTAATGATGACCCGCAATGGAATGGGGTTGAGAGGGCTACACAAGTTCAGTGTGTGTGCGGCCTTCCACCACGTTGTAGAGTTATGTATGACCGTCGATGTACCCATCACACCGGCCGCATGTTCCTTGGATGCATTCAGGAGGTTCCTAACTGCAGTGCCATTATATGAGTTGATCAGGAGCACAACTCTATCCACCTTCAGCAGACGTTCTGCTTTCTTTGGAATCGAGTTAAACATAAAGAAGCCCTGCGCCAGCGACAGAAGATGTTCCAGATTGAGAAAATAAACACCAAAGCTCAAGAAGAGGCGGACAAGTTTCTTCGCGAGTAGAAGAAGGAATGCCATGAGCTCTCCTACAAGATGCTCAATGTCATTACTAGAATGAGACAAATAGTGTTGGAAATATGCCCTAGAGACAAATAGTAGTAAGGACTATTATCATATTTCATATAGTTTATGATTAAGTTTTATATCATGCTATAACTGTATTGAGTGGAAACATCAATACACGTGTGATATACAAACAACTAGGGGTTCCTAGTGAAACTCTAGTCACTGGTTCATTGGTCAACAGATGATCATGTTTCCTGATCATGTGGCATTTATGCCAGTTGGAAATGAGGTCATCTCATTCGGAGAATGAGATGATGAACCAATACCCAACCTAAACATCGTGACCCGATCATGTCACGAAGTTCAAGTTACAATGATTAGAAATGGATCCTCGTAGACTATTCCTTAGACCGTGAGGCTATATCAATCACTGTCTCCTGATGGTGCTTAGATATCATCAAACGCCATCTGGTAAAATGGTGGTTATAAAGGTGTGTTCAGGTATTCGGAGGAAACCGTAGAGGCAATATATGTCGAGAGCGGGATTTGTCCGTCCATGTGACGGAAAGATACTCAAGGGCCCACTCGGAGAAGTTATATCCAATAGTTGCGCAGCATGTGATTGGATCACGGGGATATCACTTGTCGGGACGAGTTAAGTAGCATCGTTCAGTAACGAGATTGAACCCGACATGGTGATGTCAATGATCAGATCTCGGGCAATGCAATTATCAAATGACAAAGGGAATAATACACGACTGTCCCGGTTCAAACGACGAAAGATCTTCGTGGAGCGCACAGGGGTCACATGGCCATCCAGGTCCCTCTGTTGATCATTGGTGCGAGAGTGTCCCGACCATGTCTGGAGTGTTCCCGAACCGTAGGGTATCACGCTTAAGGGCTTGATGATGCTTAGAGAGTGTTTATGGGATCGGTAGTATCACCAAAGAAAAGAAGGGAGAAAACCGGAAGGGTTTCGGTAAGTCCAGAGGATGTCCGAAGTGGAGGTGGAAGGTGTTCCATGGCCACGGAGATTAAATAATGTGTGAATGAATGTTAAATATTGATTTAATCATTTATTTATAATTATTTAATAAAGAGAAAATAAATTAAAAGGTCAAAAAGGCTTAATGGGCCAATTTCCGGAGGGAGAGGGCCCATTAGGGAAAGGAGAGAGGGAGAAGGGGCAAGGGGGCTAGCCGGCTAGGCCTAGCCCCCCGTGTAGGGCCCACCAGGGGCTGGCCAGCGGCCTCCCCTCCCCCTCCTCTCCTGTAGTCCCACCCCGGGACTTGAGGGGAGGTAGTACCTCCCCTCTCCCTATATAAGGTGGGGTATTTGGCCTAGAAAATACACCCAATAATCAATAAAGGTCTCCCCACTTTTGGGAGGACCTCCAATTGATATTTTCTCTCCCCCCTCTCTCTCTCGTGACAGTGGTCCCAAGTCTGGACTGCGCGAGCGAGAGACATCTTCACCGCAGAGCGCCGTCGCGCTGCGGGATTCGGATCCGGTAGCTCTACTTCCGCAACTGTTGCTGGATCGGGGAAGCAGGAGTCATCGTCAGGCACCGGACGTGTGTAACTCCCACGAGGTGTCACACTTGAGGCACTCAAGTCGTTGGAGCCAGAAGGAGCGCAAGGACTTCATCACGACCTTGAGGTCGGCTTCGGCTCGTCTACATAAGCCACGCTCTCCTGAGCGTTGACAACGCTTTTCGGTCTTCGAGGGTAAGTTCGCGAAAAGCCCCTCCGGTTACTGTATTACTAATAGATAGGTCCTGGCAGCTTTAGTGGTTCAGGGGCGTAGAGTAAAATTTATTGTTTTTATGCGCGGAACCCCTACAGTGGTATCAGAGCTAGATCTATGCGTAGTAATGCTAGTACGGGTAGAACACACGAGATGTAGCGTGTGGGCGTTGATCTTTTAGTTGTTACCCTCCCACATGTACTTGTGTATACCGCAGCAATGCTTGATGAAGCGGCCCCAACCGACTTTACGCGTTCATTCGCGAGACTGGTCCACGCTTGACATACGGCTTGTACCGTATAAAGTGGCTTAGGGGGGTGTCTGTCTCTCTCGCATTAGTTGGTATACCATTTGCAACGGAGGTCCCCGAAAGGGGTGTAGTATAGACAACTATTTGATCAACGTTGTGCTAAAAGTTCGTAGGTAAGAACGGTTCTCATACGAAAGCCCATTCAGCCACGTAAAACATGCAAAGATAAAGTAGAGGCGTCTAACTTTGTTTTGTAGGGGGCGTTGCTTTGTGATATGGTTGTGACAAAGGTAAAGTAATTACCTTTTGTTGCATAGTAGTAGATAGTCATGAAGGTGACGAACTACCACGCCGGAATGACACTGGTACCCTATTGTCTACGGCGCCGGAACCCTGGCACCGGAACCCGGTGACGGCGGATGGAGATCACGACGTGAAGGACCATATCACATAGCATTTACATTCAATGTTATTGTGTGTATGTCTTATTGTGTGCTAGTATTAGATACTCGACGGTAGCCTAATAAGATGATCCCTGTTAAAATAACCAACGATTGTGTTCCCCCTTAGTGTGCACCACCAAGAAAGTTCTTCGGTATGAGGCGGGCCGTGATGATCCGGTGTCAGACATATCTACATTCGCATACAGTGGGTGCAAGCCATGTTGCACAACGAATACACTAAGGTTGAGCTGGCGAGCCTAGCACGCTAGAGAAGCGTGGCCTCGGAACGTGGATGGTCGAAAGTTCGAGCACGAGTCGCATGAATGATGTGACCGACATTTAGCGTCCACCCTTGAACCCACATTGATGGCCGTGATGATCGGGGGAGATGTGGCTGATAGGGGTCGTGTTATCACTAGGAACCCTCTTTGGGGATAGGTGTTTCTGAGTGGAGTTATTATTAACTCATTTAATTATAAACTTAGTCTAAATTCCTTTTGCAATTATAAATGTAGAAAATGGTTTCTGCCGAGATTACTTTTCCTATCGACGATTGGTTAAAAGGAGAAAAGCTCAAGTTAGATGGATCCAACTTTTCTGCATGGGTCATACGCCTATTTGATCTCCTTGGGGAGAACGATGTAGCTGAGTACATGACCTGCGAGATGTATTTGGAGCCACCCTATTCTCATGAGACCCAGGAGCAGCGCGATCTGCGTTGTCGGCGTCGTGTGATGGCCACATTTATATCAGTGACCATGCACCTCGGAATGGAGGATGGGCTGTGGCCAATGGTGGGGAGTCTCAAGCCCCGAATGGTCATGGCACATCTGAGAGCATATTTCGTGGAACAAGTGCGCATGTGGGAGTATGAGCTGATGGGGGACTTCCTCTCCATAAAGATGGAGGAGGGCACCTCACTGTATGAGAACTTATTGCGCCTCTACGATGCGTATATGAGTCTGGCATACTACCTGGACAACTGGTACTCAAGCTGATTTGCGATGGGAGTTGTGCTACGGTCGCTTTCTCCAAGCTTCCAAGCACAAGTCAGGATCTGCGTTATGAGAGGTGACACGGAAACACTGGATTTCCTTGAGTTCATATCACATTTCAGAAATGTGATAGATGAACCCAACGTCGCTAGAGTCGTCAACAACAAAGGTATATATTTGATATACAATTTTATAAATGTTATAATCTTGCAAACACATTTGCAGTGTTAAGTATATCTGATACTTATTCTGTTTTACTGAAAATAGGTCCTTCTGCATAGCGGTGCTTGCTGGAGAGGAGGTGACGTTGCGTGTTGATGGCGAGCATGATGATGACAGCCGACGACACACTCCCTCAACATTTATCATTTAGTTTGTGTTTAGGATGATTTTTGTAATCAAGAGATTGTGAACTTCTTTAGTGTGTCTCACACTTCGTGAGACGGTTATTCATATAAGTTTGTAACAAACAGTTGTTCTGCTTTTATGAATGCTTTCTATTCATGTTCATATCTTGTTTGATTACTTGTGAATTATCCTTATTGTTTGAAACTAATTGATAATGTATGAACATTTGTAAAACATTAAAATGCCTTGTTTAAAATACCCAACTTAATGATATTTCATTAATGAATGAAACCATTGTTTAAATTCAAAGTTATGTGATAATATGTGAAAGTCATTCGATTTCTTCTCACATATAAATCATGCCTAAGTTCGGCAAAATAACTTGAACACCGTGTATTACTTGAATACAAAGTGTTTGATGAATTGTTAAAAGTAAATACATATTCGATGTATTGTGTTTTAACGAAAATGGTAATTATCATTAAATGATTGTTTAAATGTGTAAAATAAGTTTACCAAAGGAAACATGAATATGAAACTATTTGATTTGATCAAAAATGTTTCATCAACAAAAGGTATAAATATAAAAGAGAATCCAATTGGTAAGATTTGATCAATAGTAATGAAATTCAACTTTATAAGATTGGCATGAAAGAAATTGTGGAATGCAAAGTGTTTTGAAACGTCAGAATACAAAGCATCACAATGTGATATTAGATATCAAAAAGGGGGTTAAATAGAAGGCACCGAATAAATCGTTGTAGTATATATGTAGAGACCATTAGTTAGAAATAGTTAGCACTCAATTAGAATTAGTGAACCATTTAAATTCGTGAAAGTTTTGGAGTTATTCGATATAACCAAAACAATAGCGAATAAGTCCTTGTAGAGTATTCATTGGAAACTTTGAATACGAAACCCATAGCTCAAACCAAAAGAAAAGCAAAATTTGTATTGCTTGGATTTTGGTGCATTCTTGAGAAAGCTCACTTCTAGTGATGTTTCTCAATTATGGAGCAAATGGAAATTAGTGTAAAACATGATGAGGATTCAAAACCCTGCATCAGAGTGTTGAGAAGCGCAACGGACAGCATTCCTGAACGATTCTCTTCACAGAAGGAAAGAATCAATGATTTTGATCATTGTGTTTTTCCCTCCACTATTGTTATTCACTATATCAAGTAGGATTCAAAATGTAAATCCATATCTTGTATGGAGACATTTGTGAATCACTTGTCATGATTTTTGGAATATGACATACCTACGAACTACAAAGGAAATGATGGTAAACTAGAATTATGAGAAATCCTAATAACAAAATTCCCTTGAGATTGGAAAGCAATTCGTTGCTGAATCTCACAAGTAAAGGAGTTGCTTGGAATTTTCCCAAATGACTGCAAAGCTATAGTAGGAAAAGGGGTAAATGACAAAAGCACAATTTATCAAGAATAGGATAAATTCAAAATGAATTTGATTCATGTGTGCTATAATATCTAGTGGATTTAAAACTAGTAAAGTACTAGTATCTCATAGTAAATCTCCAAGTTTGATATTTGATCAAAGGATTTTGAAGTTATTCAAAATAGTAAAGGAGATATGCAATATGCATAAAATTGAGTGGAAGGTATGAAAGTCTTCCTGAAACAATATGTGATTGACATATTTTTAAGTGGGAGCAACATAAGACTCAAATTCAAATATGTAGGAACATTGTTTGAGTAAGAGTACTGACTCATACCCAAATATGTTAGCAACATTGTTTGAGTGGGAGCTTATAGGAGTAATTCTTAAAGTAAGTTAAGGATGAAAGTGCAAATACTTATAAATGATGATTTATAAGATGTAGAAGTTGATAATAGGTGTATTATGATATTATGTAGTGATATTATGTAGTATTCCTTAAGGGATTCTAAAAAGTGTTTCAGAATAGAAGTTAATTAAGGAACTGGTCCTTAATAACTCAAATTAGGAATAGTATTACATCAATGGTTGAAAGAAATAAAATGATGATCGTCATCCACTATGTTGAGACATAGGTTCTATCTTAGTAAACCATGATGATAACTTAGCATAATATGTGATCCAAAGTAAGAACGTTTGAAAGTGATCAAGTTCGAATCCTTGAACATTGAGCTAAGTTTGTCCGCAGTGTCTAATAGAGAACTGTAGACATGTTTTCCAAATCCATAAAGGATGACATATCTCAAAGCATAAAGAGTTATGTTATAAGGGAATATATTGGAAACTCCTGTAGATACCAATTAAAATCAAATAGGAAGCGAGGTGAACAAAACATCGAAAGTTGAACAGAGTGCACTAGTGTTTCGATGAATACATTTATAATAATAAATAAGGGTACCATCTAAAGTGTTGTATAATGTTATGGCGGGGCTAATTCGCTTTTAACGTAGAATGATGTGTCACAGGGCACAATTCCCATGAGAAAGCCCTCGAGGTTGATCTAACGTCACTGTAGGCTCCTAGAATCAGGCCTCGTTCTGCTGCCATAGCGACGATGCATACACACAGATGCTATCATGTGATGATAGAGTATTAATGTCAACCAAGGTGACATTAGTAAGTTGCAAAGGATTTGGGACTGTAAAGTACAGACCCAAGACTCAACCTCTTCCATGAGCAAGCATGTTCAGGGTACCGGATATATGGTGCCAATGATTGAGAACAAATGCAGCTAGCATATTTGTACTCTAGTGCAAGTGGGAGACTGTTGGAAATATGTCCTAGAGACAAATAGTAGTAAGGACTATTATCATATTTCATATAGTTTATGATTAAGTTTTATATCATGCTATAACTGTATTGAGTGGAAACATCAATACACATGTGATATACAAACAACCAGGGGTTCCCAGTGAAACTCTAGTCACTGGTTCATTGGTCAACAGATGATCATGTTTCCTGATCATGTGGCATTTATGCCAGTTGGAAATGAGGTCATCTCATTCGGAGAATGAGATGATGAACCAATATCCAACCTAAACATCATGACCCGATCATGTCACGAAGTTCAAGTTACGATGATTAGAAATGGATCCTCGTAGACTATTCCTTAGACCGTGAGGCTATATCAATCACTGTCTCCCGAGGGTGCTTAAATATCATCAAACGCCATCTGGTAAAACGGTGGTTATAAAGGTGTGTTCAGGTATTCGGAGGAAACCGTAGAGGCAATATATGTCGAGAGCGGGATTTGTCCGTCCATGTGACGGAAAGATACTCAAGGGCCCACTCGGAGAAGTTATATCCAATAGCTGCGCAGCGTGTGATTGGATCACGGGGATATCACTTGTCGAGACGAGTTAAGTAGCATTGTTTAGTAACGAGATTGAACCCGACATGGTGATGTCAATGATCAGATCTCGGGCAATGCAAGTATCAAATGACAAAGGGAATAAGACACGACTGTCTCGGTTCAAACGACGAAAGATCTTCGTGGAGCGCACAGGGATCACATGGCCATCCAGGTCCCTCTGTTGATCATTGGTGCGGGAGTGTCCCGACCATGTCTGGAGTGTTCCCGAACCGTAGGGTATCACGCTTAAGGGCTTGATGATGCTTAGAGAGTGTTTATGGGATGGGTAGTATCACCGAAGAAAAGAAGGGAGAAAACCGGAAGGGTTTCAGTAAGTCCGGAGGATGTCCGGAGTGGAGGTGGAAGGTGTTCCGTGGCCACGGAGATTAAATAATGTGTGAATGAATGTTAAATATTGATTTAATCATTTATTCATAATTATTTAATAAAGAGAAAATAAATTAAAAGGTCAAAAAGGCTTAATGGGCCAATTTCCGGAGGGAGAGGGCCCATTAGGGAAAGGAGAGAGGGAGAAGGGGCAAGGGGGCTGGCTGGCTGGGGCTAGCCCCCCGCGCGGGGCCCACCAGGGGCTGGCCGGCGGCCTCCCCTCCCCCTCCTCTCCTTTAGTCCCACCCCGGGACTTGAGGGGAGGTAGTACCTCCCCTCCCCTATATAAGGTGGGGTATTTGGCCTAGAAATACACCAAATAATCAATAAAGGTCTCCCAACTTTTGGGAGGACCTCCAATTGATATTTTATCTCTCCCCCCTCTCTCATGACCGTGGTCCCAAGTCTGGACTATGCGAGCGAGAGACATCTTCACCGCAGAGCGCCGTCGCGCTGCGGGATTCAGATCCGAGAGCACTACTTCCACAACTGCTGCTGGATCAGGGAAGCGGGAGTCTGAAAGAACATTTCATGTTTTCCTATGTTTTGCGTGTTAGATAACAATACTATGGAGACTTTTCATGTGTGCTAAGTGTGCAGGAAGTTTTGAGGGGGGCCGGATAATCCGCCCCTCCAAAGGCCGGATAATTCGGCCTACCTCATCTCTCAAGGAAGCCAAGGCGCGTCGTTCGGGGTCCAGTCGGATTTTCTCCCGGAAAATCCCAACTGGGGCGGTTTTTCCTCCTCAGGCCGGATAATCTGGGTGTCGCATGGGCCGGATAATCCGGCCCCCAGTTTTCGAGCAAAAGGAGCCAAGGCCGGATAATCCGGCCCCCAGAAGTTGATCAAGGACAAGCTCGGCGCGACGCTCGGAGAGGGGGGGGGGATTATCTAGCGGATATTCCGAGTCTGGGGCGGAGTTTCCCCAGACCAGATAATCCGGCCCCCAAAGGCTGCAACGGCTGGTTTCTGAAGGGGGTTATAAATACCCCTTCTTCCCCAACGTTAAGAAGTCTTGATTCATTTGAATTTGACCAGACCTTGTGCAAGAGCTTCAAATCTCGATCTCCCACTTCAACCACCCGAAGGTCTTGATCTTTGGTGGAATTGAAGGAGGAGAAGTTCATCATCATCAAGAATCAAGCGCTTCAACTCCTCTCCATTCACTTGGAGAAATCCCTGATCTATTATCTTGTCAATACCTAGATCTTGTTTATTGTATTTGATAAGTTTGTTTTTGTGGCAGCTTGTTGTCATTTCGGGAGCCTCCAAGTTGTTGTGGAGTTGTTGCCCCGCTAGTTGTGTAAAGGCGTCGGTGCCCGCCTCGAAGGGTACCTATAGTGGAAAGTGGATCAGGCCTATTATGGCGAGATCCATCGGAGAAAAGGGTGAGGCCTTTTGTGGCGTGGTGGTCTTATTACCGCCCACCCCTCCAACGCAGACGTACTTCCCTTAACAAGGAAGGAACTGCAGTCAAACAAATCCTGTGTCTCCGCGTGCTTCACTTCGGTTTACTCGTTCCTCATCCACTCGCTCTTTACTCGCTAGTAGATAGGTTTGCATATCGGGAAATTCCACTCAATAGTCTTTCTAGAGAATTTACCCTTTGTGCTAAGCCTAAAACTGAAAAAGAATTAAAAATTGGTGTAGCACCTATTCACCCCCCCTCTACGTGCCCATACGATCTATTTCAGAGTCATCGTCAGGCACCGGACGTGTGTAACTCCCACGAGGTGTCACACTTGACGCACTCCAGTCGTTGGCGCCAGAAGGAGCGCAAGGACTTTATCACGACCTTGAGGTCGGCTTCGGCTCGTCTACATCAACCACGCTCTCCTGAGCGTTGACAACGCTTTTCGGTCTTCGAGGGTAAGTTCGCGAAAATCCCCTCCCGTTACTGTATTACTAATAGATAGGTCCTGGCAGCTTCAGGGGTTCAGGGGCGTAGAGTAAAATTTATTGTTTTTATGCGTGGAACCCCTACAGATAGTTCAA
This sequence comes from Avena eriantha, assembly GCA_910589775.1. Taxonomy (NCBI): domain Eukaryota; kingdom Viridiplantae; phylum Streptophyta; class Magnoliopsida; order Poales; family Poaceae; genus Avena; species Avena eriantha. The sequence goes on along the minus strand of OU342743.1, from coordinate 72,900,070 downwards.
ATTGATGACGTGGAGGACCTACTAGATGACGATGCAGAGTCTGTTACCTCCACTGAGTCTATTAAGGAGGATTAGTTTGAACATGTTTTCTATAATTGAGTAGTAATTTGTGTGTTATTTTTCAGATTTATATTGTACAATTATTATCTAAGTATAAGAAGTTTATTTCCTTTTGTTATTATTGTCTACCTATCTTGTTTAATGGGCAAGAACGACCAATACCACCAAGTTTTAGATCTCAACCTTATTCGAAAGAAATCACCCAGCTTTAGATCTCACTATCACTCCATACCTCTAGATCTTAGTTTCACCCATCACGTCTCGGGCTCCCTCGACCGCGGCTGCACGAACCGCTCTGGTGCCCTTGACCACGGCTGCACGCGTCCTCCATGGTACCTCCCATTGATCTGAATGGTCTCTGTATGTTAGAAATTTTTGTTCTAAAAGAATAAGGTAGCGTTGTTGGACTCTGTAGGTTAGAAATGTAATGCGGGGAATAACCCTGACAAGGTACCTGGCTCTTATCCGGTCGTTCCCTCTACTATGCGAGGTATAGTAGTGACACTAGATCAATAACATGCATGTATGTATGTGAAGTAATATAAGTTCATTTAAGGATCAGATGCCCAAGTTGTAGATAAGTACGACCTTCGCTATATGTTTGGCAATGTTGTCTACATGAGTAGATTAATAAGGAGAAACCTAAGGAGGATAGTCAGAAGATACAAGCCAATAATCCCTTACTACATTTGCACCATGAACTAGAACAACATATCCAAATGAAATCTGGTAGATTTCTTACCACAACCAGTAGTTGTTTCTTTCTTCCTATTGATGTTCGTACTTACCACAACCATAATTATTTCTTCCTTCATATGTAGTACTTTTCATGCCCATTTGCCCGCATGTTTCTCATTTCTCATATTTATGAAGATCACGTTGGCAATGAGACCATCGAAGAAGTTCATGTGAAGCATGAAAATAACGGCATTGTCATGTTGACTTCAAATTGAGCGGACTGTGTTGTTCAGAAGAAGCTGTAGGAAGGAGATGTTTCTGCCTTTGAGTTTAAAGCAAAGAAGGGCTATTTGGTCGTGACAGTGCATAAAATCTAAGTTAGTTGTTATGAAATAGTTAGTTAGTTAGTTTTTTAGAGATGTATGTGAACTAGATAGGGGTGACGAACTTGCAGATCTGAACTATATACGTGTATCATTGTCGTGTGATATTTCTTTATATTATGTGTTTTCTCTGTATTTCTATATGTGATTTATATACAAAACGTTCTGAATTAGTTATGAATTTAATTATATTGCTATGCACTATCGCATCCGCCGACATATATTAGACCAGGCAGTATCTTTGTGCCGTAGTCTCACAACTGCCACGGTAGGCACGCAGTGCCGCCCTACATGGGTCGTGGCGTAAACGCATTGCTGCAGCGGAAGCGCTAGCTCTGCGGATCACGTTGTGCCACGCCAAAAAATCGGTTGTCGTTTCAAATCCCCGACGCAGTTATCCCTGACGGATTTTTTTGCCGTGTCAGCTCGAGCGCGACGACTAAGGTTGTGCCTCGGCATCTATAAGCGCCAGCGCTCAGACTCTGTGTTGTAGTGTTCTTCTTTGATCTTCTCTTCTCCCTGCTCTACCCTCTGGATGGTGCTCTCCTCTCGCCGGAGCTACTTGCTCTTTGGTTTTAGAAGGCCAAGAGAAAATCTACAAAGAAAAGAATCTAAAAAATTTATCCGCTAGAAGTTATGGATTCATAAAACTTTCATATTATTCAAGAAATTTCTTATGTTTTCAGATTCCACAAGTTTACTTTTGTTCATCAAGGATACTAAGCCAGTTTCTTTGTTTATCTAGCACACAATTGTCTGTTTGAAGGTTGCAGATATCTACCGTTGCCATGGGTGTGTTGCAACTGACAAAATAAATAAAATAATGTAGCACTGCTCTTGATGTTAAGACAAGGTAAAAAATGTATCGTTCTATACCATGTTCAATAATATATTATCATTTTAACTAGGTTATTCTTTGCCATGCAGCTTAAAATGTGTTAATGAGATACATTAACATCTGCCAACACAAGAGAGTATGACAGCAGGAGTGGAAGTAGAAAGATGACAAATAAGCATTGGTTGGTTATGCATAGTGGATCTTTCTTGGGGTGCTAGCCACCGATGAGGGCTATCACAGACTCACAGTGTGTAACAAATTTTCAATTAGTCATGTGGTCATAGTATTTTATTTCAATCGAGGTTATGGAACCAGTATTATTGCTGGCATGAAACACTGGTATTTCTTTCACTCATGGCCCTCTTAACTGCAAGCTTGTTGTGTCTAAGTGGTTATCCCCTGTAGCATCACCTGCACCAACCCCTTCGAATGGAATATTAGAAAGTTAGACATAGACTTTTTTCCAGACATGTTTTTTTTAGATCAAAAGGGATTTTCTCCCGGGTTCCATTAAACAATGAAACCACCTGAGTTCAACAACCACACAACACAACAGGAATAAAAAACTAGAGTTCTTGGAGCTACCAAACAGCTAACAACAGGACATACCTCATAGGGATAGAAGCTAAAGTAGCAGTAAAGAGGACGATCAGGATAGACACCGAAAAACATTCAAGAACACATCAATCAGATCACCACAAGTATTGCACCGTCTTCCTCAGGGTGTTCCTTCAGAAACTCCAAGGAAGCCCGACCGATGTGGTTCAGCGAAGCTGAAGATTTCTAGGTCGAGATCCACTCAAAACCTGATTTCCAGGCGTGAATTTCCTCATACAAATGGAAGGCCAATTAGCTAGATGAATTTTGTGGTTCCCTTCCTCATCGTTCTAGAAGAAGTTAGCTAAATGTGTATCCAAGAGGTTCAGGGCCCATTTAGGGAACTTAAAGAAAGAGAGTAGGTTTATAGGGATTGATGGTTCTGTGTATGGCGCCAGAAAAATGCTAGGGCGTGGTTGATGTAGAGCTTGTTGGGAACCCCAAGAGGAAGGTATGATGAGCACATCAGCAAGTTTCCCTCAGTTATGAAACCAAGGTTTAATCAAACCAGTAGGAGCAAGGAAACACCCCAAAGGTGTTACTAGCTGAGCTTTAGCAGGGCGCACTACCGGTGCTAGTAGCAATGTGGAGACCTGCACAACACAACCACAGAACTTTGTACCCAACTTGCGATGAGGTTGTCAATCTCACCGTGTTTCGCGGAAAATAAAGGATTAAAGGTATCGAATGGAAAAACATAAAAGTTTGCAGAAAGTAAACACAAAGCAGTGAAAGATTGTAGATTGTATGTAAAGTAAAGGACCGGGATCCATAGTTCACAAGAGGTGGCTCTCCTTAGATATATAACATGCTGGGTGAACAAATTACAGCGAGGCAATTGACAAACATCGAGAAAGCAATACATGCATATACTAATCATCTTGACTCCTTTGAGATTCGATTGGGCATTACAACATTATACATAGACCGTCATCCAACTGCATCTATGACTAATAATCCACCTTCAGGTTATCATCCGAACCCCCTCTAGTATTAAGTTGCAAGCAACATATTATTGCTTTACGAACTGCGTGTAAAGTAAACAATGCGATTGTTTTATGAATAAAGTATTGTTGTTTTCTCCCTAGTAGCAACATCACATCTAGTACCTTAGAGATTTTTGTCACTTCCCCAGATTACCAGAGGCATGAACCCACTATCGAGCATAAATACTAACTCTTGGAGTTGCTAGCACCTACTTGGCCAAGATAGCTACTAACAACGGAAAGCATGCAAGATCATAAATAACAAAGACATGATAGAATCAATAATCAATCTGAAATAGCATCTCAATATCCATCAGATCCCCACAAACACAACATGCATAATTACAAATAAATGATCTTGATCATGAACGGAGCTCACAAGATCTAGACATGAAAGCACAAAGGAGGAGAACCAGCCATCTAGCTACTACATGGATCCGTAGTCCAAGGATGGACTGCTCACGCATCACAATGGAGGCTTGCATGGTGATGAAGAAGTCCTCTAGGGTGAATTCCCCTCTCCGGCAGGGTGCGGGGAAGAGCTTCAGATCCCTCCCGATCTAGGGATGGAGACGACGGCGTCTACAAACTCTTTCGTGGATTTTTGATCGGGCACTTAGGGTTTTCGTCCCGAGGGCAATATATAGGCGGAAGGAGAGGCCGAGGGGGTCCCGTGGCCAGGTGGTGTGGTGGCCCCCTGGCCCCTCTCCGTCTCGTATTCTGGCACTTGATGTCTTCCGGAAAAATAGGCACTTTGGCTTTTGTCCCGTCCAATTCCGAGAATATTCATTTTCTGACTTTCCTGGAACCAAAAATAGCAGAAAACAGGCAGCTGGCATTGTGGCTCTTGTTAATAGGTTAGTCCACGAAATCATATGAAAAGTACTCCAAAGTTGGAACAAAACACAAAAACGTGGATAAAACCAAGCATGGAGCATCAAAAATTAGATACATTTGCAATGTATCAACATCCCCAAGCTTAACTCCTGCTCGTCCTCGAGTAGGTAAGTGATAAAAAGAAAGAATAATTTTTGAGGTGACATGCACCATCAATGACTTGATCAAGGTATTTGTAAAACATTCAAAGCTGGGATCATAGTACTTCAATCATAACATGAAAGACAAAGTTCTAGCAATAAGCAAAGAAACTATGATGCAACATGAAAAGGAACAAACAAAAGATTCATGAATAATAATTCTTTGCAAGACGTTTGTTTGTTTCACATAAAGAAAACATAGCATAATAGTATTCAGCTTGTCCCTCAATAGAGTAGCAAATATAAATGCATAGGACACCTTCAAAGTTCATAAGAGTTACTAGATACAATAGTTTAAAACAAGCAATATCAAAGTATGCATCAATCAACTAGTCTTGGGACAATGCACATAGAACTAAGAATGGCCACTATGCTCTCAAAGTAGGTGCATAAAGGTAGAAGGTGGAGACTCAATATAATGGTGGAAGAAAGGCCTTTTTTAAAAAGGAAGTAGGGATTCAAGTCTCATAAAAAGCTTCCAAAAATTATGGTACTTATAGCTTTCAGCGCTCATTGCCCCTATCATAAGAATCTTTAAGGTGATTAAGGTTAAAGTGACACAACTAGGAGGATATGCTTGACAAGTTATAAACCGAAATCTCATGCCCCTTACTTACGAAGACCAACCTCATGCTACTCAACTTCAGTCACGAGTAAGCTCTTGTCATTGTAAGTACATGTGTATCATTAAGAACCGCCAACGTGGTACCCCTTGCACATGATACAGGAGCTTTCCCATAATCAAAATGACAAGGCAAGCAACCAATGAGCATCTCAACGATCTTTTTATTTGCTATTTGCATAGGTTTTTATTGAGGATGCTTCATATAGTGCTCATTATGGTGATGCTGCAAGTTTCCACCATGATTAGGCATGGCTTAGGCTAGCGGCCTAGGCGTTTCTCTAACACACATACAAACTCCATGATCTTACAAGTTCCACTTTTATTTCACACCGCCGGGATCCGTAAGCAAAAGACATGATATCAACGGGGTACAAAGTACAAGTGCAATGTTGAAAGCGTTCCCCATGAAACATGGTTCTGCTAATTTCAACTTATAAAGCGCAAGCATATACGCAACAAAGAAGGACCCAATGGTTCAAGTTTATTAGATGCAAAAAGGTAAAGTGTGCCATCAAGTTCGTGAGAGCTTTAATCACTAGTTTTCTCATAACAAGTTTAATTTGGAAGGTAAACAAAAGCATGAATATACTTGGAATAGCATAAGCTAGTAGGTAGGTATGGTGGAATCTTTGGAATAACTTGGTATAGGGAGCTGGATGCATGAGTGGAACTCATACTTGGTTGTGGAGGCCAGCAAAAGACTGGGAGCGACAAACTAAGAGAGCAATAATGGCCATAATCATGCAGAGCGACAAAACATCATTGATCAAAGGATAAAGTGATACTACAAGTTGAAAATTAAAGGATCATAAAGGCTATGGTGACTTGAGATAGTCATAACATGGTGTGAGCATGCGCCAAGTCAACCCAAATAAAGCATCAAAGGAGAATACCACTATACTATGCTTTAATATGCTAAAACTACGCATGATTCATCGAAGGCGCATTAAGCAATCTCAATTGTTTATAACAAGTCATGCTACAACAAATAATACTAAGAATAAATCCAAAACAATATCAAGCATGGTATGACAAAGCATAAGCCACAGTCAAAAACAAGCTCTTTTTACCACATAAGCATGAACAGCCAAACCAAACTATATGCAAACCAATGTATGAAAGAGGGGGTCCAACCAATTTATTCAGAAAACTAAGAAAACAAAGCAAACGAAAAACCAAAACGAAAACGAAAAAGAAGACGCTCCAAGAACAACACAATTGTGCATGAAACAATAAAAATGAAGCGTTTGGAAGAAACCTGGAATTTTTATTGATGAAGAAGGGGATGCCTTGGGCATCCCCAAGATTTGACGCTTGTACTTCTTGGATATTTCTTGGGGTGACACGCGTGGCATCCCCAAGCTTGAGCTTTAGTCCATCCCTCACCTCATTACTCATTCCTTCCATACACCTGAAATTTTTCCTTCATACAAAACTTCACACAATCTCATTAGCAACATTAGTGCACTCAAGATAAAAGGTCTTAAGGTTCAGTTATAACACCAAATAAACTTCCATTAGAACACTAGCTATTGTAGCACTTCCCTCAAAAATCTCAATTCCCCAAAAGAACTCAAAAAGGATCCAACAAGAAGCAAATGCAGAAATTGGCAGAAATCTGTCAAAACAGACCAGCAGGTAAAGACTAATTTTTTTGAAGACCTTGTGTTGCTCAAATCAAAAAGTGTTGATCTAACAAACGTTATATAACAACCTGGGGCAGAAGCAAAAAAATTCACGCCTCAAAAAGATGTTCAGAGATTTTACACGAATTTTTACGGTGAAGCACAGAAATCTGTTTCGGGACAACAATTTTCCCAATCATTACTTCTCTCTCATTAGAGGTTACTCTTGGCACAAAAAGCAAATAAAAAGGATAAGGAGCGGTTATTACAGAGGTAATAACTTCCAAGACTCATCTAAAACTTTTGGGTTATCTCCCAATAAGTACTTTTCTTTAACGCCTTTAAGTTAGGCATAAGAAGCAAAGAAAGAATCAAGTGTTCTCAAATAAAGAAGCATTAAGACCAAATTTTGTTTTCATAGGAGAAGCAAAAGAAATCTTTTCTCTCTTTTTAGGGAAGTGTTCTATACCTTTCTTGAGTGGGAGTTGTTATTTAATGGTGCCTTCTTTCATATCAATGATGTCACCAACAGTTCTAAGAAAAGGTATTCCCAAAGTAATAGGACAAGAAGCATTGTATTCAACATCCAAAACATAGAAATCAATGGGGACATAGGAATTGTTAACCATAATAAGAACATCATTAAGACTCCCCATGAGTTTCTTTTTAGCATTATCATCAAGTGGGACATTCAAATAACAATCTTCAAGTGGAGGCAAATCAAGCATATCATAAATCCTTCTAGGCATAATAGAAACACTACTATCAAGATCACATAAAGCTTTGAAATCAAAGTCATTCACTTTCATATTAATGATGGGTTCCCAACCATCTTCTTGTTTTATAGGAATAGAAGCTTTATGTTTCATATTTTCTTCTTTAATATTTATGAGAGCATCAGTAATGTGTTTTGTAAAGGCCATGTTCATACACTAGCATTAGGACTTTTAGCAAGATTTTGTAGGAACTTAATAACTTCAGAGATGTTGCAACCATCAAGATCAAAATCAAATTTATCATCTAAAGTAGTAGAATATTACTAGCCTCAACACTAGTGGTGGTAATAGTAGAAACACTAATGTTTCTAGCAATTTCATCTTCTCTTTCCCACTTAGCATGTAATTCAGCTAATAGTCTAACATTTTCATCAATTCTTACTTGTATAGCATTAGTAGCGGCAAAGGGATTCTCATTAGTTTTAGGTTTAGCAACCATTTTATTCAAAGAAGATTGAGCTTCAGCCAAAGATGCTATATTTCTTTCAGCATTAGAGAGTTCTTCCTCAATAGTTTTATTGAAAGCAGTTTGTTTACTAATAAACTCTTTAAGCATAACTTCGAGTTCAGAGGGAGCACTCTTATTATGGTTGTAATAATTTTCATAAGCATTACCATTGTTGGGAGGATATGGCTTATAATTGTTGTTACCAAAATTGTTCCTATAAGCATTATTACCATAAGCATTGTTGCCAAAATTGTTATTTCTTATGAAGTTCACATCAACTTGCTCTTCTTGAGCAACCAAAGAGGCTAAAGGAACATTATTTGGATCAATATGGGCTTTCCCATTAACAAGCATATACATAGTAATATCAATTTTATCACTCAAGGAGGAGGTTTCCTCAACAGAATTTACCTTCTTACCTTGTGGAGCTCTCTCAGTATGCCATTCAGAATAATTAACCATCATATTGTCCAAAAGTTTTGTTGCAGCACCCAAAGTGATGGTCATAAAGGTACCTCCAGCAGCAGAATCCAATAGGTTCCTTGAAGAATAGTTCAATCCTGCATAAAAAGTTTGGATGATCATCCAAGCAATCAGTCCATGAGTGGGACAATTCTTTACCAAAGATTTTATTCTTTCCCAAGCTTGAGCAACATGCTCATTATCAAGTTGTTTAAACTTCATTATTTCACTTCTCATGGATATAATCTTAGCAGGAGGATAGTATTTTCCAATAAAAGCATCTTTGCACCTAGTCCAAGAATCAATACTATTCCCAGTTAAGGAATAAAACCATTCTTTAGCTTTTCCTCTCAAAGAGAAAGGAAACAATTTAAGCTTAATAATATCACCATCTATATCCCTATGCTTTTGCATCTCACAAAGTTCAACAAAATTATTTAGATGGGAAGCAGCATCTTCATTACCAATACTAGAAAATTGTTCTCTCATAACAACATTGAGCAAAGCAGGTTTTATCTCAAAGAAAGTATTTTCAGCCACAGGTGGAGCAAAATGTGTGCTCATAAAATCATTGTTTTTGGTGCTACTGAAGTCACACAACATAGTGTTTTCAAGAGTAGTCATTTTTTTGTATTTTCAAATAAGAAAGCAAACTAGTAAAACTATTTTTTTGTGTGTTTTTGATAAAGAAACAAGCAAACAAAGCAAAAAAGAAACTAAGCAAAACAAAAATAACAAAGTAAAGAGATTGGTTATGAGGAACTCCCCTTGTGAAGATGTCCTTAACTCCCCGGCAACGGCGCCAGAAAAATGCTTGATGGCTCTGTGTATGGCGCCAGAAAAATGCTGGGGCGTGGTTGATGTAGAGCTCGTTGGGAACCCCAAGAGGAAGGTATGATGAGCACATCAGCAAGTTTCCCTCAGTTATGAAACCAAGGTTTAATCAAACCAGTAGGAGCAAGGAAACACCCCAAAGGTGTTACTAGGTGAGCTTTGGCAGGGCGCACTACCGGTGCTAGTAGCAACGTGGAGACCTGCACAACACAACCACAGAACTTTGTCCCCAACTTGCGATGAGGTTGTCAATCTCACCGTGTTTTGCAGAAAACAAAGGATTAAACGTATCGAATGGAAAGAAGTAAAAGTTTGCAGAAAGTAAACACAAAGCAGTAAAAGATTATAGATTGTATGTAAAGTAAAGGACCAGGATCCATAGTTCACTAGAGGTGGCTCTCCTTAGATAGATAACATGCTGGGTGAACAAATTACAACGGGGCAATTGACAAACATCGAGAAAGCAATACATGCATATACTAATCATCTTGACTCCTTTGAGATTCGATTGGGCATAACAACATTATACATAGACCGCCATCCAACTGCATCTATGACTAATAATCCACCTTCAGGTTATCATCCGAACCCCCTCCAGTATTAAGTTGCAAGCAACAGATTATTGCTTTACGAACTGCATGTAAAGTAAACAATACGATTGTTCTATGAACAGAGGATTGTTGTATTCTCCCTAGTAGCAACAGCACATCTAGTACCTTAGATATTTCTGTCACTTCCCTAGATTACCAGACGCATGAACCCACTATCGAGCATAACTCTTGGAGATGCTAGCATCTACTTGGCCAAGATAGCTACTAACAACGGAAAGCATGCAAGATCACAAATAACAAATACATGATAGAATCAATAATCAATCTGAAATAACATCTCAATATCCATCGGATCCCCGCAAAGACAACATGCAGAATTACAAATAGATGATCTTGATCATGAATGGAGCTCACCAGATCTAGACATGAAAGCACAAAGGAGGAGAACCAGCCATCTAGCTACTACATGGATCCGTAGTCCAAGGATGAACTACTCACGCATCACACCGGAGGCTTGCATGGTGATGAAGAAGGCCTCCAGGGTGAATTCCCCTCTCCGACAGGGTGCCGGGAAGAGCTTCAGATCCCTCCTGATCTAGGGATGGAGATGACGGCGGCTATAGACTCTTTCGTGGATTTTTGATCGGGCACTTAGGGTTTTCGTCCCGAGGGCAATATATAGGCGGAAGGAGAGGCCGAGGGGGTGCCGGGAGCGGCCACACCACCCCCTGGCACGGGCCAGGCCTAGCCGCGCGACCAGGTGGTGTGGTGGCCCCCTGGCCCCTCTCTGTCTCGTATTCTGGCACTTGATGTCTTCCGGAAAAATAGGCACTTTGGCTTTTGTCCCGTCCAATTCCGAGAATATTCATTTTCTGACATTCCTGGAACCAAAAACAGTAGAAAACAGGCAGCTGGCACTATGGCTCTTGTTAATAGGTTAGTCCAAGAAATCATATGAAAAGTACTCCAAAGTTGGAACAAAGCACAAGAAAGTAGATAAAACCAAGCATGGAACATCAAAAATTATAGATACATTTGCAATATATCAGGGATTCTAGCTAAACATGCTTGGATGAGGATTTTCTTAGCTGCATATGAGAGCAACCTACCCCTCCACCAGATAATCCTATTCAAAATTCTCTCTATTAAAGGCTAGAGATCTTCTCTTTTCAGCTTATCAAAATGCAAAGGAATCCCTAGGTATTTAACTAGGAAAGTTCCAGCAACACATTGAAAAATATCTAAAAAAGGTTGGATTTCTAGACTGTCTAGATTAATGGGGATCAATTCACTCTTATGGTAATTTATCCTCATGCCTGACACTTGTTCAAAACATGTAAGAATCCACTTAAGATTAATAGAAACTCTAGAATCATTCTCCAAAGAGAGGAGGGTATCATCTGCATATTATAGACAGACCACTCCTCCTGGGAGGAAATTGGGGCACAGACCTTTAATTAGATCATGTGTAGTCCCCTTTGATAACATTTTGGAAAAGACATCAATCATGACATTAAAGAGAAGGGGGGCAATAGGATCCCCCTGTCTAAGCCCTTTTCCTATAAGGAAAAAATCACTCTCGGCATCATTAACTCTGACCCCAAAGGAACCCCCTGTGGTGATTTGCTTAATAAATCTAATAAAGGAAGGACAAAACCCCCTAAGAGCTAAAACCTCATAAAGAAAATCTAGGTTAACTCTATCATAAGCTTTCTCATAGTCTATTTTAAGGACCAAACCTTTATCCTTCTTTCTATGAACCTCATGAATAATTTCATGAGCTGTCACAACACTCTCTAAAATAAAACGACCCCTAATAAAGGCTGATTGGATATTCGAAATCAGTCTATCAATGATTTTAGCTAATCTATTAGTGAGAACTTTAGTAAAAATCTTAAAAGAGCAATTTAAGAGACTAATAGGTCTGAACTTATTCATAGTTTTAGCATTATTTTCTTTAGGAATTAAAGTAACCATAGCAAAGTTCAGCCTGAAAAGATCTAAATTATCTAGTGACCAGGCCCTAAACATATTAAAGAGATCAGTCTTAATAACATCCCAGAAAACCTGGTAAAAGAGGAGGGAAGCCCATCTGGCCCAGGGGCACCCTCTGCATAAGAATAAAAAATAGCACTCTTAATCTCTTCCTCTGTAAACTCAGATCCTAAAATCTGATTCTCATCATCTGTAACCCTATCTTCAGAAGAGAAAAAATTATCCTTAAGTCTAATGTCATTTCTTTCTTCCTTACAGAAAAGATTCCTATAGTAGTCAGAAGCTACCTTTAGCATATCAACCACATCAGTAACAGGGCCAGTTGGTCCATCTAGAACATTAATAAGTTTTTTCCTCCTCCTCTGGTTAGCAACTGCATGAAAATAAGCACTATTTCTATCCCCTTCTAAAATATCTCTATCTCTAGATCTCTGTCTAGCTTTAGTTTCTTGTAGTAACCAAAACTCATTCAACTCTTTTAAAATGGCTCCTAATCTATGATGTTCTTCTTCTGTGAGGGGATTTGATTCAGATTTAATATCAAGAATACATATTCCTCCATCAGACATTTTTTGTGGGACCTCACAACAGCTTCTACATTACAACTCCACCCCTTAGCCAGCTTCCTAAATCTCCTAATTTTCTCTTGCCAAATGTCTACTACATTGGAGCTATTAACCTGAATAGACCAAGCTTTAGTTACTAGGTCTTTAAAATCAGGTCTACTAAGCCACCATTTCTCAAATCTAAACCTAGTAGGTTTTGGTGGTTTTGTTTCCCTAGAGTCCCAAACTATGGGAGTGTGATCACTACCTACTCTAGAAAGAGCCTTAACACTAGCTAAAGGAAAAAAGAATATCAAAACTAGTAGTACAAAAAATTATATCTATTTTACTCATAATCAGATCAGCCTGATTATTACCCCAAGTAAATACTCTACCAGCAAGACCAATTTCCATTAATGCCCAAATCTCAATCCAGGCATTAAATTTGTCATCCCATTCAAAAAATATATTTCTATTACTCTTGTCTTCCACTGATCTAACTAGATTAAAGTCACCACCTACCATAGCAGGACCATCCCAATTCACAGACAAATCATGTAATTCAGAGATGAACTCCTGTTTTCTTTCTTCATAAGAAGAACCACAGACAGTAGTAATTCTACAGATTCTATCAGAGCTTTTAATCTTAACTACTGAACTGACAGAAAAAGTTCTAACATCCCAAACAATTACTTCAAAAATATCTAAATTAATCCCTACAAGGATACCACCAGCAGTCCCAATGGAAGGCAGATAGTTCCATTCAAAAATTCTATTCCCAAGGAGATTTCTCAGGAAGGTTCTACTGAAAGTATCTTTTTTTGTTTCTTGCAAACCTATATAATCTAATTGCAAAGGATTAAGATTATCTTCTATGTATTTCTGTCTACCAGGAGCAGAGATACTCCTGCAATTCCAAAAAGCAGCTAACATATTAGTTTCTTCCTAGGGTGCTTGCCCCGAGATTTATTAATTATCTTAACCCACCCTTCAGCTTCTTCATCCATTTCATTACCATTATGCAGTGGAAAGGAAGAAGAACTAGGATGATCAACTAGGCTAACACAAGAACTAGGAGAGGATCCCTCAAGATCCACTCCTATCTTGTCAGACATACCTTCTAGATCTATTGAATTTAAGACATGAAAAGGATTTTGTTGCATTATACCTTTCATTTTTTCGAGACCTCCAAATTTTTCACCTTCTTCAGTTTCATTGCTTTCTCCATGATGTTTTCAGACCTATCAATCCTTGCACTTTGCCTTAGTGGTTGGACAGGCCCCCATTTCTGTTTCTTTGGAGCACCCTGCTCCACACCCAGCTCACCAGAATCAGATACCTCCATGCTACTAAAATCTGGCATCAGATCAGTAGGGAGGTTAATTGTACTTGAGTCTTGCATCTTGGATTGTATCCCTTGCTGGTATGACCTCTGTTCCATACCCCAGAATTTTTGCACTTCCAAATTCGCTTCAACAGTAGGAGACTTATCCCAAATGAAAGTCCCATCTTTATCTACCAAACCCCTCTGGTGCAAAATCTTGAACACAACACCAGAGCATGTAACCTCATCAGGTAGTTCCCCATCACATAATCTGACCCTGTTATTAGTTTGACCATTTCCATGAGAAGAATTAGCAGTTGGTTGAGGAGGATCCCTCTGCCCAGAACTATGCCCTGGCCTTCCTTCACCAATCACCTGCTTATCAGCATTACCATTTCCATCACTTTGTTCACCAGGTCCATTCTGCTCCTCTTCACCCTCCTCTCCAAAGACAATAGTAGAGGCATCTAAAGCAAAACCAAGCTGGAACAGATGCCCATGGAAATCAAAAAGCCTAGCAGTAGGGAGTTTGGAAGGGTCTCTGCATTTGATCTTGACCCTAACCTCCTTGGCATTGTGTTCGAAGATACTGAGCCAATCTACATCTTCTAGAATACCACAGGTTGAAATTGCCTGGTCCAGAACATTCCATTCACACCATTTGGACTGCAATCCAGTGATAACAATCCACACTGTCTCCAAAGTTTCAACAGGTTCTAGGTCATCATTCCAGGCCTCAACCTTAACCCACACCCCTAGTTTAGATACAACAAATTTTGGGTATCCAATGACTTGTTCCACCACAATGTGGGGAGGGAACTTGACCAGATATGTGTTATCAAGGCCTAGTTCTCTAATCTGCCAGGGCTAGTTGGTCTTGTAGATTTTGGAGAATTCAGTAGCCAATTCCTCTGCAGAAAGGTTCCCTTCTTCAACCAACACTATGCCACAATTCTTGGTAGAAGTAATAGGGTTGATAACTGTCTCAGGAGTTTCAATGTGATAGAAACCTAGTCCTGGAGAACCACTTCCAATGTATCTGGCAATCTGATGTGGTCTCTTTCTGACAGGGCACTTGTCCACTGTATGGGCCTCACTCTTGCAGATGAAACACACCTTTTGTTTCTACAGACACTTTGGATATGTCCTGGTTCTCCACAACACATACAAATATTAGCAGAGTAGTTCATCTGGATGTTATTGTCAGATCCCCCACTATTCCGTTCCTTCTGAAGAACAGTGGCTTTCTTCTTATTCTTCATAGTGACTTTTTGTTTCTCAGACTGCACTAACTCCTTATTTGACTGCTGTGTGGAAGCTTGTTGTGGAGCAAGCCATTGATTTGACTGCAGACCATATTGAGGCTGAGGTTGGAAAGGAGGAAAAGCTCCATTGAATCTCCATGGAGGAGGCATATCACCTGGAGCAAAACCAAAAGGGGGCTGATTCTGATAAAATTGAGGATTAAACTGACCAAACTCAAAGGGGCTGTGTTGAGGAGGCTATTGCTACTGCATTTGCATCTGTTGCTGTTGTTTCTGCATCATCTGCTACTGCGGAGGCCTTTGTTGCCCCATCCACTGCTCTTGGTTTTTGTTTGATGTCTACGCACTTCTATTCTTGTAGATAGTTGTTGGGCCTCCAAGTGCAGAGGTTTGTAGAACAGCATCAAGTTTTCCCTTAAGTGTATCACCCAAGGTTTATCGAACTCAGGGAGGAAGTGGTCAAAGGTATCCCTCTCAAGCAACCCTGCAATCAAGATGCAAGAAGTCTCTTGTGTCCCCAACACACCCAATACACTTGTCAGGTGTATAGGTGCACTAGTTCGGCAAAGAGATAATGAAATACAAGTGGTATAGATAATTATAAGTGGTAATGGTGATAGAAAATAGCTTGATGGCATGGAAAAGACTAAAGTAAAACTGAAATAAAGATAAAAGCAAGCAAACATGTAATAGATCTAATAGCAAATGGTGTTTCAGTGCTTAGAAACAAGGCCTAGGGATCATACTTTCACTAGTGAACACTCTCATATAGATATATTCTTCTTTATGATACTACGCTGAGCTACTCTCCGGTTGGACACATTAATCCATGGTAGGGCTATAACAGCACACCTCAAAGTTCATCTTTCCCATCTAGAAAACCCCACACTGTCACCTTGAGCTCTAGATGGTTCCAACAAACACCACAATTTCATAGAAACATCCAACTCCAAATATAACTCATAATAAGTATTTGTAATCTCTAGCCTAAGTGCCACCATGGTGTGCACACTGTCAACTTCACACACATAGGGAGAGCAGAGATCTATTAAAACACTTAAGTAGCAAGGTAGATCTACTTGATTACAAAGCTCATGATCACAATATGATCATGCATAGAGAGAAAGATGAATACATAGCTACCGGTAGAACCCTTAGCCTCGAGAGAGAACTACTCCCTCCTCATCATGGGAATCAGCAACAATGATGGAGATGGTGGTGGAGATCGATGGAGATGGCCCCGGGGCACTTCCCCATCCTGGCAGGGTGCCGGAATAGAGAATTTCTGTCCCCCGAATCTCCCCTTCGGTGGTGGCGGCGCTGCGGAACTTTTCGTGGCTGGAGGCTTGATGATTTAGGGTTTATGCATCGGGAGGCTTCTTATAGGCGAAAGAGGCAAGGTCGGTGGCCGGCCAGGGGGCCCATACCATGCCCTGGCGCGGCCTGGGGGGACCTGCGCCTAGGGGTGGTCTGGCCACCCTGTGGCCCCTCTCCGGCTCTCCTTCTGGCTCCGTGAATCTTCCGGAAAAATATCGACTTTGGCTTTTGTCCGGTCCAATTCCGAAAATATTGATTTTCTGACTTTCCTGGAACCAAAAACAGCAGAAAACAGGCAACTGACACTATGGCTCTTGTTAATAGGTTAGTCCAAGAAAGTGTATAGAAATACTCCAAAGTGTGGATAAAACATAAGAAAGTAGATATAAAACAAGCATGGAACATCAAAAATTATAGATACGTTAGCAACGTATCATTGTTTCCCCCTCTACCTCTCCCCCTACCTCCCCTTCCTCTACCCCCCATCTCCCAGACATAGTCTTCCGCATCAAGAGGAACTAGATCTTCAAGACCCAGACACTGTAAACCTGAGGACAACTCTTCTGCCGCCTCCACTAGAGGAGCGGATAACCAAACCCTAGGAGGCTGGCTCTGGCTTTTTATACCCTGCAAAGGAACACCAGGTGGGGGCAATGGCAACCTAGTAGATGGTGCCAAGTTGGTGGGCTTTTTTGGAAGAGACCATAGCTGGGAGAAAAAGGGCTCAACCATCTTATCCCCATAGCATCTTCTCTCCCCGCTAGAGCCCTCTGGTGCTGGACCCCTCCACAGAGAAAAACCACATCCCCACCTCCTCTTCGATTCAGCAGACCTCTGATAGCTTTTTTGCGCAAATCCGCATGGCAGCTTTAGTGAGTTTTGTTCAGTGCCTCGACTATGGACCTGAAGAAATGAGTCTGTTGGCTGAGAGTGAGGAGAGATTCTGCCGCTACTAGCTCCCTCTTCCTGAACCCAGTTGTAGCCCGGATGCGTGGAACTACCCAGACCCAAATCGCTCTTGCTTCCTTTTCCGCAAACTCTACTGGGAGGATTGGGTTTCTCGGCCTCCCTCTCTTCCTGGGAGCTGCAGGCGTCTGAGCAGAGAAAGGAAGAGGATCCGTGGTGGACTCCATCAGCACTTGACGCATTGAGGAGTATTTCCGATGGCGGCGAGGTTGCCGAGCCCCCACCGGAAACCCCACCTACGTCGGAGCTACATTCAATCCCAATAGGGCTGAATGTGCCAATGCAGAGGCTGCAATTGCTGACCGGGAGATTTTCCCCGCTGGTTGGATTCTCTTGGACCGAGATTTCCTTTTCCCCCACTCCAAATCCATCTCCATCCTGAACGCCAAAGGAGCTTTGCCTTCTCCCCCACCTCCCACCTTCCGAGATGTCTTGACGCGAGCCGCTGTTCGGTTCCTCCTCGACTTCATCTCCGGGAATCGCCAGGGTCAGCCGCCTCGCCGCAGATCTGAAATCTAGCCTCCGCGAAGTCGATGAAGGAACCAGCGGAATTGGACGAGAAGGCAGCACAAGGCGGAGGGGTGTAGGAATTCCCATAGTCGAGTATTTCGTTCCTCGGGTACGATATATTTATCTTATCATATATCGATGCATACCTTTGTGTTGTGATCAAATCATCTCATTGTAGGTGCGGTCAGAGAAAAAGATCTCAAAGGTACACACTAGACTTTGTTGAGAATGTCTCAGACATTGGCTCAAGCTTCGACTAATGCCCGTGCCACGGATGGTGATCAGCTGGTGAAGCAAATGAGGGTGTCGTCCATGTGTTAGCTTAGAGCTTCTCGAGAACAGTCTCACCGTGTGGCCAGGATGCTCCTCCCCGGCCCACGTCTTATATTGAGTTTCTCATCTATGACACTGTTGACAGTTTCTATGACTCGCTGAAGTCCATGTACCATGTGTTTGCTTAAACCTGAAAGTTTGTGTTTTGCAGTCAACAATAGTATGCACAATTTATTATTCAGTTATATCTGTTTGGGTTTAATACATTTGGCATGAGATTTCCTGCAGGCAATTAGTGTTTGGAAGCAGATGGAAACGGTGTTTGTGCACCTAATATCTTCTTCCTTACTGCAGCTTTGCTCTGCTCTTTGTTCTTGGGGGTGAGTCAATGAATATTCAGGCTTGATGTACCCGAGCTATTTCTGTTTTGTAAGTTCCATTTATAGGTTTTGCTCCAAGGGGATGTAGCCAGTTAATGACTTTGTTGATAGTTCAAACCTTAGCCTATATTTGAATCTTTACCGACTTCTATGATGTGATATGCCCTGGTATATCATATAAGGTTATTCATGATTCAAGTTGCATTAGCAACACGAATGCACCTGGACGATTCCTAGTAGTGTAAAGGTCAAAACAGGCCAGGACTATGATACAGATTTCGTTAGCAACCTCAGCTAGAGTTCGTCTTTTTTCCGCATATGGAAGAAAAATCGTATGTAGTACTGTACTAATTTAGATTAGTTTCGAATAAATTTGTAAAGCAGTGTAGAGTTGACATCCATTTACTTTGTGACCCAGGGTACAAGCTAGCCAGATGTATGTTATTATTCAGTAGAATAACACAAGACGAAGTGACCATCTACCGATGCAGCAACAAAATACCTCCATCTAGGGTCCAAACCAGCCCACTCAACTCATCAACTGCTTGTAGATACCATGTCACACAAGATCACACATATTGCAGCCGTACTCAGGTTTTAGCTAGCATATCATATACATCCCCAGAATAGTGATAATAAATAGTGCTGGATAACATCCCGAAACATGTCTTATACTCTTGTTCACTTCTGTTGCTTCTTCTCGGCCTGCTTTATATCTATTGATGCAGAGATTGCTCCACCAAGCACACCAGTTAGTACCACAACGTTGAAATTTTTTCTTGCCGGGAACAACTTGATCAGCTCCCTGCAGACACGTCAAATGTCAAACAGGAAAAGAAGAAGGAAAGATAATTTATATCTGCGTATGTTTGGTCTTGTACCAGTAAACCTGATGCGGTTTAAGGCGGTCGACTCGGTCACGAAGTTCCTTGTCAAGCTTCCGCTCGATGTCACGCAAGACCTCCTGGATACACAGGATCATTAATTCATAATACATCATTAGCCAAGTGTTAACTGATTGGTAAAATAAGAATAGTGAGGTCTGATACGAATAAACAGAGCAAAGCACAGATGTAGCCAATGCCCTATACATGTTTGGTTGCTAATTAAGGGATAGATTACTTGGAAGTAGCTTCTCACAGGAAAGATTTCAAAAGTGTCTGGTTGGGCTAATCGCATGCTTTGGAAATTAATTATTGGCTAGTATCAGGAATTGCAGCAAGCAGAAGAAGGTATGGTTCAAAGATATCAAAAACAGGAGCAGCGATTGAAGGGATGAAGAGTAATAATCAAGGCCGCTTCCTCCAAAAATCTACTTTGTGCAGGTACTATTGCTCTCGTTTCTGATAGCAGAGTGGGACTAAACTAAGAAGTCACACATGTTAACAGTGAAGAATTGGATAACCGCTCGCTAGATCCTTGATTGCGTGAGGTATTTGCGCAGCAAAACAACTGGCCGGAAGTCATGCGGAGTAAAAGATGTCAGCATTGGATAAGAAACCTTCTCGGTAGTGTACATACGCCTTGGCACGAGCCGGCGTCGCTCCTCCCCAAACGCCGGTGATGTGACCGCCGCCTGGGTTCGGTGGAGCACGGATCCAGCGATCCTCCTCGCCCCCTGTCCAAGAAGCGCCGCCATCGTAGAGCTGCCTGCAAATGAATAGGGATTAGGAGGCACAAATCACCGACGGCCGTCCCCTCCGCTTACCGTTCCTCCTCTCCTATCTATCTAGGCTATTGGGTCGCGATCGGTTGGAAAGGCGAGATATTTCGGTATATTTTGGTGCCTACCTTAGGTTAGGGTTCCTCGCTCGCCTGTCCTCCGCGCGCCTCCGGACTCCAAGGCACAACACGCAGAAGGACCCTTTAATTCTCTCGCGAGCAGGCCCAGCCCAACCGTGTATGATACACACTCCCTCTATTCCTCTATGAGGCCATGCCCAGCCATCTCGGGATTTAACCCTCAAAGAAAAAACAATCTCGGGATTTTCTTGCCCAATTTCTGTGTGAGCCAGGTTTTCCGGCGCTCGATCTTCATCAGACGACCACAGCGTATCGTCTCCTGGCTAGCCACGTGGGAGGAAGGTTTATCCATCCTACTATGACTTGAGAGGAGAGCAGTTTCTCGCACCTACTTGTATTACGAAAGTGTCTCATTGTTTGATTTTTATACTTTTTAGGATTTGCGGCACGAGAGAGAGAGTGCACGCATACATGCGTTACCCATTTCTTCCCTCCCAAACCGTCTCCTCTCTACCTCCGGCGATTTTCATCTTAGCTGCTTCGCCTGTCGTAGCATATCTTCATTAGACGATCTTCCCACCTATACGAGTCGAGGAGCGGAAGGAACCCAACGTCGATATTTCCTCCGATCGCGCCCTTGCCGCCGGTGTTGCTAGCTCCCCCTGATCTCTCAATTTTGCAGACCGGAGGAGATTGCCGCGATTGTTCGATCAGATGTGATGAGGCTTGCTGGGTCCGGCATGCTCCAGCGAGCGACGGCGGCCGGTGCCCTGAGCCAGCGAATGCAGGCAACGGGCGCATGTCATGCAAGGTTCATGAACAACATGATGCGGGTAAGCGGGTAAGCATCCAAAACCGATTCTTTACGCTCGTCGTGAAATACCCGAATCCCTGTCTGGAGCTTTTGAAGAAATCAAGGTGAAGGAGTTGTATGATTTGCTAGCTCAATCGTCGACTATTGTCTGTTAGAACAAAGAGACTAAATGACCCGCAATGGTTGGTACACTATAAAACATGTGTAGTCAGTGGCCGACCATTCTTGTATTCACATTTTACGGACCTACCAACCACCTGCAGGCGCAAGACCTAGGCATTAGAATGTTTCAAGAAGGGATAAAATCGTCCATTCCTCTGTCAGGGTGATGGATTCGCAACATGGAAAACAAAAAATTCATACGAAATAGTGCATGTGACCCCGCAATATCAGATCTAAGAGATGCAAGTAACGAGTTCTAGATCAGATCTGCTTACCTTCAAAGATCCAAATCATTTGAAGATTGAGGATCACGGACAACATGTTTGTACACGTGCGTCGGTTCAAATCGAGGAGTACTACAATCCGGCACCACCTCCGTGGTATCCACACGTTCTGTCTTGGTGTCGTCTCCTCCTCATTGATCCCGCAAGCGAGCGAGAAGAGATCCGAGAGATCCCAACAGCATAAGCGATGTTTGGATATATGGTGGAGAAGTTCTACAACGCATCGGTAAGCGTCTACACGTGAGAGAGGGGGAGGGGAAGAGGGAGTCAGCGCCTGTAAGAGTGTACTCATGCGCCTCCTATACTCCTCTTTATATAGGGGTCCAGGGCAGGGCGACCAACCCTTGTCCCTCCTCCAAGGAAGGGGTGGCATCCATAAGGAGGAATCCTCCCCTCCTTCCCTAGGACTTGTGGTGGCTAGGGTTTCCCCTAGTGGGCGCGCATGGGCCCTTGTGGGGCTATGGCACCCTGGCTCATGTAGGTCAGGGTACCCATCCACTTGGCGCATGTGCCCTTCTGAATAAGTGGGACCTACTTAGAACCTTCCGGGACCTTCTAGATCAATATGGAACAATTCTAGAACTATCTCGAATTGATCCCGGAAGTAAAACCTAGCTCCCATATACATTTTCTCTATATCCGGACCATTTAGGAACTCCTCGTGATATCTTGATCTTATCTGATACTCTGAATATCCATTCGATCAAACCATCTATTATCTCGACGAAGCCTATCGACACAGAAACGTTAAGTGTGTGTGACTCGACGGGTTCGAGAACATGCAGACATGATCAAGACACCTCTCCGATCAATAACCATCTGCTGGACCAGGATGCTCATATTGGTTCCTACATATTCAATGGAGTTCTTTTATCGGTTAAACCACAATGTCGAGGATTCAGTTAACCCGGTATCCGATTCCCTTTATCTCGTGATATATTACTTGCCTGAGATTCGGTTGTAGATATCTGTATACCTAGTTCAATATTGTTACCAGCAAGTTATCTTTACTCATTCTGTGATGTAGGATCCCCGTGAGTAATCACATTAGTCACATGTTTGCAAACTTTAGGATGCTATATGATGAGTGCATATTCGTATCATGTTTTACTTTATTATTTTGCATTGTAGATGGAGGATTTTGGTATTCTACGGCGTTCACGCGCACATTTTATGTCTGTTTTCACCAGGATCAGGGCAGATGATAGATCCAATGGATACAATTCTTGGAGCAGTTGTACTGTGGAGAAAAGGAGTCAAAAACAAAGTAAATCGCTTATTTGGGAAATATTAATAATACTAGAAGAAAACCATAAGCGAACAAGAGAGGCATAGAGTTCAACGACCAACTATACGAGCAGAGCAATTTTTTCGACCGTATAGCTCTGGACGTATAGTTGGCGCCCCCTCCACCACGTCAAATAGTTTCACCCCGCACAATTGGTTCGAGGAGACGACATACAGAACACCCAGAAATTTCAAAAACCTCACCTCTAGAAGGCATCTCGAGGGGGAACTTGTCCACAAGGGATCCATCTTTGCCCTGCGCAGATCCGGGAGGCTAAGGCATCGATCTTCATCATCCACCGCTGCATCACCACCATCTCCATCCATCCCATCTACATATTGTCTAGATCTTGTTGTAATTCCTATACTCGTTGTGGATTTATACAAGTATTATTCATCTATGATTGTTTCCATTGCCATTGCTATGGTGTTGATTGCCTCCATGTCTGAGTAGATCATTAGTTCTTGGGGAGATGGAAAAACCCTAGTATGAGATTGAAATAAGATAAAGTCTATTATAATATTCATCGTTGTGACCATGTGTTAGATTTTCTACATCTTGATGTTGAGAGAAGTCGACCTCTCAATATTTGCCTCTTGTGGGGACTTGATGAAGGAAACTACTTATTGATAGACGAAGGTGTGCTAGCACTTACAGTGACTATAAAGTTGTTGGCACCCCTTACGTATCGACTTGGGAAACCGAGGAAACTCACGGAATACTATCCATGCCATGGGATACGTCGTACGGGATTATGTCCCTTAATAGCACAGTAATTCGATTGATGTCGATTGCTGACTGATGTGGTTATGAGGATGATGAGAGCAGCGGTTGTTGTCTATTCGTCCAAATACGGAGTTCCTCCCACACATACATAGTTGAGAATGTTCATGATAATAATCTTTATCTTAAATCTTTACAATACTAATGGTGTATCCGCTACTCTCTAAGAACGCCTTTTCCCTACTACAGTTCCAATCTCTCTTCCATACGCGATACTTACTTTCTGTACTCAATTGTTTTACTTTGCTTTATTATTGCTCTTATACCCAAAACCCAAAAACACCGTTTTACACAATGCTCGCATTTTATCTTGTCACTTAGAAATTTATCTAACACTTATATCATAATACTTATTTCAAGAGTTATTAGATTTCAGACTCCTGCTCCCTATGGGATCGATATCTTTATTTTCAAACTAGCTACAAATGATCTGTGCACTTGCAGTCATCACTATATTACCGAGAGGGCCTAGATATGTCTCTCCAACACTTGGAGTGACAAATCACACTCCTGATTCATGCAACTTGTTGGGGATATACTTTCCGGATATCCTCACTGTACCTCGCTAACTAGGGTGGCCCACTTCGGGTTAGAGCTTTGCTTCATGGGCGGCCTAGTCAGGGAGAAGAGACAGAGTCCAATCCGGCTACGGGAAGGCCCAGAAGACTTACCGACATAGGCCCATAGTGTTACTTGTAGTTCAAGATGTACTCTGTAACCGACTCTTAGTCGTAGCCGGATAAATCTCTCCTGTAAACCCTAGGACGGATATATATATAAGCCGTCCTAGGGAGAGCCTTTAGGGCACCCTCACAATAGTCTACAATCTCAACTCGCACATGCGAAACCCTTGTAACCCATATTCCGGCTCTACCGTATTACTGGATTGCTAGCAGGAGTAGGATCCGTCCAAAGCCGGTGGATTCGAACCTGGGTAAACTTGTGTGCTCACCATCCCGGAATACTGTACATCTCACACCCCTCTCTTCCACACGCCTCGAGGACCCCCTCATTGCGTATTTGTCATCAATCCGACGATAGTTGGCGCCCACCGTGGGCAAGTGAGCTTCGGATCTATGTTCCGAGTGGAATCTGCAAGAATCAGAATCGGCGAGACTATCGCCGTCGGTCGCATCCTCTACGCCAGTGACGTCCCTCTCATCGTTCTTGACGAGACCTGGATTTCGGCTAGGAAAGCCGTGACCACCTACACCATCACGTCTTTCGGTGAGATTGATGTTTACATCGGCTTCACTGAACCTGTCCCACCCACCCTAGCGGTGATGATAGAGGCAGAAGAAATTTCTGGGTCCCCTTTGTCTGCGGAGGCGGCAGAGTTCCAGATCTTAGAAAACCCTAATCCCACCCAGCCCGCACCCGTTGCCAATATAGTGGAGAAATCCAAGCCTGAAGCAGACCTTGCGGTTCAAGTCGAAACTGGAGTGGATCTCCCTAGCGAGGCTGAATCCTAGATCGATCTACCCACTGAAGTCGAAATCCAGGAGGATCACAACAACAACCTTGGTTCCGGTTCAGCCAGCACCGGAATAGATCAACCGTTCCTGAGGCACACGTTGAGGCGCATGATGATGCAAGACGCAAGCGTGGATGAGGTTCTTGAAACCATCAAGATCTTCGAGGAAGCCCACGAGGAAAGCCGCAACTACCTCAGGACCCACACACCGCACTTCGTCGGATACGTTGGATCCGGATCTGGCTCTGCTGACGCTGGAGACAACACTGACTCAATGCTGGAGGCGATCGGAATAAACACCGACTTACCCGCATCCTCGGGTGACTTGATGACGTCGGCGGATTTCTGAAAGTTCTCCGCGGAGTATGAAGAGGAGTATAACTCTAAAGCTGCAGAAGAAGGAGAAGCCATGGATGAAGGATCCGTATAAAACTCTCCCAAAGCGCAGGACGACATGGATATCGGAGATAATCCCGAGGTCCAAATATCTGAAAGTACCGATCAGAGCTTGACTCTGAGAAATAGACCCAAAGCCGTCTTTGCTACTGGCGCTAACAAGAAGGCAAAGAAGAAGAACAAGACCCCGGCAAAAGATCTTCCGGCAGAGCAAGTGATTGCCGAGGAATATGAGGAAGACTCGAATGGAGCACTTATCCCAGACGAGCCCAAAGAAGAGTCGGTGGATGGACACGTGATCACCGAAGGTGCGTGTAAACTCATCGATGCTGCATTAACCACACCTATCCCTACAGCTGCAGAACTTACTGCTGAAGAGCTGGATGAAAGGGCACATGCCCTAGAAGCGCGTCGCTAAGTACTCCTGGATGAAGCCAAGAACATCGAGGAAGAAAAGAAACACATGGCAACTGCGGAGAAGACCATCTCTCGGCAGCATCAGAAGACCCGGAAACGTCACACTCGTGACGACCAATTCCCAGAAGTTCACAAGGTTCTCTTTGAGGGAGACCCGTGGATGCCTTGACTCGATAGCAAGGGAGATCTGGTGTATCCAACACCGGTGCATAGCTCGAGATATCCTGTCAAATAATCCAGGCCCAGAACAGGTTCGATTAGGCATTAAGCTACTCGCCAAGGGTTTGGAGCAGCAAAGGGCCGCGAAATCCAAAAGCGGAAAACTGGTCTCCCAATCCGACCAATGTCGCATGGATCCGGCTTGGAATGACATAAGACCCCAACATGCTCCAGAACAACATTACCGTTCCGACCGTCGGGAAGACAACTATTCAAGAACCGGATCTTTAGGGCAGCATCACAGAACTGCACGTGACTGGCGCAATGTCACTCCAGCTGCTGAGCAAGAGACGATTGTTGCACTGTATCCGAGAAATCCTCCCCGACGAGAGTCGAACGATCCCAGGGAAGAAGACACAGAGAAACGTCGGGAGGAGGACTGATGTCTACACACTTCTATTCTTGTAGATAGTTGTTGGGCCTCCAAGTGTAGAGGTTTGTAGAACAGCAGCAAGTTTTCCCTTAAGTGGATCACCCAAGGTTTATCGAACTCAGGGAGGAACTGGTCAAAGGTATCCCCTCTCAAGCAACCCTGCAATCAAGATACAAGAAGTCTCTTGTGTCCCCAGCACACCCAATACACTTGTCAGGTGTATAGGTGCACTAGTTCGGCGAAGAGATAGTGAAATACAAGTGGTATGGATAATTATAAGTGGTAATGGTGATAGAAAATAGCTTGCTGGCGTGTGGTTGACGTGGGAAAAGACTAAAGGCAGACTGAAATAAAGAAGGAAGCAAGAAAACATATAACAGATCTAATTGCAAACGGTGTATCAATGCTTAGAAACAAGGCCTAGGGATCATACTTTCACTAGTGAACACTCTCATATAAATATATCATCTTCATGATACTACATGAACTACTCTCCGGTTGGACACTCTAATCGTTGGTAGGGCTATAACAGCACACCTCAAAGTAAGTCTTTCCCATCTAAAAAACCCCACACTGTCACCTTGAGCACTAGATGGTTCAAACAAACACGAGAATTTCATAAAGACATCCAACTCCAAATATATCATAACAAGTATTTGTAACCTCTAGCCTAAGTGCCACCATGGTGTGCATGCTATCATTTTCACACACATGGGGAGAGCAGAGATCTATTAAAGCACTTGAGTAGCAAGGTAGATCTATAGATTACAAGCTCATGATCTCAATAAGATCATGCATAGAGAGATAGATGAACACATCGCTACCGGTAGAACCCTTAGCCTCGAGAGAGAACTACTCCCTCCTCATCATGGGAATCGGCAACGATGATGGAGATGGTGGTGGAGATCGATGGAGATGGCTCCGGGGGCACTTCCCCGTCCCGGCAGAGTGCCGGAACAGAGACTTTCTGTCCCCCGAATCTCCCCTTCGGTGGCGGCGGCGCTGCAGAACTTTTCATGGATTTCTGATTGACGATTTAGGGTTTCTGTATCGGGGGAGATATATAGGCGAAAGAGGCAAGGTCGGTGGCCGGCCAGGGGGCCCACACCATGCCCTGGCGCGGCCTAGGCTGGCCTACGCCAAGGGGTTGTGGCCACCCTATGGCCCCTCTCCGACTCTCCTTCTGGCTCCATGAGTCTTCCGGGAAAATAGTAACTTTGGCTTTTGTCCCGTCCAATTCCGAGTATATTCATTTTCTGACTTCCTGGAACCAAAAACAGTAGAAAATAGGCAACTGGCACTGTGGCATCTTGTTAATAGGTTAGTCCAAGAAATCATATGAAAAGTACTCCAAAGTGTGGACAAAACACAAGAAAGTAGATAAAACCAAGCAGGGAACATCAAAAATTATAGATACATTTGCAATGTATCAACATCCCCAAGCTTAACTCCTGCTCGTCCTCGAGTAAGTAAATGATAAAAAGAAAGAATAATTTTTGAGGCGACATGCACCATCAAAGACTTGCTCAAAGTATTTGTAAAACATTCAAAGCTGGGATCATAGTACTTCAATCATAACATGAAAGACAAAGTTCTAGCAATAAGACAAAGAAACTATGCTGCAACATAAAAAGGCACAAACAAAAGATTCATGAATAACAATGCTTTGCAAGAAGTTTATGCTCTCAAAGTAGGTGCATAAAGATAGAACGTGGAGACTCAATATAATGGTGGAAGAAAGACCTTCATAGAAGGAAGTAGGGATTCAAGTCTCATAAAGAGCTTCCAAAAATTATGGTACTTATAGCTTTCAGCTCTCATTGCCCCTATCATAAGCATCTTGAAGTGATTAAGGTTAAAGTGAACAAACTATGGTGTACATGCTTGACGAAGTATAAGTTAGAAATCTCATGTCCCTTGTATACGAGGGCCGCTCCTCATGCTACTCAAGTTTAGTCACCGGTAAGTTTTTGTCATTGTAAGTATATGTGTATCATAGAGAACCGCCAACGGGGTACCCCTTGCCCAATGATACAGAAGAATCCCCATATCAAAATGACAAGGCAAGCAGACAACGAACATCTTAG
The DNA here is from genome assembly GCA_910589775.1 of Avena eriantha. Lineage (NCBI taxonomy): Eukaryota > Viridiplantae > Streptophyta > Magnoliopsida > Poales > Poaceae > Avena > Avena eriantha. The sequence continues at coordinate 72,871,555 of OU342743.1, read as the reverse complement.
TAATCTTCTTATTTACCATGGGAATATGGTGCTTTTTTCCTTTTTTCTTCTTTTCATAATCTCTTTTTTCTCTTTCTATTTTTTCTCAATATAGGACTCTTTTTTTATAAGAAGAATACTTCATAGACAGCTCATTATGGTCACGCTGCAGGTTTCCACCATGTCAGCATGGATTAGACCAGCGGCCTAGGCGTTTCTCTAACACATATACATAACTCCATGGACTTGCAAGGTCCCCTTTCATTTCACACCGACGACATCCATAGACAAAAGAGCATGATATCAACTAGGTACAAAGTACCAAGTGCAATGTTGAAAGTGTTCCCCATGAAAGCATGGTTCTGCTAATTCCCAACAAATAAGTGCAAGCATATACAACATAGACGACACAATGGTTCAAGTTTATTAAGGGCAAGAAAATTAAAGTGTGCCATCAAGTTCATGAGAGCTTTAATCGCTAGTTTTCTCATAACAAGTTTAATTTGGAAGGTAACCAAAATCATGAATATACTTGGAATAGCATATGCTAATAGGTAGGTATGGTGGGCTCTTTGGAATAACTTGGTTTAAGGAGTTGTATGCATGAGTGGAACTCATACTTGGTTGTGGAGGCTAGCAAAAAACTGGGAGCGACAAACTAAGAGAGCAATAATGGCCATAATCATGCAGAGCGACAAAACATCATTGATCAAAGCATAAAGTGATACTACAAGTTGAAAACTAAAGGATCATCAAGGATATGGTGACTTGGGATAGTCATAACATGGTGTGAGCATGCGCCAAGTCAACCCAAATAAAGCATCAAAGGAGAATACCACAATACTATGCTTTAATATGCTAAAACAACACATGATTCATCCAAGGCACATTAAGCAATCTCAATTGTTTATAACATCTCATGCTACAGCAAATAATACTAAGCATAAAGCCAAAACAATATCAAGCATGGCATGACAAAGCATGGGCCATAGTCAAAAACAAGCTCTCTTGACCACTTAAGCATGAACTTTCCTACTCTTTTCCAATCCAAACCAAACTATTTGAAAACCAATGTATGAAAGAGGGGGTCCAACCAATTTATTCAAGAAACTAAGCAAACAAAGCAAACGAAAAACCAAAACGAAAACAAAAAAGAAGACGCTCCAAGAACAACACAACTGTGCATGAAACAATAAAAATGAAGTGTTTAGAAGAAACCTGGGATTTTTATTGATGAAGAGGGGGATGCCTTGGGCATCCCCAAGCTTTGACACTTGTACTTCTTGGATATTTCTTGGGGTGACACGCGTGGCATCCCCAAGCTTGAGCTTTGGTCCATCCTTCATCTCATTACTCGTTCCTTCCATACACCTGAAAATTTTCCTTCATACAAAATTCACACAATCTTGATTAGCAACATTAGTGCACTCAATATAATAAGTCTTTGGGTTCAGTTCGAACACCAATAAAACTTCCATTAAAACACTACCTACTGTAGCACTTCCCTCAAAAAGCTCAATTCCCCAAAAGAACTCAAAAAGGAATCAATAAGAAGCAAATGCAAATAATGGCAGAAATCTGTCAAAACATACTAGCTGGTAAAGAAGAATTTTTTCAAAGACCTTCTGTTGCTCAAATCAAAATGTGTTAAACTAACGAAAGTTATATAACCACCTGGGGCAGAAGCACAAAAATTCACGCCTCAAAACAACATACAGAGATTTTAGACGAATTTTACGGTGAAGCACAGAAATCTGTTTCGGGACAGCAACTTTCCCAATCATTACTTCTCTCTCATTAGAGGTTAATCTTGGCACAAAAACCAAATAAAAAGGATAAGGGTTATTACAGAAGTAATAACTTCCAAGACTCATCTAAAACTTTTGGGTTATCTCCCAATAAGTACTTTTCTTTAACGCCTTTAAGTTAGGCATGATAGTTTGAAAAGATGCTCACATAGGAAATATGAATTGAAGTAAAAGAGAGCATCAAGAAGCAAATTCAAAGCTCATTTAAGTCTAACCCACTTCCTATGAATAGAAATCTTGTAAAGAAACAAGTCATAAAAGCACAAATCAACAAGCATAATAAAGCAAAACAAGTGCAACTTTAAGACTTTCAACATAAAGAGGGGAAACCTAATATTATTGAGATGCATAAAACCATGTTTCCCTCTCTCATAATAACTTTCAGTAGCATCATGAATAAAATTAACAATATAACTATCACATAAAACATTCTTATCATGAGCCACATGCATATAATAATTATTACTCCCCACATAAGCATAGTCATTCTTATTAATCGTAGTGGGAGAAAATTCAACAAAATAGATATCATTATTATTCTCATCACCATAATCATCAAATATAGGAGGCATATTGTAATCATAATTAATTTTCTCCTCAATAGTAGGTGGAATGAAAATATCATATTTATCATTGTAATCATCATATATTGGAGGCATAGTATCATCAAAGTAAATTTTCTCCTCCATGCTTGGGGGACTAAAAAGATCATTTTCATAAAAACTAGCTCCCCCAAGCTTAGACTTTTCCATTGCATTAGCAATAATGGTGTCCAAAGAATTCATACTAATAACATTGCTATTAGCATGCAAATAAAGTTCCATAGGTTTTTTAATTTTCTCTTAAAACACTTCATGTCCTAACTCAAGATAAATACTATAAAGCTCTCTATTTTTTTTGCTATTTTCCGTTAAGCCTAACTAGTGAAAACAAGAAACAAAAAGACAAAATTTCAGAATCTAAAGGAAATAACTTCGAGCACTCACACCGGAGGATGTGAGTACCTTTTACCTTACCTCCCCAGCAATGGCGCCAAAAAATAGGCGTTTGCCGTGGGAGGTTCTTCTTCTTTAATCCTCCAGTGTGAATAGCTTTTATCTTACCTCCCCGACAACGGCGCCAGAAAATAGCTTGATGTCTACGCACTTCTATTCTTGTAGACAGTTGTTGGGCCTCCAAGTGCAGAGGTTTGTAGAACAGCAGCAAGTTTTCCCTTAAGTGGATCACCCAAGGTTTATCGAACTCAGGGAGGAAGTGGTCAAAGGTATCCCCTCTCAAGAAACCCTGCAATCAAGATATAAGAAGTCTCTTGTGTCCCCAACACACCCAATACACTTGTCAGGTGTATAGGTGCACTAGTTCGGCGAATAGACAGTGAAATACAAGTGGTATGGATAATTATAAGTGGTAATGGTGATAGAAAATAGCTTGCTGGCGTGTGGTTGACGTGGGAAAAGACTAAAGGCAAACTGAAATAAAGAAGGAAGCAAGCAAACATGTAACAGTTCTAATTGCAAACGGTGTATCAATGCTTAGAAACAAGGCCTAGGGATCATACTTTCACTAGTGAACACTCTCATATAAATATATCATCTTCATGATACTACGCTGAACTACTCTCCAGTTGGACACTCTAATCGTTGGTAGGGCTATAACAGCACACCTCAAAGTAAGTCTTTTCCATCTAGAAAACCCCACACTGTCACCTTGAGCACTAGATGGTTCAAACAAACACCACAATTTCATAAAGACATCCAACTCCAAATATAACTCATAACAAGTATTTGTAACCTCTAGCCTAAGTGCCACCATGGTGTGCATGCTATCACTTTCACACACATGGGGAGAGTAGAGATCTATTAAAGAACTTGAGTAGCAAGTTAGATCTATAGATTACAAGCTCATGATCTCAATAAGATCATGCATAGAGAGATAGATGAACACATAGCTACCGGTAGAACCCTTAGCCTCGAGAGAGAACTACTCCCTCCTCATCATGGGAATCCGCAACGATGATGGAGATGGTGGTGGAGATCGATGGAGATGGCTCCGGGGGCACTTCCTCGTCCCGGCAGGGTGCCGGAACAGACACTTTCTATCCCCCGAATCTCCCCTTCGGTGGCGGCGGCACTGCAGAACTTTTCGTGGATTTCTGATTGACGATTTAGGGTTTCTGTATCGGGGGAGATATATAGGCGAAAGAGGCAAGGTCGGTGGCCGGCCAGGGGGCCCACACCATGCCCTGGCGCGGCCTAGGCTGGCCTACGCCAAGGGGTTGTGGCCACCCTGTGGCCCCTCTCCAACTCTCCTTCTGGCTCCGTGAGTCTTCCGGGAAAATAGTAACTTTGGCTTTTGTCCCGTCCAATTCTGAGAATATTCATTTTCTGACTTCCTAGAACAGAAAACAACAGAAAATAGGCAACTGGCACTGTGGCATCTTGTTAATAGGTTAGTCCAAGAAATCATATGAAAAGTACTCCAAAGTGTGGACAAAACACAACAAAAGTAGATAAAACCAAGCATTGAACATCAAAAATTATAGATACATTTGCAATGTATCAAGGACCATGAAAGAATGCCACCTCCTAGACCTACAAACCGTCCGGCTGAGCCCCACCATGGTGGGAGTGACGGACGAAGAAACGACGGAAACCGTGCTGAGACAAGCTGGCAGGGGGCTCGTCGTAATGTAGACTCTCCCCGAAACCGGAATAATGACGGTCCAGACGGAGGCCAGCGATCAGCCGGAAACAATCCAGCTGCCCCACCCTCTCCACCAAGTAGCCATCACAACGGCTCTCAAGGAGGCCAAGGAGGGCGTCATGGCGGAGGAGGCGGTGGCAGAAGCCGAAGTCCGGCTCCAAGGCACCGCAGTCATAGCCGTCACTCAGGACGGCGATCTTTGTCTCCAAGTGACGCGAGACACTGGATTAACTCCAACATAGAGGCGCGGCGCTATGAAAATGATGACATATACGTGGGCCCAAAGTGCTTCGGACCATGCATAAGAGCCACAAAATTCCTGGAAGGATTTGCTATCTTAAGACACATCCAAGCCTACGACAGCATAGCTCGGCCAGATACTTGGCTCCAGGATTTTTTCCAAGCTTGATGCATCACCAAAGGCGGAAACAGCCTGGTCGCAACCTGATATCTCCCACTCATGTTGCGGAAGACGGCACGATCATGGCTCAATGAACTTCCAGAGAACACCATCCACAACTGGTATGATATGCAAAGTGCGTTCTTTCGGAATTTCGAAGGCACGTATCGGAGGCCCTGTACGTTAGGAGACCTACAACGTTGCACCCAAAAAGCCGGAGAAACTTGCCGAGATTATCTCGGACGATGGATCGACACCAAGAACTCATGTGAAGGATTAAATGACCAAACTGCGATCGAAGCTTTCATTGCAGGACTCCCAATTGGTTTACTACGTCATCGCTTGAAGTGTGACAAGGTCACTGATTTGGGAGAGATGATAGAAACATCGAGCAAGTATGCAGATGCTAACGACGATGCGGAGGGATTACTGAACGCCCTAGCTGTGCCACAATCGGCAAAACAACCAAAGCAACAAGCTCAGAAACGCAAGAACACCTCGGAAGAAAAGCCCAACGCGGAAACGACAGTTGTTACTGCTACTTTCGGGTCTGGAGGACGAGGAGGACACGGCGGTGGCCGTGGACGCGGTCGTGGGACATCAAGAGTCCAAGGTAGAGGAGACCAGCACCCTGGTAAAACCTACTCTTGGGCCGACATTGCCAATAACCCATGTGTGCATCATTTAGATGCCAATGGGGGCTCATCTCACACAAACACAGAGTGTCGTTTTAATGACGACGTCAAGAAAGATGATACTACTGGCTACAGGGCTAAGCGGAAGAAGGGAAAGCAGAATCCCGAAAAAGATAAAGAGACCAAGGAAGATTCCGACATGGAGGAAGCTGACCCTTCAAATCGCAAGCCGAAAGGGAAGAAAACCTTCCCCACAAAGAAAGACACCTACGCCACTTTCCTCGGATCTCAACCAGCTAAGGTCAACAAAGCAGTTATGCCTGAGCTCAACACAATAGTTCCGGCTGTCCCCCAATATCTGGACTGGTCGGAAGTCGCAATCACCTTTGACCGTGCTGATCATCCGCCTAAGCTTCATAGGCGAGGAAAATGCGCCTTAGTCATTGATACATTGCAAATGTATCTATAATTTTTGATGTTCCATGCTTAGTTTTACCCACTTTCTTGTGTTTTGTTCCAACTTTGTAGTACTTTTCATTTGTTTTCTTGGACTAACCTATTAACAAGAGCCACAGTGCCAACTGCCTGTTTTCTACTGTTTTTGGTTCCAGGAAAGTCAGAAAATGAATATTCTCGGAATTGGACGGGACAAAAGCCAAAGTGCCTATTTTTTCGGAGGACATCAAGTGCCAGAATACGAGACGGAGAAGGGCCAGGGAGCCACCACACCACCTGGCCGTGCGGCCAGGCCTGGCCCGCGCCAGGGGGTGGTGTGGCCGCTCCCGGCACCCCCTCGGCCTCTCCTTCCGCCTATATATTGCCCTTAGGACGAAAACACTAAGTGCCCGATCAAAAATCCACGAAAGAGTCTATAGCCACCGTCATCTCCATCCCTAGATCGGGAGGGATCTGAAGCTCTTCACGGCACCCTGCCGGAGAGGGGAATTCACCCTGGAGGCCTTCTTCATCACCATGCAAGCCTCCGGTGTGATGCGTGAGTAGTTCATCCTTGGACTACGGATCCATGTAGTAGCTAGATGGCTGGTTCTCCTCCTTTGTGCTTTCATGTTTAGATCTTGTGAGCTCCGTTCATGATCAAGATCATCTATTTGTAATTCTGCATGTTGTGTTTGTGGGGATCCGATGGATATTGAGATGCTATTTTAGATTGATTATTGATTCTATCATGTCTTTGTTATTTGTGATCTTGCATGCTTTCCGTTGTTAGTAGCTATCTTGGCCAAGTAGATGCAAGCAACTCCAAGAGTTAGTATTTATGCTCGATAGTGGGTTCATGCCTCTGGTAATTTGGGGAAGTGACATAAATCTCTAAGGTACTAGATGTGCTGTTGCTACTAGGGAGAAAACAACAATCCTTTGTTCATAGAACAATCGTATTGTTTACTTTACATGCAGTTCGTAAAGCAATAATTTGTTGCTTGCAACTTAATACTGGAGGGGGTTCGGATGATAACCTGAAGGTGGATTATTAGTCATAGATGCAGTTGGATGGCGGTCTATGTATAATGTTGTAATGCCCAATCAAGACTCAAAGGAGTCAAGATGATTAGTATTTGCATGTATTGCTTTCTCGGTGTTTGTCAATTGCCCCGATGTAATTTGTTCACCCATCATGTTATCTATCTAAGGAGAGCCACCTCTAGTGAACTATGGATCCCGGTCCTTTACTTTACATACAATCTACAAACTGTTTACTTTTTGTGTTTACTTTCTGCAAACTTTTACTTCTTTCCATTCGATACGTTAAATCCTTTGTTTTCCGCAAAACACAGTGAGATTGACAACCTCATCGCAAGTTGGGGACAAAGTTTTGTGGTTGTGTTGTGCTGGTCTCCACGTTGCTACTAGCACCGGTAGTGCGCCCTGCTGATACATTGCAAATGTATCTATAATTTTTGATGTTCCATGCTTGGTTTTATCCACTTTCTTGTGTTTTGTTCTAACTTTGGAGTACTTTTCATATGATTTCTTGGGCTAACCTATTAACAAGAGCTGCAGTGCCAGTTGCCTGTTTTCTGCTGTTTTTGGTTCCAGGAAAGGCAGAAAATCAATATTCTCGGAATTGGACGGGACAAAAGCCAAAGTTCCTATTTTACCGAAAGACTCACGGAGTGAGAATACGAGACGGAGGAGGGCCAGGGCCTGGGCACAACCCCCCCAGGCGCGGGCTAGCCCTACCCGCGCCACCAGGTGGTGTGGGCCCCCTAGCACTCCACCGACCTTGCCTCCTTCGCCTATAAGAGCCTCCCGATACCAAAACCCGAAATCATCAATCATAAATCCACGAAAAGTTCCGCTGCGCCTCTGCCACCGAAGGGGAGATTCGGGGGACAGAAAGTCTTTGTTCTGGCACCCTGCCGGGACGGGGAAGTGCCCCCGGAGCCATCTCTATCGATCTCCACCACCATCTCCATCACCATTGCTGATTCCCATGATGAGGAGGGAGTAGTTCTCTCTCGAGGCTAAGGGTTCTACAGGTAGCTATGTGTTCATCTCTCTATCTATGCATGATCTTGTTGTGGTCATGAGCTTTGTAATCAAGTAGATCTACCTTGCTACTCAAGTTCTTTATTAGATCTCTGCTCTCCCCATGTGTGTGAAAGTGACAGCGTGCTCACCATGGTGGCACTTAGGCTAGAGATTACAAATACTTGTTATGAGTTATATTTGGAGTTGGATGTCTTTATGAAATTGTGGTGTTTGTTGGACTCATCTACTACTCAAGGTGACAGTGTGGGGTTTTCTAGATGGGAAAGGCTTACTTTGAGGAGTGCTGTTATAGCCCTACCAACGATTAGAGTGTCCAACCGGAGAGTAGTTAAGAGTAGTATCATAAAGAAGAATATATTTATATGAGAGTGTTCACTAGTGAAAGTATGATCCCTAGGCCTTGTTTCTAAGCATTGAACACCGTTTGCTATTAGATCTGTTACATGTTTGCTTGCTTCCATCTTTATTTCAGTTTTGCTTTAGTCTTTTCCACGCCATCAAGCTATTTTTTATCACCGTTACCACTTATAATTATCCATACCACTTGTATTTCACTATCTCTTCGCCGAACTAGTGCACCTGTACACCTGACAAGTGTATTGGGTCTGTTGGGGACACAAGGGACTTCTTGTATCTTGATTGCAGGATTGCTTGAGAGGGGATACCTTTGACCACTTCCTCCCTGAGTTCGATAAACCTTGGGTGATCCATTTAAGGGAAAACTTGCTGCTGTTCTACAAACCTCTGCACTTGGAGGCCCAACAACTGTCTACAAGAATAGAAGTGCGTAGACATCACCTGCCAAAGCTCAGCTAGTAACACCTTTGAGGTGTTTCCTTACTCCTACTGGTTCGATTAAACCTTGGTTTCATAACTAAGAGAAACTTGCTGCTGTGCTCATCATACCTTCCTCTTGGGGTTCCCAACGAGCTCTACATCAACCACGCACCAGCACTTTTCTGGGCGCCGTGCATTGAGCCATCAAGCGATTTTCTGGCGCCATTGCCGGGGAGTCAAGGACATCTTCACAAGGGGAGTCCCTCATAACCAATCTCTTTACTTTGTTGTTTTTGTTTTGCTTAGTTTCTTTTTGCTTTGTTTACTTGTTTTGTTCTTCAAAAACACAAAAAAATTAGTTTTACTAGTTTGCTTTCATATTTTCAAAACCTAAAAAAATGACTACTCTTGAAAACACTAAGTTGTGTGACTTCACTAGCACCAACAACGATGATTTTATGAGCACACCTATTGCTCCACCTGTGGCTGAAAATACTTTCTTTGAGATAAAACCTGCTTTGCTCAATCTTGTTATGAGAGAACAATTTTTTGGTATTGGTAATGAAGATGCTGCTTCCCATCTAAATAACTTTGTTGAACTTTGTGAGATGCAAAACAAAGGGATATAGATGGTGATATTATTAAGCTGAAATTGTTTCCTTTCTCTTTGAGAGGAAAAGCTAAAGAATGGTTGAATTCCTTAACTAGGAATAGTATTGATTCTTGGAGTAAGTGCAAAGATGCTTTTATTGGAAAATACTATCCTCCTACTAAGATTATATCCATGAGAAGTGAAACAATGAAGTTTAAACAACTTGATAATGAACATGTTGCTCAAGCTTGGGAAAGAATGAAATCTTTGGTTAAGAATTGTCCCACTCATGGACTGACTGCTTGGATGATCATCCAAACTTTTTATGCAGGATTGAACTATTCTTCAAGGAACCTATTGGATTCTGCTGTTGGAGGTACATTTATGACCATCACTTTGGGTGCTGCAACGAAACTTCTGGACAATATGATGGTTAATTATTCTGAACGGCATACTGAGAGAGCTCCACAAGGTAAGAAGGTAAATTCTGTTGAGGAAACCTCTTCCTTGAGTGATAAATTGATATTATTATGTCTATGCTTGTTAATGGGAAAGCCCATATTGATCCAAATAATGTTCCTTTAGCCTCTTTGGTTGCTCAAGAAGAGCAAGTTGATGTGAACTTCATCAGAAATAACAATTTTGGCAACAATGCTTATGGTAATAATGCTTATAGAAACAATTTTGGTAACAATAATTATAAGCCATATCCTCCCAACAATGGTAATGCTTATGGAAATTCTTACAACAATAATAGGAGTGCACCCTCTGAACTTGAAGTTATGCTTAAAGACTTTATTAGTAAGCAAACTGCTTTCAATAAAACTATTGAGGAAAAACTCTCTAATGCTGAAAGAAATATAGCATCTTTAGCTGAAGCTCAAACTACTTTGAATAAAATGGCTGCTAAACCTGAAACTAATGATAATCCCTTTGCAGCTACTAATGATATACAAGTAAGAATTGATGAAAATGTTAGACTATTAGCTGAACTACATGCTAAGTGGGAGAGAGAAGATGAAATTGCTAGAAACATTAGTGTTTCTACTATCACCACCACTGGTGTTGAGGCTAGTAATAGTTCTACTACTTTAGATGATAAATTTGACTTTGATCTTGATGGTTGCAACATCTCTGAAGTTATTAAGTTCCTACAAAAGCTTGCTAAAAGTCCTAATGCTAGTGCTATGAATATGGCCTTTACAAAACACATTACTGATGCTCTCATAAAGATTAAAGAAGAAAAGATGAAACATAAAGCTTCTATTCCTATAAATCAAGAAGATGGTTGGGAACCCATCATTAATATGAAAGTGAATGACTTTGATTTCAAAGCTTTATGTGATCTTGATAGTAGTGTTTCTATTATGCCTAGAAGGATTTATGATATGCTTGATTTGCCTCCTCTTGAAGATTGTTATTTGAATGTCCCACTTGATGATAATGCTAAAAAGAAACTCATGGGGAGTCTTAATGATGTTCTTATTATGGTTAACAATGCGTATGTCCTCGTTGATTTCTATGTTTTGGATGTTGAATACAATGCTTCTTGTCCTATTACTTTGGGAAGACCTTTTCTTATAACTATTGGTGCCATCATTGATATGAAAGAAGGCACCATTAAATACCAACTCCCACTCAAGAAAGGTATAGAACACTTCCCTAAAAAGAGAGAAAAGATTTGTTTTGCTTCTCCTATGAAAACAAAATTTGGTCTTAATGCTTCTTCATTTGAGAACACTTGATTCTTTCTTTGCTTCTTATGCCTAACTTAAAGGCGTTAAAAAAAGTACTTATTGGAAAATAACCCAAAAGTTTTAGATGAGTCTTGGAAGTTATTACCTCTGTAATAACCGCTCCTTATCCTTTTTATTTGCTTTTTGTGCCAAGAGTAACCTCTAATGAGAGAGAAGTAATGATTGGGAAAGTTGCTGTCCCGAAACAGATTTCTGTGCTTCACCGTAAAAATTCGTGGGAGAGCTCAATATTGCGGATTGAGCTGTAATTTTTTGTGCTTCTGCCCTAGGTTGTTATCTAACGTTTGTTAGATCAACACTTTTTGATTTGAGTAACAGAAGGTCTTCGAAAAAAATCGTCTTTACCTACTGGTCTGTTTTGACAGATTTATGCCATTTTCTGCATTTGCTTCTTGTTGGTTCCTTCTTGAGTTCTTTTGGGGAATTGAGCTTTTTGAGGGAAGTGCTACAGTATCTAGTGTTCTAATGGAAGTTTATTTGGTGTTAGAACTGAACCTTAAGACTTATTTATCTTAAGTGCACTAATGTTGCTAATAAAGATTGTGTGAAGTTTTGTATGAAGGAAAAATTTCAGGTGTATGGAAGGAATGAGTAATGAGATGAAGGATGGACTAAAGCTCAAGCTTGGGGATGCCATGCGTGTCACCCCAAGAAATATCCAAGAAGTACAATCGTCAAAGCTTGGGGATGCCCAAGGCATCCCCTTCTTCGTCAATAAAAATCCCAGGTTTCTTCCAAACACTTCATTTTTATTGTTTCATGCACAGTTGTGTTGTTCTTGGAGTGTCTTCTTTTTCGTTTTCGTTTTGGTTTTTAGTTTGCTTTGGTTTTCTTAGTTTTTTGAATAAATTGGTTGGACCCCCTCTTTCATACTTTGGTTTGCAAATAGTTTGGTTTGGTTTGGAAAAGAGTAGGAAAGTTCATGCTTATGTGGTAAAAAGAGCTCGTTTTTGACTGTGGCCTATGCTTTGTCATGCCATGCTTGATATTGTTTTGGCTTTATGCTTAGTATTGTTTGCTGTAGCATGACTTGTTATAAACAATTGAGATTGCTTAATGTGCCTTGGATGAATCATGCGTTGTTTTAGCATATTAAAGCATAGTATAGTGGTTTTCTCCTTGGATGCTTTATTTGGGTTAACTTGGCGCATGCTCACACCATGTTATGACTATATCAAGTCACCATATCCTTTATGATCCTTTAGTTTTCAACTTTTAGTATCACTTTATGCTTTGATCAATGATGTTTTGTCGCTCTACATGATTATGGCCATTATTGCTCTCTTAGTTCATCGCTCCCAGTCTTTTGCTAGCCTTCACAACAAAGTATGAGTTTCAGTCATGCATCCAACTCCCTAAACCAAGTTATTCCAAATAGTCCACCATACCTACCTACTAGCTTATGCTATTCCAAGTATATTCATGCTTTTGTTTATCTTCCAAATTAAACTTATTATGAGAAAACTGGTGATTAAAGCTCTCACGAACTTGATGGCACACTTTACTTTATTGCCTCTAAAAACTTGAACCATTGGGTCCTTCTTTGTTGCGTATATGCTTGCGCTTTATAAGTTGAAATTAGCAGAACCATGTTTCATGGGGAACGCTTTCAACATTGCACTTGTACTTTGACCCCGTTGATATCATGTTCTTTTGCTTACGGATCCCGGCGGTGTGAAATAAAAGTGGAACTTGTAAGATCATGGAGTTTGTATGTGTGTTAGAGAAACGCTTGGGTCGCTAGCTTAAGCCATGCCTAATCATGGTGGAAACTTGCAGCATCACCATAATGAGCACTCTATGAAGCATCCTCAAGAAAAACCTATGCAAATAGCAAATAAAAAGATCGCTGAGATGCTCATTGTCTGCTTGCCTTGTCATTTTGATTATGGGAAAGCTCCCGTATCATGTGCAAGGGGTATCCCATTGGCGGTTCTTTATGATACACATGTACTTACAATGACAAGAGCTTACTCGTGACTGAAGTTGAGTAGCGTGAGGATTGGTCTTCGTAAGTAAGGGGCATGAGATTTCGGTTTATAACTTGTCAAGCATATCCTCTTAGTTGTGTCACTTTAACCTTAACCACTTCAAGATGCTTATGATAGGGGCAATGAGAGCTGAAAGCTATAAGTACCATAATATTTGGAAGCTCTTTATGAGACTTGAATCCCTACTTCCTTTTACAAAGGCTTTTATTCCACCATAATATTGAGTCTCCACCTTCTACCTTTATGCACCTACTTTGAGAGCATAGTGGCCATTCTTAGTTCTATGTGCATTGTCCCAAGACTAGTTGATTGATGCATAACTTGATATTGCTTGTTTTAAACTATTGTATCTAGTCACTCTTATGAACTTTGAAGGTGTCCTATGCATTTATATTTGCTACTCTATTGAGAGACAAGCTGAATACTATTATGCTATGTTTTATTTATGTAAAATAAACAAACGTCTTGCAAAGCATTGTTATTCACGAATCTTTTGTTTGTGCCTTTTCATATTGCATCATAGTTTCTTTGCCTTATTGCTAGAACTTTGTCTTTCATGCTATGATTGAAGTACTATGATCCCAACTTTGAATGTTTTGCAAATACTTTGATCAAGTCTTTGATGGTGCATGTCACCTCAAAAATTATTCTTTCTTTTTATCACTTACCTACTCGAGGACGAGCAGGAGTTAAGCTTGGGGATGTTGATACATTGCAAATGTATCTATAATTTTTGATGTTTCATGCTTAGTTTTACCCACTTTCTTGTGTTTTGTTCCAACTTTGTAGTACTTTTCATATGATTTCTTCGACTAACCTATTAACAAGAGCCACAGTGCCAGCTGCCTGTTTTCTGTTGTTTTTGGTTCCAGGAAAGTCCGAAAATGAATATTCTCGGAATTGGACGGGACAAAAGCCAAAGTGCCTATTTTTTTGGAGGACATCAAGTGCCAGAATACGAGACGGAGAAGGGCCAGGGAGCCACCACACCACCTGGCCACGTGGCCAGGCCTGGCCCGCGCCAGGGGGTGGTGTGGCCGCTCCCGGCACCCCCTCGGCCTCTCCTTCCGCCTATATATTGCCCTCGGGACGAAAACCCTAAGTACCCGATCAAAAATCCACGAAAGAGTCTGTAGCCGCCGTCATCTCCATCCCTAGATCGGGAGGGATCTAAAGCTCTTCCCGGCACCCTGCCAGAGAGGGGAATTCACCCTGGAGGCCTTCTTCATCACCATGCAAGCCTCCGGTGTGATGCGTGAGTAGTTCATCCTTGGACTACGGATCCATGTAGTAGCTAGATGGCTGGTTCTCCTCCTTTGTGCTTTCATGTTTAGATCTTGTGAGCTCCGTTCATGATCAAGATCATCTCTTTGTAATTCTGCACGTTGTGTTTGCGGGGATCCAATGGACATTGAGATGCTATTTCAGATTGATTATTGATTCTATCATGTCTTTGTTATTTGTGATCTTGCATGCTTTTCGTTGTTAGTAGCTATCTTGGCCAAGTAGATGCAAGCAACTCCAAGAGTTAGTATTTATGCTCGATAGTGGGTTCATGCCTCTGGTAATATGGGGAAGTGACAGAAATCTCTAAGGTACTAGATGTGCTGTTGCTACTAGGGAGAAAACAACAATCATTTGTTCATAGAACAATCGTATTGTTTACTTTACACGCAGTTCATAAAGCAATAATCTGTTGCTTGCAACTTAATACTGGAGGGGGTTCGGATGATAACCTGAAGGTGGATTATTAGTCATAGATGCAGTTAGATGGCGGTCTATGTATAATGTTGTAATGCCCAATCAAGTCTCAAAGGAGTCAAGATGATTAGTATTTGCATGTATTGCTTTCTCGGTGTTTGTCAATTGCCTCGCTGTAATTTGTTCACCCAGCATGTTATCTATTTAAGGAGAGCCACCTCTAGTGAACTATGGATCCCGATCCTTTACTTTACATACAATCTATAAACTGTTTACTTTTTGTGTTTACTTTCTGCAAACTTTTACTTCTTTCCATTCGATACGTTTAATCCTTTGTTTTCTGCAAAACACGGTGAGATTGACAACCTCATCGCAAGTTGGGGACAAAGTTCTGTGGTTGTGTTGTGCAGGTCTCCACGTTGCTACTAGCACCGGTAGTGCGCTCTGCCAAAGCTCAGCTAGTAACACATTTGAGGTGTTTCCTTGCTCCTACTGGTTCGATTAAACCTTGGTTTCATAACTGAGGGAAACTTGCTGCTGTGCTGATTACCTTCCTCTTGGGGTTCCCAACGAGCTCTATATCAACCACGCACCAGCACTTTTCTAGGCGCCGTGCATTGAGCCATCAGTCGTCAATCCACTTATTGACGGCTATGGTTTCTCCAAGACTCTCATGGACGGTGGTAGCAGCATCAATATTCTATATGTCGAAACGCTACGCCGGATGCGAATCTCAGAGACCTAGCTGAATCACAGCTCTATGATCTTTCATGGAGTTGTCCCAGGAAGACAAGCAAATTCCCTGGGAGAGATCACTTTGGATGTTACCTTTGGAACTCCAAAGAACTATCGTAC
Source organism: Avena eriantha (assembly GCA_910589775.1). Taxonomy (NCBI): domain Eukaryota; kingdom Viridiplantae; phylum Streptophyta; class Magnoliopsida; order Poales; family Poaceae; genus Avena; species Avena eriantha. The sequence continues at coordinate 72,855,846 of OU342743.1, read as the reverse complement.
GGAAGCACTTTCCTTCGAAGTGGTCCCGTTCAAGAGCACGTACCACGCTATATTCGGACATCCAGCTTATTGGGCTTTTATGGCTCATCCATGTTACATTTACAATATGATGAAAATTCCAAGGCCCAACGGCGTGATCACCATCAGGGGAGACCTGAAGAAAGCGTGAGAGTGCGAGGATGGAAATGCCGCCTTTGCTGAAGCCGTGCTGCACGCCCAGGAGTACCGGGAGATCAAGAAGACCATAGATCCGTCCGAGACGCCCGCAAAAAAGAAGGAGGTGACAAAGCCGAATCCGTAATTCAAGGCATCATAAGAGATGAAGAAGACACCGTTGAAGGATGATGACCCCTCCAAGGTGACCCAGATAGGCGTAGGCCTAGATAGAGCATAGGAAAGCGCGCTCGTCAAGTTCCTCCAAGCAAATCAAGATATCTTCGCATGGCAGCCATCTGACATGACCGGGGTACCTAGGGAACTTGCCGAGCACTCTCTAAATGTACACCCGAATGCTAAACCCGTGAAATAGTCCCTACGACGTTTTGGCAATGTAAAGCATAAGGAAATAGCGAAGGAACTAGCCCGGCTCGAGTTAGCCGGATTCATAGAAGAGGTCATCCATACTGATTGGTTGGCCAACCCTGTAATGGTCTCTAAAAAGGACACCACTGATTTAAGGATGTGTGTTGATTATACTGCCTTGAACAAGGCTTGTCCCAAAGATCCGTTCGCTCTACCTAGAATTGATCAAGTAATCGATTCTACGGCAGGCTCGGAACTCTTCTGTTTTCTCGAAGCATATTCCGGTTATCACCAAATTCAGATGAAGGAATCGGATAAAATCAAAACTTCATTCGTAACCCCCTTCGAAACCTTCTGTTCGTTATGATGCCCTTTGGGCTCAAGAACGCAGGAGCTACGTACCAGCGCACTATGCAGCGTTGCCTCCATGACCAAATCGGACGCAACGTACATGCATACGTGGATGACATTGCGGTGATGTCCAAAAAGAAGGAAACACTAATTTCCGATTTGGAGGAAACGTTCGCCAATCTATGAAAATATAACATAATGCTTAATCCAAAGAAATGTTTCTATGGAATCCTAGCTAGAAAATTGTTAGGTTTCATCGTGTCTCAAAGAGGCTTAGTGGTGAACCGAGACAAGATCAAGGCTATACTCAATATTTCCAGGCCAACTCGCCTGAAGGACGTTCAAAGACTAGCTGGTTGCATTGCTGCAGTCAGTCGGTTTGTAAGCCGGCTCGGAGAAAGAGCCGCAGCACTTTACAAGCTCCTGAAAAAGACCAAAAAATTCGTTTGGACTGATGAAGCTGAAGCTGCACTACAAGACTTGAAAGAAGTACTCTCGTCTACTCCTTTCCTTGCAGCACCGAAACCAAGGGAACCAATGTTGCTCTATCTCGCTGCGACAAATTGGGTCGTAAGTGTCGTCATGGTAGTGGAGAGACCAGAGGAAAATCAAGAACACCTGGTGCAGCGTCCGACTTACTACCTCAGCGAGGTCCTAACTGAATTGAAGAAGCGGTATCCGCACTACCAAAAGCTGGCTTATGGTGTTTTTTTTGCATCCCGTAAGTTACGGTATTATTTTCAGGAACACCCAATTACCGTGGTGAGCATAGCTCCCATGAGAGATATAATCAATAACAGCGAGGCTATATGACACGTTACAAAATGGGGCATAGAGCTTTCAGCTTTCAACATTGAGTATAAACCTCGAACAACAATCAAATCCCAAATCCTTGCTGACTTTGTTGCTGATTGGACAGAGACAAAGGAGAATATGACCCTCCCGGAGTCGGAATATTGGACCCTATATTTTGATGGGTCTAAGGCTCGAGGGGGCTCGGGGGCTAGCGTGGTACTCAAATCACCCCAAGGAGATAAACTTCTATATGTGTTGCATATCCACTTCACGACGACAAATAACATTTCCGAGTATGAAGCACTGCTGCATGGAATCCGGATTGCTAAGGATATCGGCATCTGACGTTTGATGTGTTACAGAGATTCAGATCTTGTTGCTCAACAAGTGTCGGATATTTGTAATGCGAATAAGCATAGACATCATATAAAGCTGTCATGGATGATCTATCTAAATCATTCGAAGGGTTTGAGGTTCAACACATCCCTCGAGCAGAAAATGAGGAAGCAAATGCATTATCTCGAATAGGTTCTGCATGGAAACAGGTCTTGGATGGCGCTTTTCTAGAGCACCTCAAAGTTCCCTCTATAAAAGGTGTAGACGAGGAATATCCGACCAAATCCGACTCACCTTTAGTAGAAGTTCTGGCTGTAATTCCCAGCTGGACTCAACCCTACCTTGATTACTTGGTAGATGGCAAATTACCCGAAGATGAGGTTATGAGCCGGCAGATCATCCGACGAGCAAAAGCCAATACTATAATTAGTGGTGAGCTCTATAAGTGGAGTGCGTCTGGGGTCTTTCAGCGCTGCGTATCTCCGGAAGAAGGAGTGGAAATCTTAAGACAAATCCACGAAGACGAGTGTGGTCACCATGCTGTAGCCAAATCTCTAGTGGCAAAAGCTTTTCGACACGGTTTTTTCTAGCTTATAGCCAAGGTAGATGCCGAACGGCTGGTCAAGACGTGCAAAGGTTGCCAAAAATACACCAAGCAAGCTCATGTTCCGGCTAATCAGCTGCGAACAATACCTATAACATGGCCTTTTGTGGTCTGGGGGCTTGACATGGTAGGAACGTTCAAACGGGCTCCAAGTGGATTTACTCACCTCTTAGTGATGGTGGATAAATTCACCAAATGGATTGAGGCTAAACCCGTCACTAGTTGTGATGGAGCAACATCCAGAAGATTTATCGAGGATGTTATAATCCGGTATGGTTATCTGCATAACATTATCACGGACAACGGGAGTAACTTCTCTATGGGATAACTTCCTGAATTCTGCAATGAACAAAATATCCGGCTTGACATTGCGTCAGTCGCACATCCGCAGGCTAATGGACAAGTCGAAAGAGCAAATGGTTTAATCCTACAAGGCCTAAAACCAAGACTCGGAGCACCACTAAGACGTGCTGCGGGGGCTTGGGAAGAGGAATTACCCTCTGTAATATGGAGCTTGCGAACAACTCTGAACAGGTCAACCGGATACACACCTTTCTTCTTGGTCTATGGTGCTGAAGCAGTTCTTCCTAGTGATTTGATTCACAATTCTCCTAGAGTGGCTGCATATATTGAAGAGGATTTCGAGATTTCTCGACAAAATGATCTCGACTTAGCTGAAGAAGTTCGCGTCGTTGTTGAAATGAGATCAACAGCCTACACTACTAGGAAACCCCTTATCAGGGGCACACCTTTTTTCACTATCCGTGGTGCGTATCTTAGTCGCCAGTGTTACCTCGCCACTGATAACTATCTTCTGTGACGCCTATGGCCAATATGCGCCACAAAAGTGTTTTTCCAAAATTCATAAAAAAGGCGGTCCAGATCTCAGACTTCTGTGGCGCATATGGCTAATATGCGCCACTGAAGTTTTTTTCAAATTTCAAAAAAAAGGCCATATCTAGATCTGGCCGGAGGTGTTGGTGGCGGTGGCTAGTGGTTGGAGGAGGGAGGGCTAGGACGAGGTCACCGAAGTTGGTGGTGGTGGAGGAGGAGGAGGTTGCCGGAGTTGGTGGTGGAGGAGGAGGAGGTCGCCGGAGTTGGTGGTGGTGGAGGAGGAGGTCGCCGGAGTTGGTGGTGGAGGAGGAGGAGGAAAGTAGGTCGCCAAAGTTGGTGGTGGAGGAGGAGGAGGTCGTCGGAGTTGGTGGTGGAGGAGGAGGAGGAAAGGAGGTCGCCGGAGTTGTTGGTGGAGGAGGAGGAGGAAAGGAGGTCGCCGGAGTTGGTGGTGGAGGAGGAGGAGGAGGTCACCGGAGTTGGTGGTGGAGGAGGAGAAGGAGGTCACCGGAGAGTGGAGAAGGAGGAGGGAGGAGAAGGGGAGAAGTGTGGAGGGTAGGAGAAGTGGGGAGGAGAGAAGAAGAAAAAGGAAGGGAGAAGGGCGCTAGCGGGATTCAAATTTCGAATCCCGCCCAAGACTTTTGTGGCGCATATGGGAGAAATGCGCCACAGAAGTTTCACCCCCTTTTTTTATTTTTTGGCAGTAAAAAATCTTCTACCCTAAATAACTTTTTACTCTTTTCGAATTTGGAGATTCTGCAAAATCTAGAACGACCATAGGTGGTTGAATTCGAGTAGGAAATTTCGAGACGATCATTTTGATAGGTTAAAGATTTTTTTTCGACATCGTATGCAAAAGTTATAGCCATTTTACCGTGGCATGACCTATTTTTGCAAAATACATCGAAATTCATGTTTTTCAATTTTGTCTAGATCTATACCCTAAAATCTAACTATTACTCAAAGGAATTATTTTTTGAAGTTTTTAGCATTTTTGTTTATTTTTTTACAAAACTGAAAAGGCGATCCAAGGGAGGAGGGGTGGGATCTGTTTTTGCATATTCTGTGGCGCATACGTATATGCGCCACAGAAACATCACTTTCTATGGCGCATATGGACATATGCTCCATATTAGTTTCTCCCCCCTTTTTTTGGTGCTAGGTCCCATCAACTTTCTGTGGCGCATACATCTATATGCGCCACAGAATCATCACTTTCTATGGCGCACTCAAAAATATGCGCCACAGAAATGTGGACTTCTGTGGCGCATATTTCCTAGTTTGTCACTTATACATATCTGTGGCGCATGGTTTTGCATATGCGCCACAGAATATCTTGTCTACCTATAAGCTGTTTCCTAGTAGTTCTATCAGCAGAAGTTAGGCAAATATCATAGCCAGAGAGTCAGAAACCGGTCTTTCAATAAGGACGATTTGGTTCTCCGGCTTGTGCAGCAAAGAAAGCACAAAATTTCCCTAGTATGGAAAGGGACCTTTTTGGTTAGTCGAGTACTGCACAATGGTTCATACTACCTAAATGATATGCGACCAGTCAAAGAAAGACCTGCTACTAAGAAGAGAAAGAGAGCTGGAGGCAGTACAAATTCGGAAGAATTAGACAAACCATAGAATATTGCTCAGCTATGTCTCTTTTATTCTCAGTTTATCCTTCTTTGTAACCATATATGTGTACATGTTCAAAAAGAAATAAAGTATTGGTTGCCTCAAATTTTTTCTGCGAAGTTCTTTACCATCTTATTTCCGAATGATCATGTCACAGTCGAAAATCCCAGAATAGTTGAAAGTACTTTATGCTCATGTTTGTTCTGGTTTAGATTTCCGATTCTAAAATTGCCATCTTCGGGTATAAGTTTAAATTTTATAGTATGTGCTTTGGTTGTTTATCTGATTGCCAGATGCGGGCATTTTCCGAGTAGTGAATTATTAGTACTAGAAGCCGGCTTTGTTTCCGAGTTTAAACTGGTTTAGCAATTGAACTCCGTTGCTTGGCAAAGTTTCCATGCTAAAGGTTGGCCGGCTCACAAAAGAGACGAGGCGGAAAGCCAGATAAATGATAAGTGCAGACAAAAAACACAAGTGCTTATGCAAACATTTCAGGCACATAAACATTTAAGCCAAAAGTGCTGAGTAGATAAAATAAAACTTGGCACTAGCAAAAGTATCATACTACTTATTTACAGACCCAAATTGTTTACAGAATAACAAAATTGTTTTTTATGTTACTCTATGATGCAGGGGGAGAGGTAGGAGCTATCGGCTCGCTGGATACATCTGCCTCACCTTGATAACGTTCCGAGATGTTCAAATCTGATGGGGTTTGTTCATTGTCGGAAACTTCTGCTGTTTCTTCGGCAGGCGGAGGTGGTGTGTCCACGCGAGTGACGAAATGAGTGTCGTAGCTGGTTAAGTCAGCTACGTGATACCCATATCTAGCACAGGAGTCCATGATAGCCTTGATGTCTTTCTCTTGTCCTTCTACATCCACTTTGCAGTACCCTCTAGTTACTTGCCATATTTCCATGTTTCCATGGTGGCTCATAACCATGGTGTGAGCGTTTTGCGCTGTTATTCGCGCGTAGGACATGTCCAGTCCTGAATTTATTGTGGCATCTCCTTGGCCTTGTCTCGCACTTCAAATTTGGACATGCTATGCATATCCAGAACCTTGAGAACTTCGCCAATATCCTCAATGGATTGGCGGAAGTCATGAAGCAGATCGCCGACTTGTGTAAGCCGGCTGGTGCGAGACTCGGCAGAGGCCGAGTCCAGTAAGTTCAGAGGACCTATGCATGTAATGCAAAATGGTTAATAAAAGAAATCTGACTTCTAAAAGTTGAAAGATGTAGTAAAGTCAGAAAGATGGGAACATACCAAAGATGACATCATCGACTTTGGTCTTCTCTTCTCGAAGACTCTGGAGTTCAGCCCGGAGTGCCTCGGTAATATCCCTCTCTCTGAAGAAGTCGTTGCTGAGATCCGAGATTTTCTAATCCTGGAGCGCAATCTTACGATCACGCTCCTCGGTAGCCATGGAGGAGGATTCGAGAACTTGAGCAATTCTCTTCTCATGATCTGCCTTAAGCTTATCCAGCTCTTGGCGGAGATCCTTGTTTTCCACCACCAAGGTTTTAAGATTCTCGGCCTCTTCAATCATATCACATGACTGTTTTACCAGTGCTATAGTCAAGATAACAAAAGTTGAACAAAAAATTCGACTGTGAAATACAAGACAAAATTTGAGTTCTGGAATGCTTACCTTCAGCCTCATCCTTAGAAACTTTCAATTGTGCATTTTCAAGCCGGAGAGCTTTGATTTCTTTCCGCTTGTTGCAAACATTCTTCAATAAATCCTGGTTATAGGAATATACTTTCTGTAAGTCAGAATACCCAAAGTCAGAAGTCTACTAAAGACTCGGGCTAATATTTTTACTAATATGAGCACGAGCCTTGGGGCTACACTAGTTCATTCTTTGGCATCCTAAGGAAGCATAAAACAGGATTTGACTGTCCAGCTTCATGCTTGGGGGCTAGAGGATATGATATAGAATAAGGAAAAATGTGAGTTGGAATTCCGACTTACATATTGTTCACGAGCGAGCTTGTTCAAACTTGCATTCACTTCGATGCTAACCTTCTCGGTGAGGGTTAGGGGGACCACTGGCGCAGTTGGAAGCTCGCCGATCATCAGCTTCTCATCACGAAGACATACTTGTTCAAGAAGATCAGAGTACTTGATGTCCTCTTCTTCTTGTGCTTCTTCTTCAACAGAGGTGGTGTGGCTTTCTAGGCATTGCCTGGCCAGCCGTTGGATCTCCTCTGCAGATTTCTAAGATAAGCCAAATTTGGCAAGTCCCAGATTACTCAGGAGATTGTCGGCGAAAACCTCTGCCGAGGGATCATTACTCGAAGAGGGTTCACCCTTATCAAGACCTGAGTCACCCATGGTGACGTCAGTTTGTGATTCAAGGATCACTGTCTCTGTTGAAAGAGCCGGATCTTCTACAACGATCGGAGATGGAGTAATCTCTGGCGCTGCAGAAGGTTGAGGGGCAGGAGTCGGAGGAGCCATGGCAGGAGAAGCCAGTGTTAGCTTCGACTGGCGCAGGGACTTAGAAGTAACTCCCTTCCCCTTTCCCTTGATGAGCTGTTTAGCTCTGAGAAGGTAATAGAACAAAGAACATTACATCTCAGAAATAATTACAAATGAAGAACAAAGGAGGAAGTTGTGAGGAAAGTTACCTCTTCACAACAGGCACCTCCTTTGTGCCGATAGCCACTGTCAGAGCTTTACGCTTCCGAGGAACAATGTCCGGCAGTGGAACCAATTCTCCCTCCTCCCGAGAAAATTCAGGAGGATATCCCTCGATAGGTGCGAGCTCCGACTCGGGGAGGTTGGCAAGCTGAAAAGAAGATAGTATCTCAGTATTGCAAAATTATGTAAAGATGAACACATGAAATAAGTTGCTGCTAAAACTTGCCAGTACAACGGGGTTTTCTGCCGTGTGCATGTCCAGAGACAGCTCCAGAATCTTCCTCTTGATCTACTCCTTTATCAGCCATTTGATTTGGCATATATAGTCCTTTTCCAAGTAGGTCTTGGGACTGATTTAGAGTGTATCTTTCTCGGATGACGTGATGGAGTGCATCAGTCGATCTCCATGATGTTGGAGAGGCTGGATCCATCGTTCCACCCAGCATTGGACTAAGTCAGACCCTCTAAGGCCCTTGTGTTTCATCAAAATATTCGATCCGCCTCTTGGCGAGAAGGAGATCGTCACTCAGAGTCGGAGCGACCTCATCCTAGGATTTTTGGGGCGTGGCGGCTCCATCGACAAAAGCCGGCAAAGCAGTAGCTTTGCAGGGAGCGGGAATATCCTTGTGGTAGAAGAAAGTGGACGGCCATTGCTTGACTGACTCACTAGCCATAATCCGAGGATAGACGCGCTCTCGCCTAACCAAAAAACTAATAGTACCGGTAATATAAGGATTACCAGCAGTTATGAAATTTCTTCGGACATGGAAGTAGTACCGGAAAAGAGTAAGGCTCGGCCTAATGCCGAGATACCCCTCGCAGAAAGATGCAAACGCGCTCATCTCTAAGATGGAGTTCGGGGGAAGATGATGGAGATGAACTCCGTAGTGATCAATAACCTCAGAAAAGAAATCTGAGGGAGGAAAGCTCAGACCTCTGTCAAGGTGAGTGCCGAAGTGCACTCGCTCGCCATCGCGAGGGTTAGGGATGGTTTCGCCGAGGCTGCTCCGCCAGTCACCGGCGCGGAGGATCCCTTCTTCTTCCACGCCACGGAGCTTGGCGTCATCGAGGACACACGGGATCCAAACCCCACGATTGCTCTCCTTTTCCGCTGCTGCTGCCGTCGTTGTGCCGGAAGATGATGTGGAAGCCATTTTTTCATGTGCGCCGGTGACCTTGGATGGGCGGCGCTGGGAATTTTTGGGGAGCAGGGAAGCTCTGGGTTTGTGGGAGGAGTAGAGGAGAAGGAAACGGCGCAAGGAATTGGTGAATGAGATGGGGAAAAGAATCCTCACCACTTATATCTACCAACCGCGTCAAGATTCGTGTAAACACTACAGTAAATATGCCACGCATCGTGGAAAGAACTGGGTAACCCCCCGCGTGATGATTACACCGCCTTGATCTCCACACACGCATTGAAATGGCGCCTCGGTTCCACGAAAGTCAGACCCACCAACGGTCGTGCTGACAGGAAATGTCTGTCAGTGACGTGACTTGACCATGACTGGTGTCAGGTGACGTCAGAGACCAAGTTCCGGCTTAGTTTGAAATTCAAGCTGGAAACCCGAATAATGTATTTGTAGATCCGACTCATGTTTGAGACCCGGATCGTATCTTTTCTTTTGAAGTTTCAGGAACCCTTCAAGATTATGCAAGCCAAAGATCAAGCTAGACGATGATGAATCCGACTTTGGATCTTGGAGGCCTCCGGGGGCTGCTGTTGGGGATATACTTTCCGGGTATCCTCACTGTACCTCGCTGACCAGGGTGGCCCACTTCGGGTTAGAGATTTTCTTCACGGTCGGCCTAGTCAGGGAGAAGCGACAGAGTCCAATCCGGCTACGGGAAGGCCCAAAAGACTTACCGACATAGGCCCATAGTGTTACTTGTAGTTTAAGATGTACTCTGTAACTGACTCTTAGTCGTAGACGGATAAATCTCTCCTGTAAATCCAAGGACGGATATCTATATAAGCCGTCCTAGGGAGAGCCTTTAGGGCACCCTCACAATAGTCTAGAATCTCAACTTGCACAGGCGAAACTCTTGTAACCCATATTCCGGCTCTGCCATATTACTAGATTGCTAGCAGGAGTAGGATCTGTCCAAAGCCGGTGGATTCGAACCTAGGTAAACTTGTGTGCTCACCGTCCCAGAATACCGTACGTCTCACACCCCTCTCTTCCACACACCCCGAGGACCACCTCATGGCGTACTTGTCATCAATCCGACGACACAACTCAACAAATACCATCGGAGATAGCTGAAATCCATATTTATAATCACCCAATTATGAAGTGATGTTTGATGTCCACATAGCAATCCTATGATACCTCGTAGTAACACAATATCATGGTCTAAGGAAACGATATTTAACATAAGAAAGAGATAGCAATCAAACCGAGTGGCACGATCAACAAATATGCTCATTAATGGTTTATGTCCATCACATCATTCTCACAATGATACGGTTCCATTATCAAGTGACATTATATGTTCTTGGTTAGGGAACCTTAACTCTATCGCTTTCCTAACAAACTAGTCATAAGAGGCTTACTAGAGATACCGTGTTGTTTATGTTTCCACACATGTATTTGGTTTCCGGTTAATACAATTATAGCATGGAGAATAAACACTTATCATGAACAAGGAAATATAATAATAAAACTTTATTATTACCTCTAGGGTATATTTCCAACAGTCTCTCACTTGCACAAAACTCAATAATCTAGTCTTCATTTGCATATTTAGCACCTATTTGTTGCTTGTGGTAAACTTAATCTACGATTCTGACACTTTCAGGTCCGTGTGTATTTTGCATGTCTTTGCGTCTCTAGCACCACTCATTCTCAATGAGATGGCATTGTACAAATGTAGTCTTCCGGTGAGGCCTCAGTTCAGCCAAACATTAATATCATTGTCGTACAATAGACCTGCATAGTATAGCCCGCTTGGAACAACATCTAGTTTGATAACAGACTACTTGACACAAATGCCCCTCTATTGCTGCTAGAGCAGGCATATACTCGGCTGACGTTGTAATATCCGTCACAATGTTATAACTTTGAAACTCATCAAATCCATCATGAAACTTTCTTCCATCTCACTGTGTCGCCTTATTTCTTAACACATAGCCTAAACATAGATAAACGTTATTTGTATATGCGACAAAACTAGTACCAATGTAACATATTATAGCGAACTAGTTTTTTCACCTCTGAATAAGAACATATTCTTAGTTTTTCCAAAGCACACAAGAAGTAGAGTTGGGAGACAAGTTGTTGGTCAGCTGGGAGGAGAGTATCCTTACATTATACTACCAATCCGTATAGATGCAATACTCTTCTATTCTGCATGGCAGGTTGATATTTATCTTAATATGTTCTAAGTGACTTGTTTAAAGCAAAGATATTGTCCTGCAGAACATCTTTGAAGAACACACCTATATGAGTCTGACTGTCAAACATCGCAGTATGATGCCTAAGCTCTCTAATAAACTCATGAAAGGCACTGGAGTATGACACCTAAGCTCCAAACCATGGGGAAGCCTTGCGGAAGCGCTGTATCAGTCTAAACTTTGTGTGAAATTAGTGCGCACCAAACTTGTAGTTCAAAGCATAATCCACTATTCAAGTTGCAATCTAGTGTAGCATCAAGTTCTAAGTGGAAGTTCAACTTAACAGTATCCACCTCGCACCAGTATATAATCAATGTTCTACAACTGTTCAATGTGATATGATGAGATGTGCCTATGAGACTTTGTGGGTGATTGTTGGAATTTGGTTGTGGTCTTTCGCCCATGGCCTAATACAAAATTTGAAATTCTCAAGGCCCATTCATGCCTAGCAAGGGGTGTGAAAGGACATTTATTGTCTTAATCAATTTTGGTGTTCGTTAACAACTTGAGGATCATTTTACCGTGTGCTAATATTTTCAGGTCAATCTACTGATAAGAGAAAAGTGATTGTCATCATGGAAAAATCCCTGGATAAAATAGAAGTTTCCTAGAAAGTTCAGACCAGAGTCTCCGGTGTGCAAAGACCGGAGTCTCCGGTGTGGTCCGGAGTTTCGCAGAAAATCTCCGTAGTGAATCAAAGTTGAAGCCCAGGGACACTCTGACTTGTGGTCTAGAAATAGGCTAGATATTGGCCAGAATCTCCGGTGTACTCCGAGAGACCAGAGCTTCCGGTCTGAGCAGTCCAGAGTCTCCAGTGTGCTTGGTCTAGAGTTCCTGGCAAAACTCCGAAGGGAGCATCAAGACCAGGCCCATGACATTCTGATAGGTGGTCCGGAGATGGACCGGAGACTGTCCGGAATCTCCGGTGTAGACCAGAGTCTCCGTTGTGCGGACGGGAGTTTCCGATGTGAAAACTCCCCAACGAGCAGAAAACGGTCAGAAATCAGTGGGCCTATAAATAGAGGACTTCATCCCCTACCTCAAGCTGCTCGTCCCAGAAAAGAAGAACACCACCATTAGAGACACCAAATTAAATAGATCTCCCCATCCAACCATACAAAGTCGTTGATCTTTGGAGGATTGAAGGAGGAGGTCTTGATCTAGAGCTTCATCAAGAGAGATCTTTATTTCCCCCTCATTCACTTAAGGGACCCTTGCTCTAAGGTTTCATTGGAAACCCTAAGCCTTGATTTGTTTCTTACAAGCTTGTTTTTGATTTTTGTGGCAGCTTGCTTGGATTTAGGAGCCTCCAATTCAGTTGTGGATGTGTGCATCGAACTTGTTGTAAGGGTGTCGGCTATCACCTTGAAGGTTGCCGATATAGTGGAAGCGTGAATCAATCTCTTTGGGGTGAGGTTCACCGGAGAACAAGGGAGGCCTCTCGTGGCGTAGGTGGTTTGATACCATCCCTCTCCAAATGCATACATATTTCCCCTCAAAAGGAAGGAACTGTGGGAAATCATCCTTGTGTCTCCACATGCTTCATTTCGGTTACTTCTATCCTTTACCGCACCTTACTTGTATCTTGTTCTTGCTCAGTTAGTTGTCCTAGTGTGACATATAGGTAAATTCACCTTAGTTGCATATCTAGAGAATTTACCTTTTGTGTCAAATCCTAAATTGAAAAATAGTAAAATTTGAAGTAGCACCTATTCACCCTAATCAGGGTGTCTATATGAATTTTTCAGGATGGCACCAATGTTTAGTCCCACCTTACTAGTTTGGAGAGAGTTGCACCAATATATGCAGTGGAGTGTTCTACTACCTCCTATAGTGAGAGAAGAGTAGTGACTTACACACGTCGTTTGGAAAATTACTGCGCGAGTTATTTTTTAACAGTCATTTCCGGCATTTTCGGATCACGAGCTGTTACTAACTCGGACGTGGGATGCGACCCACATCTTACCCAACCGGTTCTATATAAGCGGCTCTGGCGTAAATCCTAATCACGCTATACACATCCTTTTCTCTGCCTCTAGAGCCTTGCACCGCCACTACACCTTCTCCATCCCCTCTTTCGGCATGCACCGGACGACAGAACAGTAGGCCTCTGGAACCCTGCCTCTCGTGAACCTGTGCGGGTGAGGGGCGATCAGATTTTGGAGAGCACTTCTACGCGACTACTGATAGCAGCACGTCGATCGGCCACTCCTTACCTAACGAAAACTTCTTCCCGGACATCAACAACCTCTACATCGACGACATGACTGACGGCGCTGGTATCAACGTGAACCTCAACGCCAACCTGAACACGAACGCAAATCTGAACGTGAACGTAAATCCTCCTGCAACATCATAAGCAATCTGCTCCTATCTACTTCGGTCTTTGTTAAAGTTTTTTAACTAACTTTTGGAATAGATGTGATCTATTTATCTTTGTTAGATGTGATCTGTTCATCTGTTCTGCTAATATGCATGATTAGATTAATTTTTGCAATTATAGTCATGCTATATTATTAGTTATTTCGGATTAAATATTACGATAATTTGCTTATATACTCATCAAATACAGCCAAATCATCATATATATATATATATGGTGAGACCTGCGGCTATACGGCAACGTTGGTTCTGATGGCGCCCTCGCACCGGCGTCCTCTGCGAGTTCCCATTACTCAGGATGGGAACGGGCGACAAGGACCTGGCCTTGGACCCGATCGTGTGTCCTCAAGGCCAATTTTAGGGGTTACCGGTCGACTGGTTAAAAAAAATCAGTGGCCTCACTGGTCTACTGTGTATTCGGGGCCGATCCAAAATTTAATTATAACACTATTTACCGTGAAAAATATTTGATAATATTAAAATTTTGTACTCATATTTTCAAAAATAAAATTACTAAGAATAATCTTTGTGGATTTGACCGATCTCGAGGTGTACTCCGCCCGTAGAATTTCAGGCGAGAGGCTCGCAAGCGTACACTCACCGTACATAGGCTAAGCAAGCATCCAGCTGATTGATTCCTAGCAGCAGCTAGCTAGCAAAACTAACATACGCAAACACATGTCGCGATGACCGATGAGTCACGAGTTTCACATCTCCTAAGGCCTTGTTCGTTTTTTGGGTTTTAATCCAGCCGTGGAAGTGATCCAGACTTGGATCGGGTTGATCCAGTCCTGTCACCAAAACCCCACTAATCCATATCAATCCTTTCCCCATAATTTCTTTGAGCATTTCAGCTGTTCGTTTAATCCCACTTGGTACACGTGCAGCTAGGAAATTTCAAATTTCACAAAAACAAAAATATTCTAATTTGAGCTAGCACTCAAATAAACATACAAATGTTCAAACATGACCATATTTTCCAATATTAAGCAGTACATGGACTCTAGATCAACATGTACTCCCTTCGTCCCAAAATAAGTGACTTGGGTTTGTCTAGATTCGCATATATATAGGCTTAAAACATGTCTAGATACATACCAATTTTAAACAAAATTAAATTATTTATTTTAGGGCGGAGGGAGTACAAGAATTCAGACCGAATCAACATGAAACATGCTTTCTAGAAAAGTGCTAGTAGCAATATATGACTAAAACTAGCCAGTTTGCATTACAAGATGATTCAAACACAAAGCTTAAGATTAAATTCATCACTTCCCAGATCTAAGTAACAGAATTCAGTCAAAATTAACATGATGGACACAACTTTGGCACTTCATGAACATCACAAGACTAATCAAGGTAAAAGCAAAGGCATGATTTCAATCTTCATCCAGCATCTCATTGGTTCATACTAGATCTCGCATCATATGAGCTAGGCACCGAAACCAAATTGCGACAGTCTCTAAGAGCTTAAGCATCATGTCATCCTCCTCCTGCATTGAAGAAAATAAAAAGGAACTTTAGAAAATTACTTGTCCATCATACAATATATAGGTGCAATTATAATATTCCGGGAAACTACTGTTCAATTCTGAATCAAGAAACACATGTGCATACTGCAGCACAACACCGACAATTTCCATGGAAACTACTCCTACATAGTACCTACCATGGAAACTACTCCTATATAGTACCGACAATTTCTTGATTCAGAATTGAACATAGATGGGATTGTAAAGTGAATCAATAACTTCTCCTATACATAACAATATAGTACCTACCATCAACAATTAAATTCCTTCACCAAATCAAATGAACATATACAGAATACTTGCTCTCATGACATTAAACTTTTACTATGGGTCTAAATGACAATAAACTAGAAGCTGGCAATAACATAGCAGTGACCAATGTGGCCAACAAATGATAAGCAACCCATGCACTTGATCAACCTAATTGGGGAAACAAAAGCAATAATAGAAATAAGACACAATAAAGGCTATGCATACCTTCAAAACTTATCCACCTTTCCTCTTAGCCAAAGAAGAGCAATTTCGGGGTCGCTCTCATTGAAACTGAGAAATGTCTCTCGGTTAGCTAGAATCTGGAACACCTCGGCTGCCTTTACCTTTTCATTTGGTGACAATGTCATTGTTGTAAGGACAGAGATGCACCTCCTGATTGAATAATCATTTGCCTGCACAGACTCATTTTCCCTCGCCAAAACATCATCTTCTTCTTCGACTTGTTTGATTTTGACATCAATGTACCTCTCTAGTGCTCCTTCCAGTGCAACACCTTTCTTCGGTCTCTTTGGCTCATTCTCTTGATTGGATATTGTTGGTGCACTAGTCTTTCTAGGGGGCCTATGTACATTCCTTTCAGCAGTTGCATCTTCAGTTCTTCGCGGTATTGCACCTGCAGTTGTTTGCGGCCTTGCATCTGGAGCTTCATCTTGTGCTTGATACGCATAGCTTTCTTCCAAGTCTGGAAATTCAACTCCATTGCTGCTGAGCTGGTCTCCCTCGTTTACTTGAGTAAGAACATGATACTATGGGGGTTGAGTAGAAGTAAAGTTCCAAGTCCCTTCAGCGTACTGACCATCATACAACTCTCCCAAAGCCTCAAAGAGAGGAAAAGGCTTCTTGCGGAACTTCTGAGCTTTAGGAAATGACTGCATGATGTATAATGGAGGCATAATGTATAATGAGAGTAAAACATAGAAAATCAGTTCATCGAACGGATACATGATGTAGGAATAAACATAGGAAATAGCTTCTTACAGTGATGATGTTGTCCCACAGATGTGGTTCGGCCTCGATCATGCACCTCTTCTCATTCCAAAAAGTACCACTCTACATCCGTGCTTCTTTTAGCATCTTGTAATCTCTTTTCAATTTCCTTTCCTTCATTTGAATCTGATTCTTATCCATGGTTACATATGTGTATTTGGCGCGAAACTCATGGACGATCTTGTTCCAAGCCTCCGAAGACCACCCATTGTTTCCCTTGTATTGAGGAACATTGTGCTCATGAAGTAGCTCAACTAGGGTCTTCTCGAGTTCTGGATTCCAAGATGCTCTTTCTATATTCCAGAAAGAAAAACAGTTGAGCTATGGAACATTTAATTCAATCATTACCATGTATAAGCAATCATTTAAGTAAGAAAGAACATTACCATTAGAAGAACCATCATGCTTCTTTTTTGAACGAGCTTTAGGAGATTTTTTCTTCTGGCTAGCTTTAGACAACGCAAGCATCTTGGGAGAGTTTCGAAACATCTTACCTATACACACAATGCAGTATTGAAATGCCATAACACATTATTAAAATATGGTTTTCATCACACAATATTTATTATCACAACCAAATTACTTGCCCATCATACAATATTCATAACACAAGAAATATTCATAACACTTATTACAGCCCACTAATTTCTACGTTGTTGGTAATCAGCCCACATTGCATGAGCTATCGAGTCTCTTAAGTTGTTGCCTTCAATATTTCCTTCATCATTTTGTTGATCACCATCGGGTAGATTGACAAATTGTAGTGGATCAATATTATCTGGCTGGTTCTCTAACCAATTTTCATCTCCATTCATTGATCGAATGATGTTGTGTAAAGCAGCAGCAGCCAAGGGAATCTTTACTTGGTTCTCCATTTGGTGAAAGGTGGCAACTTTGAGGATTAGAAATCGCTTCTTTAAGACACCCAAAACCCTTTCGTCATGATTCCTTAAGACGGCATGGCGATTGTTGAAAAGTTGTTTGTAGTTTTGGGGCCTACGGTGTCCATGCCCAAACTCCTTCAAATGGTACCTCACCTTACGATAGGGTGCAAGCAAGGACGGTGTGTTGGCATAACCACCATCTACTAGATAAAACTTTCCTGGAGGTACTTGAAACTTCCCTACAGGTGTGTTCATTGCAGATCTAAGAACCCTAGCATCAGTTGCTGACCCTTCCCATCCAGCGGACACATAGGTTATGTTCAGATCAAAATTGCAAACTACCATCACATTCTGGCTGAGAGTCCCTTTCCTATTTCTGAAAGGTGCGGCTTCTTCAGGTGATATTGATACAGGGATATGGGTTCCATCTATCGTACCTAGGCAATTCTGCAAAATAGACACTACATATGATTTTCTTGAACTTTAAAAATGCGAACATCAATTTTCATGGAATAGTTAAGAGAAGTCACCTTGAAGTAAGGATAAAATCTGTTATTTCCATGTATTTTTGGATGTACTTGATTTGAAGGAGGCCTTAGAAATCGCAAGTTGAGGACATGGACAACTATATCAAAGAACCGCCTCATTTGATGGTGGAATGTATCGTTGCTATGCCCAAAGAAGACTTGCAGATCCCCATATGATGCATTGTGGCTAAGCATATATAGAAAGAATGCAAGCTTCTCCTCAACCTTGATCCTAGTATCACGCACCAACTTTTCCCTTCTAAGATAATTGGCCAAGGCTTTGAAGATATATGGTTCCATTCTAAATGCAATCCTACAATTCTTGACGTGGCCTTCAAGTAGCTCCCTAACCTTTTCAGCCCCGGTTAGCAATGATGTATGTTGCGGCTCCCTTTCCCACTACTAGGATCCTATTCTTTCCCTAGAGTTAAAAAACAATCGGCTATTTTTATTAACCGTAGGCTACTGGTATAATTTATCTCAATCGTTGTAGCTTTTTAAAGTCTGAACTAATTGTTGTTTTTCTCATGTGGGCATCTACCTACCAATGTGCAGGAAGAGCCACAAAGTTTATTTTAAAAAATCAGATATATTTTTTTTTGTGCATCTTGCGGCCACTTTCCTTCACCACTACTAAGCAAGAATCAGAAATTGGGCATGCTCAGGAACGCTCTTAAGATCAGCTCACAGGGTATTCTCTTTGCAGGCAATATCAGCTCACACTTACAGGGTACGCTCTTTGCAGGTAAGATCAGCTCACAGAAATATGTCCCTATCTCAATAGGAACGACACCAGGCCATGTCTTGGCTGTCGGGGATCTAAATTGGGATGCCCAAATCCCAATCGTTTACCTCCCCGTCCTCCTCCTACCGGCGGTCTCCTTCTCCTTGCGCCGTTTCCCCCATTATTTTCAAGAATTCATCTCCGGCCAAGAACCCTAGCTATGAGATGGGAAGGATGAGGAGTAGGAGGCGGAAGTACCGGTGAGAACGCTGCCGACGGAGGAGAGAGTCGGCGGTGGAGGGGAAGGCGCCGAGTTGCCGTCACCGTCGCCGTCGCTGTCGCCGTGGTGGACTAGATCGCCGCGTCGTCACCGCCCAATCTTCGCATCGTCGACACCCAGTCTTCTCGTCTGTTGTGGATTGTTTCCACGGGTCGGTTGGCGAGATTTTTTTTCCAGCCCGTCTAAGTGGAGGATGGATGGGTTGCGTTGGGCTAATTTTCCAGACATGGTGTAACCGAAGACCGAATTTTCGTGAGCTGGAAAAAAAAACTAGTCGAGCTGGATCGGGCTGGATTGGGCCACAATCCAGGCCATTCCATGCCTTGGTTGGATTAAACAAACGAGGCCTGAGAGTTGTGGGTCGGCCCTGCTGACCCAATGGGGCCGCCTTCACTGACCCAAATATTGTTTAGGGCTGACCCCGTGATCCATTGGACTTGAAATTTTGGGTCAGCGACCCAGCGGGTTGATCCGGTCCATTCCCATGCTGACCTAGGGCCACTCAGTTTTATGGTAGATTGGACAAAATTGATCCAAAATTTAAATAAGTTTATAAAATAAACTTGTCGTGAAACTATTTTACCGGACTAATCATTTTGTATAGTCTCTAACACAACGACTTCACACCCTGCAGCATAGCATTTTTATTCTAGGCGCTATACCCTTGCTAGCGTTGCGGCTGCGGGGCTAGACTGGACCCACTCGTGGTCATGTAGTGGCTACAGGCTGGACCCTACACTAATATATATATAAAATGTCTAATAGATATTATAGAATAATATAGTGGCTGAGTTGGTTGAATTCTTTGTTATCTCTTGCTAGGTCGTGGGTTCAATTTTAATTGTTTTTTTATATACGCATGATTTGATTACTATTGCTACTTGAGAGCTTAGAGCTGTACAAGCGCTAGCAGTGGGGTTTCTTTTTGACTAAATAATATCTGAGCCGAGCCAAGCGCTAGTAATTCGACTCCCCGCCACACCATTTTTGTTTTTATTTTCGTTTACTAGATAGAACACTATGTTGTCCATTTCGTTTACAGCCAAAATGCAAGAGAGTTGTTAGCCTGGAGTAGTCACTAACGGTTGTAGCTAACTTGTGGTGTGTTTTTATATTTCCATGTTGCATTCTCTCGTTCCTTTTTCTTGAGCCAAATGTAGCTCGGAAGGGAAGACTTGGTTTCTTCCTTTTGCTTCATCTCCTGGTTTAAGCAAGAAGCCATTTGGCTCGGCTTAGATAGTTTGTAGTCAACAAAAAGCCACTACTAGCGCTTGTACAACTCTAAGCTATCAAGTAGCAATAGTCATCAAACCATGTGTATGTCAAAAAAAAGAAGGTTGAGATTAATATATAGCCTTATGTCTAACTATGAAAGCAATGACTTAGCGTTTAAAAAAAATGGTGATGCGGGAAATTGAACCCACTACCTAGCAATAAGGCAACAAAGGGTACAACCAACTCAACCACTCTATAAAGTCTATATAGAGGGAAATCCAATTCGGCTCACGGGTGCAAACGAACCGATTGTATGAAAACATATTTCAAAATTTTAAAAAATTAAGAAAAGAATATTTGCATGTACATCCGGGTACTAGATGGTATTACACAAATTTTATATACATAGTAGTATAGCGTCCAGCCCGTAGGCGCTACATAACCGCGAGTGGGTCCCGGCCTGGCCCCGCAGCCGCCACGCTAGCAGAGGTATAACTCCTAGGACAAAGACGCTATACTGCAGGGTGTGAAGCCATTGCGTTAGGCACTACACAAAAGGGCTAGTCCGGTGGAATAATTTCGCCGGTGAGTTTATTTTGTGATTTTTTTGAACCTTAGGTAAATTTTGTCCAATCTGCCCAGTTTTGGCCACGCCGACAGGCCTGTCGGCAGGACGGTGGGCCGGGTGATGACACCGAGCAGTCCTAGTCGGTTTGTCCGTAGGCGACAAGGGCCAATCGGCATCGGCAAAACCTAAGCCTATATTATTCCTATAATTTCCCAAAACTGCGTATTATTTTCAATGAAAATTATGTATTATTTAAAAAAAATACCACGTCTATATGGCATGTGAATCCAGCTGACATTATCGATTTTTTGGTAAAAAAGGACCACATGTCCGAATTAATAGTCAAAGAAGATATAAATATATTGTCAAACCACTTCACGATGGCGGTAGGGCCTGCCAGCCGACACGTGGCACATGCCGCCACGGATGGAGGCGACATAAGCTTTACACGATCAACGGCCAAATACATAGGTATCTATACACGATTATAAGATTCTAGGAGCCACGTGTGACCGACACGGGCCTAACCAAGAGAGCGAATCGAGCTAAGGTATGGGATTTTATATTTAAGCTTCTACCTTCGTCGATGAACATTTCACACTCCAAGTTGGATCGCAAAAGGAGAAGAGGAGACACTGCCTCCCGGGTCGGTCGCTCCGGCGACTCTGGAGACAACCCAAACCCTAGCAAAAACAATCGCCTCTCACACCCCTACCCGCACCCCATGTCCGCCGCCGACGCTGGCGCCGGTGGAGGCACTCATGTGTCAAAGGAGGAGGGCTCTGGAGGCACCCCATGCGGCATGTCTACGAGCGGAGATGCGACGGCTGGCGATGGCCATCGAGATGGCAAGTCACTGGCTAGACGGTGCATCACGGGAGGATAGCTGGATCATGCATGGATGTGGGGGGCGTGGTGTGGCACCGCGCCATGGTTGCGGCGCGACGACCGACCCATGGGACCAATCTGGGCCATGGCGGGCCTGGTCTGGGCCAAGGCGACATGCACCTGCCTGGCGATTCTGGTGGTGCAGGCTTGGGTTCTATGGTCTTCACGACTTCCCGAGTCTTGCACTTCGTGCCGGGTTTGGTCCTCCGACGGCCTGCCTTGGGTGGGTGCTCTGTTGTAGTGGTGGATGCCATGGCTCCCCTTATCCATCAACGACGGGTTGCTTTCTGCGGTAGTGGTAATGCCTGCAACACATCTCCTTCTTCCTCTTCCATAACCTGCCCAAAGCATGTCATCGTCTTGGGTGAAAACCATACTTAGCGGCTTTGGACGCTGACCACGACGGTGTGGTCATGGGCTTGACTGTTCTTTCCCCTCCTCGGTGCCAAGGGAAACCGGTCTTGTTTACTGGAGCAGGCAGCAGATGCGCCACGATGCCGTTTCCTTCTTGGAGGCGCTGCCTTGGCTGCGAGGGGAGTCCCCTTGGCTTTTGGAGAGGATGCTCTTGCTTCGACGAGGCCTGGTGGTTTTTGGATTGCTGGTGTTGGCTACTAGTCAAGACGAGGGTCTTCGGAGCACGATGTAGGACTTCATGAACACTTCCTAGTCAACAGCTTCTTCAAATTTGAATGGATCCTGCCATTTGCTCGCCGATCCTCTAGGCACATGAGTAGTGGTACGTTGGTCCGAGCAGCCTCGAAGTCGTTTTAGTGCTTGGTGGTGTCTGTCTAGTCGTCATGCGGCTCGGTGTCCCATCTCCTCGCCATTCTTGGCAGGAAATTGGGCAAGGCGAGCTCTACCGTATGACCTTTGTAGGAGTGTGTTGTAGTTGTTGGCTTTGTCTTGTATGGCCTTTGTAGGAGTGTGTTGTAGTTGTTGGCTTTGTCTTGGATGCGCGTGTGTGCTGTAGCTATTTGATATTGTTTCTCCTCTTTCAGCTTAATACAAAGACACATTGCGAGTTCTTTAAAGAAACCTTCGTGGATGAACGTTGCATTCATAAACTCTGAAGAGTGCTGCCTAATCTCCTAGATGACAGTTGCATAAACCCCCCTAGTAACCATCCGACATGTCCTGAATAACCTGTTTACAATTCGATGCAACGAGGATTCTTTGGGCATTCACATCCTGAGAGACTCCAGAGTGGGTGGATCAGTAATAGACGGGAACAGTTCAGAAAAAAGCAATAGACGGGAACACCACAACAGATGAACCCATGTACTGTCGTGCATGGTTACGGACCACTGCCGCAACTGACCTAACCATCTTGTCCCTTGACACCGCTCCATGAACGTTGACTTCAAGAGCATCTGCAGGCGGTGGAATCCACTTGGGAACCTGAATATGTTGACATGGTTTAGGAATAACAGGAACTGCAGGTTTGTTGAGAAAGTTCAGACCGGACGGGGACTCTGAAAAACACCTTCATGGATTCCCTTCCTCCTGGTTGTCCAGATCACCCATAATGTCACAAGGACTGAAATTGGTAACGACTTTATCATTGACAATATCCAACTCCTGGCGCTCGCTTTCAAGTTAAAAATCCTACTACTCGTTTCGCAAAAAAAAAACAAGACTACCACCCACAAAAAAAGAAGAAGTTAAAATGGCTACTGTTGCAGTGTTTGAGGATCCAAGAGGCTATGCGGGTCCGCAAAGTACTAATGGGCCTTACGCCTTGGAGATGTAGATGGGTCAATTACCTCCGGATCTCTGGCAGCCATTTCAAAAAAAAAAAATATTGGAACACACATATTTAGATCTCATAACTTTGTTTTGCAAAAGTTTCTATTAGTAATCATCAACGGCAGAACAAACAGTCCTAAAAATAATAAAATTACAAAAATTTCATTAGACCACCTAACGACAACTAAAAAGATCTACGAGTCAATATACATGTCTAGCATGTATGGCCAAAGTTTTGTTGAAATATATTATCATTTGTGATCTACATACAAAATATGATGTTAGGATCTAAACCAATTTTTCTCTTTTCGGAGTATCAGTTCTGTGATATTTATGCAGCCCAAAATACAACGTGTTTTTTTACTAAAGTTTACATGTACATAGGTCCGTCATATCACTATGTATCCCAGATAAAAAAACCGGAACTATTTGAACATCACTACTTTTGCAAAATTCGGCGCTACATGGAGCCCGAGACTTGAAACCAAGACTCGCTATAGTGCGATATTCAATTCCATCTTAATTCCCCTACAAAAGATCCAATAGGATGATTCTCAACAACAAATGACCCCGAATAATTGCAAAGATATATATGGAGTATCTCTACGATAGGGATACTTATTGACCATGCGTATCTCTTGTGGTAATCGAATTAATATGACCATAGACATCGAGTAGTGATTTTCGGAGATATTCATTTATTGCACATCGAAGATTTTGTAGCTGTATCTCTATATATACGGCATGCTCCTATACAAATACTGTATACTATCTACGAAACAGGAGGCTTCCAATTGCTTTACCTGATAGCCAAAGCAGCAGCAATGGCGAATCGTCTTTGTCTCCTCATCACGGCCGTGGCAGCCGTCCTCCTCACCGCCACAAGCGCCAACAATCCCAGGACCATGCATACGGCATACAACATGGTTCAGAAATATGGCTTCCCGCCGGGCATCATCCCGGAGGGCGTGCAGACCTACGAGCTCCGGCAGGACGGCTCCTTCGAGGTGCACCTCTCCAACGAGTGCAGCCCGCACGTCGGCGGTTTCAAGATTCGCTATAGCAGCCGGATCGCCGGGAACATCCAGAACGGCTCGATCAGCGGCCTCGAGGGTGTGAAGGTGAAGATCGCGATCCCCTGGATCAGCATTCGTCAGGTCAGCCGCGACGGCGACGAGCTCAGGGTGCGCGCAGGGAGGATAACCAGGTCATTCCCGGTTGGCGACTTCTCTACTAGCCCTCACTGCTAGCGAGCGTCGACCACGGGAACAATAGAAACGCAGCCACCGTTTCTTCGGTCACGTCGCTTGACGACTAGTTCTTTGTTGGTGCATGCTAGTACTCCCTCCGTCTCAAAATAATTGATTTTATTTGTCTAAATTATGTAGATACGTTTTAGTATGTAGATACATGAAAATTAGACAAATTCAAGTCACTTATTATAGAGTATTTTGTTTGGAATATGTGCGTTTTTTATCTATTTGTGTAATGCCACTGTAGCGTGGGTTGAGATTGGACACTCAAACAACAACAAAAATCGTTGATTGCAAAAAATTCCTCGGGGAGATCCAAGTCCATCGAAACAGGGTTCCGCTCCGCTATATGGCTATATTAATATAGCAACCAACCGATATATCCAATATGTCGGTACCGCAACACAATCAAGCTCAAAAGAAAAGAAGAAAAGAAAAGAGAAACAAATGCCAACACCGTCAGATCGACGATAACAAAGAAGGCCCGTAACCATTGTGCCCTCCAAAGTAGTCCCATCACGATCCTAGCACTTTAAACCGACGCGCCCTCCGAAGTAGTCCCATCACGATCCTAGCACTCTAAACCGACGCGTACCAAGAAACACATTCAGAAAGGAATGCGACGACGATGACACTGCTATCTGGATTGGTCCTAGGATTTCTCTCGGTACGGGAAAGGAAGTGGGGAAGGGGTACACCTGGTGCACTTCAAGTACGGCGACACCTGTAGGCGTCATCGCGTCGGTGTCGGACAAGCCGGCATGGATTTCTGCCGACCCCAAAAAATCACAACCCGAACGATCCTTAGTGCGCCACCTAGCTTGTCACCCACGAGCATGCGCCACCATGGTCTTGAGGTCCTCCTCGCCGTATTTCTGTGAACACCGACATGGGGCCTAGGAGACAGAAGACGGGAGCGGACGTGGCAGCATAGGCATACCCGGTCCGAACGAGCCCGTCCAATCCTAGATTGGGCCAGCAAAGCTCCTACCACCATGCTGTAGTAGGCGAGCAGCAGCGCCACCACCATCCATGCACAACCGCCATCCCAACTCCATCTCTGCAAAGCACCCCCGCCCGCAGAACAACCAACCTTGCCCAACCCAGATGGGGCCTAGATATGGGCCGAGCAGGCTCAAGTCACCGACCGCGCTGCTATGGCACCTTGCCACCAAGACGTAGCAATGCCGCCTAGAGACAACCTAGGGCCGTCGTGTCGCTTCTGCAAGCCGATCCACACCACCACTGGCTGCTCCCTCCCGGGTCAGGCCTTCGTGCGCGTGGAGAAGGCCGAGGCTGCCGCCACCAGCTCTGTGGCGCCACACGGGCAACGTCCGGCGGTGACTACCGGCTGCAGTTGCGACATCCTAGCATTTAGGACTAAACAAAGGATAGATTTATGATTTTGTGCATCTGCATACATGCATCTGAAATTTGGAGTAAATTTTTTCGCCAAATTAAAATGCTAGAGTGATCAGAGTTCTCTTACTCCGATGAATTAGGTTTAGGTCATCTGAGGTGAGTGGGATGAATTTTGACATGATCTCTAGGAATTATAATGATTTTGGGAGAATAATTTGAGTTCATATTTAAGTATGAATCACTTTTGAAAAGATTTAAAATTTAGTAGTATTAAAGATTTGATTGTTTTAAAAAGATATTTATAAATAGAAAGTATGAATCCTTGAATATCTATTGAATATTATACATGAAAAAGAAATGAATATAATATAAATAGAAGAATTCAAATAAGAAACTTTATTTCTTATTCTTTCCTTCATTCAATAACAATAACTCAAATACAAACAAATAAATAAATAAGAGATTACATTACAGAAATAACAATTGTATTACAAGAAAATGAGCTTTATTGAATAACAAATACAGATTACAATGTCCTCTACAGAAGTCAAATGAAAATATTACAGAAATGATAAAATAAAAACCCTAAACTACTATATGTCTATTTCCTAATCTAAGCTTCTTGATCATCAGAGGCTTTGTACATGCAAAACAAAGAAACAAACAGAAATACAAAGGAAGGGTTATGTTAGTTTTGCTCTCAGTTTTAAACACTAAAGTGCACTGTTTATTTTACATCACAGAGAAATTTAAATAAAAGGGGCAAATTGCACCAATATGAAGTATATGCTCTTTTAAATCAAAAGGGCTTTAGAACATCATAAGCGAAATAGGGGAAAGTTTCACTAGATTAGTATATTAAAAGGAAGGGTCAGTAGATATTTCTACTTGATCTGATCCAAAGGAAAGGCTACATTGAAGCAGCTTATTCCTCTAACTACATGATGTGTGTTGTCGACCAGCTGAGAGAGAGAGAGAAGGAGAGGTAAAACCACACTCGCACATAGCAAAACCAGCTTTTCTCACCACTTCACAGCCACAACCATAGTTCTATCTCAATAACACACAAGGACCACCACTAGTTCTTGAAAGTTTTCCACCAGATCAACCAACTATTCACCACAACAATCCACCAAGAAACCATACAAGATGGTCACCTAATGGAGGGGTGGATTAGGAGGAAAGCAAGGTCATGCTAGAGTAAGGAGAAGAAGGATCAGTTCCAGGAGGTACAGAACCAGGCCAAGAAGGACCAGTAACTAGCAACAACATGCATCAAGGTAGCAGGCAACAATAGCACAAGGCTATAGCTATGACAGTCTGCTCCAAATCCCAGGGTATATTCCAAACCTTTTGATCCAACACTTGAGAATGTACATGTACATTGAATGGGTGTTGGAGAGGTATCCTTAGTGGTTATCTAGCTAGCATAATAGATACATCATTGGATATCTACTAAGCAAGCAACAAATCTAGTACCTATTCTTAATAAAAGATTAGCCTCAGACCAGCATCATAGGCTAAATAAGAAACAACAAGATCAATATTGTTCTTATTTTAGATTCTCCAATCTTTGCAAATAAAAGGGCCATTAAGAAGCCCAGTTCAGGAGAATAGTTAAGCAAGACTGTAATCTTTTGTACCATTCTTTAGAAGGTGTCACGAAGATTCAGTTTACCTAGGTAAACCATATTCAGAGAATTCCGTCTCTAAATCTTCATATTAATTTTATCTAATCACTTTCCTAAACATTATTTAGGAATCGTGTCTGTTTACCTAAAAGAATCATGCATATAGCTCATATGTATGGGAAGAAGTAATATCATCACTCAAAGGAGTAATCCTTATCTGTAAAATAGCTGATCATCTCACTAGATAATCACAAGGAGTAGATCATATCATCTTTGTAAACCATCTGAAGCAAGTTCTAGAGTAACAAACCACTAGTATTACTCTTAAACAAACCATCAGAATAATTGGAACAGATAACCAGCCATAATGCTTCAGTACTGAAGTACTCCCACTACCAACTAATAATCATCTGTTAATCCTAGTTTATCAACATAACCTCTATCCACATATTCATATAGATAACATAAACTTTAGATTTGGGTAATACTCCAACT
This sequence comes from Avena eriantha, assembly GCA_910589775.1. NCBI lineage: Eukaryota > Viridiplantae > Streptophyta > Magnoliopsida > Poales > Poaceae > Avena > Avena eriantha. Next base: position 72,827,990 of record OU342743.1, on the reverse strand, counting down.
TGACAGAAATCATAGCATCCATAGCAATTCAACTAAATAACAGCAGATCAAGTCATGAACTGCTACAGGGTTCTATAGCAATCCAATATTTCTATTTCATCAGATAAAATTTCACCCACATGAACATCTTCTCAAGAAACAATTAAATCATCTTCGGAATCATTTTTATACATTATCTCTCACATTTTTGATACAGCAAGGTAATCTAACCATAGTGTATTATCAACACCCGGATTTTTAATCCCAGATGCATGTTATGCCATACATCGCAATCCCAAGATTACCATTTTTGCGAGACATAACATATTGGATATCACAGTACATCATCCATTACAAACCATAATAAGGTCTTACACAAATAAAGGATCTCATGATCCAGTCTTAATACAAACAAGCAGCGGAATAATAAGCGTAGCAGTGGGCTCCATCTTCAGTGTTACAGGCAATGCTGACGATGGGAGATGATCCTAGTTGTCGTAGCCGTCCTACTGTCCATCTTTCTGATAATCCTCCTCATAGTCTGGCCACGGGAATAGCCAGGGACAAAGCCATGAGTACTCTTTAAGTACTCGCAAACTATCACTAACAAGTAAGGTAGTTCCAGTAGGAATGCTAAGCTTTAAGTTTATTTGCAAAAGCTAGATTTATCTTAAGCTGAGTTCAGAAGTAACGAAAGCTAAATTAATGTTCTAAATCACTTAAGTGGGAAACTAGTTTTCATATTCACAACCCTGTTGTGGTCAAGTCAAAATCATAGATCACTTCACAAGTTATTTTGAAAACATCTAACGACGGAACAGTATGGCCACTCCAACTGTCCATGACCACGGATGTGACTATTCAAATAGTTTAACACTCTGCAGAGGTGGTACTCTTTCACCACAAAATTCGATACATCCGTCAAGAATAACTCTGAATCATCATACTTAGTATGTGGATAATCAATCATAACCTTTCAGTTACACACTCTAGTATAGACACCTCCCTTATGAGCTTGGCCTCCCAACCATGGCCATCTGCCATTCTGGGCACTGCATAGGTGGACATCATCAAGAGGTAGCCTCAGCTCAAACCTCTCCCACGAGGGAACCCATACTAATGCATATAAACTTCCGGCTAAGCCCTACCCAATTCAGGTATTCTGGTTGTACGGTAAAATTGGAATGGTATCGCATTCGAACCCAACCATCAGTTTTATAAAGGGGCTAAGGCTCATGCCTCAACATTTTCATCATCATAAACCATTTGTGTTTCTCAACGCATGTCAAAACATCTCAATAGAATGACTCATCATTCCAAGGTTTTCATAATCATTTTCACCAAGTATTCCCATCTAAGTGATCAAGTTTTATGCTTAGCACTAGCCACTAAGGTTAAGAGTGTTCACTAATGAGGGGTACTAATCTTCAATCTCATGCCATAGTATGACATCTAAGTGTTACTAGATAGGCCAAGTTTTATACTCTTTATGCTATCTATATTAAAGGTAAAGAACTTTGGTAAAGTAAAAGAAAGTAAAGCTTGCAAGTAAAACTTGGAATTGGTATAATCAAATATATAACCAAAGCATGCCTAATGCATTTGGTTAAGTTAACAAGGTGGCAAGTGTTAACTTGCTTAGTTCTAGCTTGCCTTGATTGGTGCAGTGATTGAAATTCTCCTCGATTTCTTCAGGGTAGAACTCCTCCTCCTCGTAGACTTGGTCGGTACTATCGTCTATAAAGGAATACGGGGTACACAATCACCAAACAATATTTATCTATTTCTATATAGCACACTAAGGCTCACACTTGATGATCTAGCATCATCACAATCATCACATGAATTAAAGAACTACTTTCATTATTTTATTTGAGAAAAGTAATTTCTCCTCATTGAATTTAATTAGGATTTAATATACTCCAAATATAATATGGGATCATGTGGACACATGACATCACCACATCTTCTAATACATGGGAATGTGATTTAAATGGTTGGTCCCATTTTATAAAGTTGAAGATTATTATTTAATAGCTTTAAAGTGACTAGAAATGCCCTAATAGCATTCTTTTGGTACTAGTCCAATGTCACTGCATGCAAACCTAAAAATTATTATATATTCAGATAGATATCATCAAATGTGATTTTTGAGAGTTGGAATCAACTCAAAAGCTATTATGGTTGATTTTTGAAAAATGTTTGAATGTTGAAAAGTCCCTGTCTTGTTATTATTGCTATATGTTATCTCTAGATCCAATTGGTTTAAATCCAACGGGCTTGGATAGATATTTTAATTATCTTTCTAACAAAATTTGAATCATGCATTTTGATTAAGTGAAACTCTCTGAATTGATTTTTAAATAAGTGGACATAATCTAGTTTTAACTAAATTAGAAAAAGATTATTTGAATCGTTGGGCTACGCGCGGGCGCAGCGGGTTGCTGACAGGATGGTCCTATGTGTCAGCAACTATTACTACGCGAAGCGGTAAGTTTCAATTTCAGCCGTGCGATTAGACTACGATCTAACGACGGTGGTTCGTCATTCCCGGTGAACAGGTCTCCGACGAGGACAAACCCTAGAGACACGGTGTAGGTCTACGGGGGGCTCACATGGGCCCTAGCTACGGTCGGTGATGGGGGCGTTCGAGCTGGTAGACGACGGCGGTTCGAGGCGTGGTCGCGATAGCTCCTAGGGCGGCTCCAATCGATGGCGCCTTTCTTCAACTACAGCGGCCAACTCCAGTGAAATTCCGGACTGAGGCTCGCCTTGCTCCGGGAAGGGGTGTGGGGTGGTTCTGAGAGAGCGGGAGGTCCAGTGGTGTGATGAATGGAGGCTGGGGTGGCCTCTATTTATACACCAGCGAGTGGACCGAGTGGCATGGGCGTGGTTCGTCGGTGGCGACACTATAGGCAGCTAGCGGCGCGGCTGGGGGTAGGGGACGGTGCGTGGTCTCCTGGCGGTCATCTTTGGCTTAAAGGTGAGGCATGGGGTCACATTTGGTCGGGAGTGGGTGGTGCTCTTTGCGGCAGAGGCGGTGTTCGATGCGGCGCACGGTGGCTACGGGTCAAGCGGCGGCGAACGGGGATGTCTAGGCGGTTGCCGGGGTCATGGCGGAGCAGTGTGTGCGGGGTGAGGTCAAGGCGCGGCGTGTGCGAGCTGGTCGGGCGCGGCGCTCTGGCGCGTCCTCGGCATGGCGCAGACGCTCTGGGCGTGACTTTGCTGGGGTGGTCCACGGCTTGGCTTCGCTCGGGGAGTGGACAGGGGGCGACGGTGAGGTCTCGCCTACTTTATAGGCATGGTGGGAGAGAGCGGTGTGGTTGGCTGCGAGCGGTCCATGGTCGGCCTGGCACAGTGGCTTCGAGTGATGGCACACTGGTGCCAAATGGCCAAGGGGTTGCTGGTCTGCTGCTGCTCGACACCAGGGGGAACAGGGGGAGTAGAATGAGGGCAAATGGTCTAGTGATCAATGCCCAAATAGTGAAGTTAGGCAGATGTTCATGCCGTGCCTTCCAAGTGTTTGATCTAATGGCCGAAAGAAATTTAAATTTGAATTTTTGGCTCAAATTTGGTGAGTGATCTACACTTATGCTTGGTTATCTAAGGTTGCTTGGGATTGGCAAGGGGAATTGATTTGCGAGGTTTTTCAAAAATGAGGATCTTAACACATACACTTGATTCAAATTTGGACTGTCCTTTGAATAGATTTGAAAATAGTTTTGGTGAGTTTGTAAAGTGGGCCCCGATTCACTTTTACTTGGTCTAGCAAGGGGTGAAAAGATTTGAGAAAGTTTCTGTTTGAAATCTTCTTCTATGAACACTCAAAGTGGCTTAGTGGTTAACTTTGGTCAAAATGACCATTTCATATTTTTATTCTTTTTTATTTCTTTTTCTTTGGATTTTGTTTGTAAATGGTCTAGATGATGTGGCATTCACCTTTAAACCATTTCACAACATTTAGAACAATCAAGAATGGCATTTTCAAACAATTCTACACTAATGCAAACACTCATGCATTCATATGCCTTTTTCTTAATAAAAGTTTTTATTAACCCTAAATTGGGTGATTAGATCTTGATAACCTTGATTAAAGTTTTGGGATGTTACATGTATGAACCATTGTTTTTCAACCATCGTTCACAAGTATTAAATATATTCCACTTATCTAGAATAGGAGCTAGAAATCATTGGTTTGATCTAGTAGATAGGAACAGATAATGATATCGTTAGAATATCATGGATACGAAGGAATATTCATTATATCTTATTGATTAATTACCACTGGTAAGAGAAGTACTAGAGACATTAGTGCTAAAAGATTCACTCTAGATATATTTAGATAAGAAGATCATCATCAGTAGAACTATAAACACATGTATCCCCAGGATATGAGCCAGTACAAGATAACCACTAGTCAGTAACACTACTGAATCACATCATCCCTGAACCAGAGTAAAAGTTTAGGAATTAAGTGTTAAACCAGAACCCATCAATCCTAAATCAATTTACAAGCCACATGTAATATTGATCAACACAGGAACCCTAGAACTAGCCATAGGGATATTTGGAAGGAATCCAATACCACGATGACGAATTCCAGAAGGACTCAAGAGAAGGAAGGGAAGAATAACCACTTACCCGAGGTCCTCGCTAAGAAGTTAGAAGAGGAAGCAGTGGTCGGTGTTGAGGAAGAACACGACAGCATGGGGAGCACCCAAAGGGCACTGCAACTCGCACCGAGCCGCGTCCATGGCGGCTATAGAGGAGGAGGCCACACCACATTGTCGGCAAAGCACCAGGGTGACACTAGGATGGCGTCGGAGTCGGAACCACCGGCGGGGTCCAAACCTTAGGCGCTAGTGAGGTGGCAACATGGCCAGTAGGATGCGTGAGCAGAGAATCGAAGAGGATAGAATGATGCAGCATTGTCGACCTCATCATCCTGCACCATGGCGGTAGCCGGGGAGGTCAAGGGCGGCCGGAATCGAGTAGCGGCGACGGGGCGACTTATGGTCGCCAGAGAGAGAGACGAGAGGATGAGGTCGAGCAAGAGAGAGAAAAGAGCACTAGGCCGGTGGTATGTTGGGTGGGTTTGACCCAACCCAGTTAGGCTAGATTGGGCTGGGCTAGCCCAATGGTCCAGGCCTAGATTTAAAGAAAATGAACCCTAAATCTATTTGCTAAAAAGACTAAAATACCCTTAGTACAAATTAAGCTCTAGGAAAATAAATAAATATCCTAAAAATAGAAATAATATATCCACGTGTTCATAAAAATATAATATACCCAATAAAATAATGGATTCTATTTTAGGATAATAAAAATATTTAATTATTTTAATGATATAAATTCCTTATACAACTTTATAAAAATGATCACAATATCTAAAAACAAATAAAATTCACTTTTATGATCTTAAATGAATGGTGTAACTAAGAAAAATATAATTTCATTTGTTTGAGCTAAATAAATGCAAATAATTAATAACATATTAAATCTCTAAAGGAAATTTCATAAATTAATTTCTAAAGGAAGTTCAAAAAATAAATAAAAATCACTTTTTGGTACAAAAATAAATGCAATATCTCATAAAAATGCTACTTATGGATTTTCAAGTTACCTTGGGATTTATATAAAATAAATATTGTGTTTAACTTTATAAAGTTATTCTCTTGAAATGTATTTCTTTTATCTTTTTAAACCCATAATAAATTCCTTATAACTTCATTTAAGTTATTCAGAATTTATTACTTCGAAAAAGGATTATTCTCTTTGTAAAATTGCTTATTACTTAGCAATTTTGGTAAAACAATCAAATAAAGATTAAGGCTAAATGTTACACTTAAAATCGTCATAGATTTCTAATAAAGCTTAAAAGCAATTTGTTAACTATATAATATCCTTTTAAAAATCTTTAGCAAACTACAAGTCAAAAATTTACAAGTTCATTTTTGCATTAGCTTATATTAGAATTAAATAACCTCAACCTAGATAACCATATTTTCTGACTCACAAACTTGGTAATTAATAAATAAATTATATAATAAATTCACCTAGTTTCCATATACAAATCTTATAATATAATCTAGGAATATTAAACATACTAGATTTCAGTACAAAAAGCTATATTTATAACATTTCATCTTTGATTATGTTCGGGAAAATCCAAAAACTTGGTGATGCGATAAACAAATATCTTAAAGCCATTATTAATTTTTATAGTTAACTTTGGTCTAATGTACAAAAGGCTAGAAGTATAAAGACTCAATATCATTTGAACCTTATAGAAAACCATAGCTTTAAATTCTAATAATCTTCAAAGTTGCTTAACTCAACATAAACCATATTTTCTTCAAATGTTATTATTTTTACCACTTCAAACAAACACATTATGTGGGGTATAATCATCAATTTGACAGCATAAGCAATAAGGCAGCCCAAATATAAAATATTTCCAAGGTTTTTGGGTATGATTGATTAATTAATCTTTCCAAATCTAATCCCGGTTCATTGGAACCATATAAGCCCATACCTAGAACTCCGATTAAGAAAAAAATGGAACCGCCTGCAGTATATGAAATAAATTTTGTAGCTGAATATAAATGCCTCTTCCCCCCCCCCACATGGATAAAAGTAAGTAAACAGGAATTAATTTTAACTCCCACATGAACCTTTTAAACTGCCTGCTGAATCCATGAGTAGGAAAGAGACAACCTAGCGAGCTGAAACATCTTAGTAGCCAGAGGAAAAGAAACAAAAGTGATTCCCATAGTAGCAGCGAGCGAAATGGGAGCAGCCTAAACCGTGAAAACAGGGTTGTGGGAGAGCAATACAAGCATTGTGCTGCTAAGCGAAGCGGTTGAGTGCCGCACCCTAGATGGCTAAAGTCAGTAGCCGAAGGCATCACTAGCTTACGCTCTGACCCGAGTAGCATGGGGCA